>CABEEJ010000020.1:143567-256206 GCA_901482245.1 Timema douglasi | reverse complement strand
TAGCTCCCCCCCCCCCCACCCCCAGAGAGTCATCAAACCTATCAAAAACACATTTCAGACAAGTATGAGGCGAAGGAAATGTTTTAAATGTCGACGATGTCACACATTAACCACTTCCTGTAGTGGGGAACAAAAATAACTGGTTTAAACTGTTGCAGTCCTTATATTAAGATTGGCACGCTTACACGAATGCATGGTTTCAATGAAATCCGAAAGATATTGGTTTATATTTTGCAGTCCCTGTATTGGCTCTCTTACGTAGTGGCATTGTTGCAATTAGCCCCAAAATAGATAGCATTCATTTCTATCTTAAAAAAAAAAAGTAATTTGAAGGAAGCACTCTGTAGTGAGTAACCACCCTATCACACCAAACAGAACCGGGTGGTTGTTTACTAGCTTAGTACCAAACCGCAAGATAGAATATTATTCGCAGCGCTAATGCATTCAACATACACCCTACAGCTTTAAATGCTATAAATGGATAAAGCCGACTCAAGATCAGTGCCTTCTATGTTCGTACGAAGATTCCCGAAGAAACACGAGCCCTCCACCTCTCCCTGTTAAAATTAAGTCTATTCTTTGTACCAGCATCAAGCAACATCAACGTATTTTTACTGCTTATGCCCAGATTTTTCGACATGGTAATGGTATATATCTTTCCCTATTCCGGGCAAAATAAGGAGTGCAAAAGAAAAAGTCCCACATTGATCTAGTGTGTACCCTTTGAGCTTACTGGCAACAAACAGAAATAAATAAAAAACTCTCTCTATATATATTCTCTTATCGTTTATACTCCCAAGGACAAATAGAAACGCTACAAAAACTCGATTGTATTGTACATAGATACCTTTATTACAAAATAAAAATCGATTTAATAGTACAAGAACAAATTCAATTAGGTTAATTCTATGTTTCAAATACAGTTTAACTAACTTTGTATCTCAACTGAATCCTTAAGTGATGATTTTAAAGACCTTATATAGATGGGAAAAGAGGTTAGCTCAACGTCTATGGATAGAAGACAATCGATTCAGGTCTCATTCACTACATATCATTATAAATTGTTGTATTTAGTTATGATTTGTGCAATTTATGATATGCACTATTAACTATTAGACTTTAATTAATACTCTTAATTATAAATAATTGTATTATAATTATTAATTGTGCATTGTACGCTATGCATTGCTTACTATTAGTTAAACGTTATGTAAATGTAAAATGAATAGAAATACCCGTTACCTTTGCAATAAATACTGACCAAATAAACACAAACAATAGCTACCAGTGTGAAGAATATGAAACAAACAATTGAACCATCCAAAACGGTGATTGTTATGACCTTACTTAGGTGCTGTTGATATTTTGGGGGAGGGGGGTTAAACAACTACTATTTACCTTATAATGAGAATACAAAACAACCATCAACCATCCAAGACAAAATTCATTTTATCTTTGTATTTAAGATTAAATGTTTTCTGTAACTACTCTTTGGATTTTAAGTTGATTTGGCGATAAAGCTAAACACTAAGCTAATGAATTCTACAATATTTATACGAATAAACCATTGATCACATAGTTTTGGACAACATCTTTGAAAACCCATCAATTTTATTGTTTTTAAACGGCATAAATATAACCTATGTCCGTTCTGAGAGTATAAGGAACATATTATCATCGACTCCTCTACTCACATCATCTTTAGAGATTTTGAGACTGGTCAACATTATAAACAGCCTACCCAATGAGCCAGCGAAACCATCAAGGGTAAAGAGTATAGTAAAGAGCGTCGTTGATAAATTGCACTGACTCAAAGGAGGAAGGTTCTTTGCCCTGTGGATATATAACTACCTCCAGATGAGGGTGCGGAAGATGAAGCTTCCAATCCAAGGACACGAAGATATGTCTACGTGTTTCTAATGTATTCAATCTTAACCTGTTCTTATATATTAAAGCTAAGGTCAAAAACTGTATGTAATAGTCTTAAGTTACAATATTTGTATTTGATTTGCTGTACTTAAGTAAAATGTTCAAATTAACCACTAATCAGCTATTCTTTATCATCAAATAGTTAATTTTGCTCATCAAATATGTTCTCATTGAAACTGGCACTCTACGTTTAGCTGTTTCGTTCATGTTAATAATGGGTAAAACCTTTACTCTCTGAAATAGTTTATCACCGTAATCGTGATTCTAGAATATTCTTGGTGTATACCATCTATTATTCACTGTAACTGGTATTTATTATGAATTGCTAAATATACATTATATCATTGTTGAGGTTTGTTGAAGTATTAAAATTGTATCCCGGTCACTGCTCAATATAATTAGTATTATTTAATTGGTATTGATTCATTCATTTTAACAGACGTTGCGTATGTGAGTAATTTGAGTCAGAAATGCTCACACTTCACTACTCAACTAAACATATTACGTTTGAGATATTAAAAACAGTTTTTTATTTGTTTTATGGAGATGTGTTAGTTTAGTTAAGTAAATTAGTAAAAAATACTATTACGTGATGCTATTGTAAATATATACTGTTTAGTCAGATAAGGCTACACCCATTTAAAGTGATCAAGTAGTGGTGATTTATTAAATAATGTTTAATGAAACATTGTTAGCAAAGGACATGAGACTGACTGCACCTATGAATCACTATATCTCCAACTGATGTTTTGTCACTAATGGTAGTCGTTTTCGATATCAAAAGCTCTCAGATGTCACCATTTGGCGAGCGTATCGTAATACACCACTCACTGATAATATTGAGTTTTATTTAGTGGAAGTGACGGTGATCACAGAATATTCAGACCCTTCAGACGGCTCACACCACAATACAAAAAGGCACCATTCATTCAGGGTTCTTCAACCAGCATCTCAACCAGAAGCCAGTACTAAGGATCAGTATAGTCAGATTGAGTAGGCCTTAAGTTTGGCACTAAACTAAATGCGGGACGACACCCACCTATACCAGAATGGAATGGGCCAGTTTCATATGTGAAGCTGGCACATTAAATTCTGGCTTTCTGGTCTAGATTGGTGTCCTCTTGTCTGTAGTGAGGGTAACGCCACACTTAACACATACTCAGTCCAACTATGACACTGTCCCTAGGAATCTACAGCCTCCTCCAGGCATGAATAGATTTAGGCAACGGGGAAAAAGAGAAGTAAACCTACCATTACTTACCCCACCACAAAATCCCAGCTACTCCTCAACAACAAATTCTCTTTTTCCTCCTATGCTCATTATCTCTGATCTCCCTCAGCCTGCATACTCTAGAAAGACCTCCCTCCGACTATCCCCCAGTCTTTATCCATCTCAAACTTCACCTTTCAGTGATCCCAGAGCTCCTCCAGCCTGTACCAAATCTTCACAACTTAAAGTAGAAAACATCTCTCTCCACCACATCGTGGCAATTTAAACTCCAAGACCTGGACGCCTTCGACCTGGAGATTCGCGTCAATCCTGGTCCAAGATGATTTTATGGACTTCGAAGAGAACCTCTAAACGACCACCGTCGATCTTCTCAGAATGAATAATTGTTCTAACACTCACTCCTTCCCAAAATACAACGTTGACAGAGCGCCATATCCATGCCTCCTTTCATGTAGTAAGATGTCGACGCTAGATTAACTGGCTTCCGAGGACCTAACACGTGCAAGTACTATCAAAATTAGTTCATAGGTTTTCTAATTTATTGAGAACATAATAAACTCGCAAACAGATCTTTTTATATAAGTGATAAAGATAGAAGAAACGAAAATAAATAAACCTAACTATTATTTGGTCTTATTATTTCTTAGACTACCAGGAAAAGATAGAAACTCCGCAAAAATATGAGTGTACAGTCAGATATTGGAGTTTTATTATGTTTATAGATAAAATAATTTACGATTGAACACATATTTTTATAATATGTCTCAAAATCTGTTCTTTCTTTGAGATGGCCAGTACAAAACTGAAAAGTTACTTTGGAAACTCGAAAAAATAAACCTTGATCTTTGATTGGAAGTAAAACCATTTTTAAGTTTTGAAATTCCTTAACTTTTATAAGCTACAAAATATTCCTGTCGGGCTTTTATACCATTCAGAAAAGAACAAAGGAGAGGGAGTAGGTCTATTCATACATAATATTGGTTCTCCTATTATTATCTACAAGCAAATATTTCTTGATGTTTGGCCGTGTTTTGCCTGTTCCCTTACATTTTATAGTAAGTACCAGCCTTTAAACTTGATATATTTTTAATCTGTTCTAATTAAATAAAATTCACAAGCCCCTAGTCTCTAATAATACCATAAATCTAAAAGTTTAGTTAGAATAGTCAAAGAACAAAACCACTGAAATAGTAATATTTCTCTACCATTGTTGTCCGACAATTTTAGAATCTGTTAAGGTTCATTAAAATACAGTATCCCCAAGTGATATTTACTCTGACATTCTCATTTTAGCACCAAGCTAATACTTGTGTGTTTCTTCTAATAGTCCTCCTCTTCTATTAACAATGGATTAGGTTGTTCATAATATTTATTTATAGCGTAACCATTTATTCCTTATTTTTATGATCAAACTCTTTGCAAGTAACGTCTATCAACTTTTTAATATTATTTTGAATTTTCTAAAATTCCTTCAATTTTATTATATTTTAAAAGTTTTGGTTCTTTGACTAGGTTTTCATTTGATAGCTTGTTGGTTTATTTATTTATTTTTCCACCTCGCCTCACTCACTACACATTTGTGTCCACGCATATATTCTTATTTCTTTTATCACCGCATCCTACTACCTGTTCAGGCTATACGAACTTAACGCATTTATTACCTACATTTATTTTGTATGGATGAGTAGGGTAAGATTTAAGAAGGAATGCAGCCGAATTTTCGCGGAGATTTGAGTTAGAAAATCAACCCTTGGTTCCCAACAATGCGGGAATTTAATTTATCGAGTCCAATAGATAGTTTGTTGTAATGTAGATAAATTGTCATAATTCTTTACACAAAAATAATATACAACTACTCATTACAATACATCTTAGATTACAATAACTTTTTCCAAACAAAGGCTTTAACACATGACCAATATTATAAATAAAATTATAGTAATATTTGACTATTATATGATTTAAATTTAGCTAAAAGTCCCAGAAATGCCAATTTATTGAAAATATACTATTTTATGGCCCTCGATGTGATGAATTGACTTTGGACTGCTTTATGATCCCTTTCTTTATATTATGCTTTCCCAAACTGTCTAGAAACCAGTAAAGGCTGAGAAGAGTAAAGATAAAGGCTTGGGAGTGAAGGATGTGTTATATACCCGCCCTTAATTTATATACGCACATCAAGCAAAAAAAACATAGAGAAGACTACGTGAAGTCTTGATACATCTCTAATGTGTGCTGCTATCGCACATAAAATGTGACATGAAAGGAGCAGGCCAGTTTCCTACTTTTCCTACCCGCATACATAGCTATTAGTAGACAGAGATACACTCTTTCGCTTTTATTCACTTCTATTTTTACTTAAACACAATGACTCCTCGTTTGTTTGCTAATCTTAGTCATTGTCACTCATAAGCTCAGTCTTCTAACATAAGAGACAGTAAATCCTGAATAATGTTTCAAAGGTTTATAAAAAACAAAATAGGGATAGTGCAAATGTTTGATTCTCAACACATACATTTTTAATTAAATAAATTTTACATAAAAGTATTTTCCAATTTCCCAAAATACTTTTTAAAATCGTAATTAATTTGGGTAACATTAATAAATTCAAATTACTTGATAAATATTAGTCTATACTAGCTCTTATACTTTTATTGTACCTTTTTAACGGAATCCACAGGTAACGCAGCTAAATTCTTGCAATTATGAAGAACTGATGCCATAGATCATAAGAATATAAGCTATATTTCCAATATTTGTTATTTTCCATGTGTTAATCTTTTTATTCGTCATGGGCGACGCCAAAGTAACATAAGAGGAAAGTCACTATTGAAGACACCCAATAAAGTCAAAACCTTTTGTCATCAACCTATAAAGGCCCATAATTCGTGAAGACACTATGTACAGATGTCATAGACCAAGATAGCGATATTTAATCTTGCCCTGACAATAGCTTCTAAATACCTTGTTCAAGAGTAAATAACCATTATGTTGACTTTCCATTCAACATTTTGTTTAATAACTTTTATCGTTTCTTGAGTAACCATATTTTCATTTGATAGCACGTAGCCTATGAGCATTAGCTTGATTTTGAAATTGTTCTTAATATTTGTTTAGGTAATTTTACAGTCTGTTGAAATTGCGAGTAAACATTAAAAAAAACACACATTAAAAGCAAATTCTCTTAAAAAAGTTAACTTATTATTTGAAGGTATATGTTTAAACTCTAATAGGAACAAAGCTTGGTATCTAATTTTCTAGAGTAGAAAATAATTGATGCAAAAAATGATGAATGATGATTACTAGGATGAAAGAAAAAGGAGAGATTGTGTTAGTAACTGACCTCTCCCCTAAAGGGCTATGGTGGGGTCATTGTAAATATTAGCTAACCCATTTGATCAAAATAAATCTTCCTTGACATATTTTTTTTTTTTTTCATTTTGGTATTTTAAATAACAAAAATTGGAGTTTTATGACGTTTCAATCTGAACCATCGTGTTTGCTCTTTAAACAACTCAAACAACATTATTGGAACTAGTTTTTGTCAACTTAAAACACGTAGGAGAAGCCATGGTATTTGATGCCCCAACCAGGAAACTACATCTTTCTCGGCCATGAATCTTCCTTGGAACATCGGGATGAAGTACAGTAGCAACGTTTGACATCGCCTTGGCAACAATAAATTCCTTAATTCCTTCTCATCTGTAATCAGCTCCTGTATTGTCTGTCTCTTTCCATTCCCCCCTTCCCCCCACTCTTGTTTCGCTTGTCTCTTTACACATTCCTCATCCCCTTTCGCCTTACTTCCCTTTCCACTGCTTGCACACATCTGGGGGACATATATAACACCCCCAACTAATTCGATTTCCCTTCCAAGGCTTCCCATCGTATCGTCCTTATTTCTTCTGTTCCCAACCCTTTGCGCCCTTCTTCTTTCTCTTGCTTCCCCTTCCTTGTTACTCTAGGAGACAGCCCTATTCGCTTTTCTTCACCCCTTAACAAACCTTTATTTCACCTCCTCTCCCAGCTTGTATTTCCAGCCCCTATTTAAAACGTTAACAATTGAAACAGTGGATAACCCCCTGAAATGAAGATAATTAGCTTCAAAATGTACAGGCACGTGAAAGTTATTTTGCAGCTATCTCCTTAACCTCGGGAATAGCACGCATAGCCCTTCAATGTCACATGTGATGTTAGTTTTTTAATCTGCAAGGGAATCTACTGATGAATGCAATTCTAACTTGTTGGGTAACTTCATTAAGACATTACTGGGCGAGATTTCTAAAATATTAAACATACAGTCAATTTCTGTGTGTTAAGTTTCATCAATTTCAAATACATATTGGATTAATATTATAAAAGTCTTTGCCATTTGCTTATTTAATTGTTACTATTAGGCCATATTTTATTATTAGTTTGTAGATTCTTACAAGCAATATCTATGGCCTAGTGAGAGAATGATAATTCTGACTCACCTTAAGTAACATATCTTTTCAATTAAATATAGACTTTATAATATGAAGTATTATTATATCTATAAATTATGATTTTTAAAAAATATAATGGTGGTGGCCAGCTCAACGCGTTATTATTTAGCACCGCGTCTTACTACCCGTTCGGGTTATAGGCTTTAAGTACTAATTACGCTAATGGATTAGGAATTGGGAAGGTTTAAATAGAGGAAGTGAACCCACATTTGCGTGGAGGGAGAGTGGAAAACCATTTAGGTAAAAACCATCCCCAGTTCACCCAACCGAGATTCGAACCTCGGTCTCCCCGTCCTCAGCAGTCGAGCTCAACACGACTATCGAGCTCAAGGTGCCTGTTTTGGATTAAATGGCTCGAACCTTATCATGATTGTTTCGGACACAATCACTAAACATTTTCTAAACGAGTCTGTATGTTGCTATCACAAAGTGTAGGCACATACCATTTATAACCCAATTTGTTGAAGAACATCCAACATTTACCTTTTTTATTTGCTTCTGAAAACACTTTACTGGTTTTAGATAAAATAATATAACTTTCACGTCAACTGTAGGCAAAACCTTTAAACTAGTCTGTCTATTTTCATGGCTAGCCATATATATCTAAGTCCATTTAACACAAAGATAATATGTAACCAGTTACAAACTAATCATCATATTCGTTAATACCCTAACAAACTAACGAACTAAAAAAAGTTTATTTTTTTAATCTATTGTCTTCAACTGAAAATGTTTTAGGTTAGGTTTGAATTGATAAATTATTGTATATGAACTCCCCAAACAACCTTGAAATGATAGGCTGCTAAAGGAAGTTGTTTAACAACGTTCAAAAACGTGTCTGTCAGTGTTTCCGTTAAACATCGCACTTAGCAGGTTTAAGAGTCACTACAACTGAGGGAATATTGAATGCCTTTTTATTAGTATTAGAATTGTTATTATTAGTATTTTTATTATTAACAGTAATATTACTCTTCAATTTATGCTCTTATTATTATTCTAGCTCACGATACCAATACATTTACATATGAAAACACATTCAGTAGGATGATATTCATAGTTTGAATTAAGTTGTTAGCCTTTAAAAAAATACAGGTTGGGTCACATGAAAAACTTATTGACTGTTTCTTTTTGTGTTTCCAAAAACGAGTAGTTTTGTATTCCCTATACTTACTAACATATGCTACCCGCTTCAGTAGCCGATTGGTGTAGGGCACTACTCTCGCATTAGACTAGAATGACGATGACGAGTATATCGTGGTTCGATCCCAGGTTGAGGGCGGCTTTTTCTAAATGGTTTCACTTTCTCCGCGCAAATGCTGGTCTACTTCATATAAATTCAACATTCAACATCCCTCACACATTAACGTTATTAGTAAATAAGCGTACAACCCGATTGTGTAGTAAGACGTGGTGCTAAAAAGAAATTTAAAAAAAATCACTTATATAGAAGAAAATTGGACTTTAAGACACAAATACATGAATAAAAATTATTTTTAGCTTTAAGGAAACCAGTTACCATTAATAATATATCGTTGAGTTTTTGAAAATACTGCTATATTTCAAGGGCACCAAATAGTTATTACTTTACCTGAACTGCGAATACTCTCGGTAATTTATTATTAAGGTAAACTATATAGAACTAAATAAAGAGATGGGTAGGTGGCATACTTTCGTAAGTGCGGCAATGAAATTTTGAGTTCCTAATAAATAATTATTGATTATTATCGTTTATATACTCAAGGGAAAATAGAAACTCTACGACAATTTATAGTATAGTACAGACAGTCTTTATTATCAAATAAAAATCGGTTTAATGTTATAGAGTAAGAAAGTTAATTTTAAAAAAGTCTACCTCACATATTTTCTTAAAATTTGAAATAGTAGTTCAGCACGTATTCATGTTTTGATCAGATACTAACTGTCAAAGAAGTTTCACATTTTTTTTCGCGCCTCAAATTATCCTCGTTCATCCTTTAAAAATATATAAAATATAGAGCGGAGGGTGATAAAATTATAATTTTGAAGAAATATACCCTATTGACATGGGAGGCGAATGGAAAGCCATTTAATAAAAATCATCCTTAGTACACCTGGCCAAGATTCGATCTCTAGCATCATCACCAGCATTACAATTTAGACTATGTTGACGCATTAGCCCATGAACTAGCCAATGTAGGTCATATTATATAATATTAAAATAGAAACATATTCTAAAAGTTGAAGGAAGAATATGTAAACATTTCGTTTGCGTTGTTTTTTGTAGTGTTTGTTTAACCTTGACAAAAATGAGATTTACTGAAAAAATAATTAATGAAACCCCTCCATCTATTTGATTGAATCGGTGATAAATAAGTGGTAGTGATGTGCTCACAGCGAACTCACCACGTTAACGTTGTTATATTTGTACTGTTTATACAAGTCAACTACTTAGGTACTAACCTACTTGTAGAGCCTCCCCTCCCCACTTCACCTGTACAATCCTGGCACAGTGAGGCCTTTCTATCTCGAAGAGTGGAGAACCATTTAGGGGAAGAACTTCCTAGACCATGCAACTACTGATTTGGGTAGGTGGGTGGTTAGAAACATCGAGTTTGTCTTTATAAAAAAATGAAAGTGTAAAATGTAGCAAAAACATGGATTTTTTTTAACCATAATAACATAATGAAATAATGTTGGTCTCTAGCTTTGCCGTTACCTTTGCCGCGTATGGAACCAACGTCCTATTCTAGAGCCGTTATTTTGATTACGAAACAACAAATTGTTAAAAAGCTTCAGTAGAATAAAAAAGAGGTAATTTCCAAAAGCTCAAACGAAACTAAAATAAAAAGTACAGCAATAAATTAAGTTAAATGTAATTTATTCCATGCAAATAGGTTTAGTAGTATAAAAACCAACACTTTTTAAAAAAAAAAAACCTTTATTTTAGATTTGAAAGATAAAATATACCTAGAAACAATTTTGTTTGACATGTGATGGAAATGGGATTTAACTGTGATGGTTTTATATGAGGAATTTTGTTCCTCTGAATCTGTGCGTCTACCCTCCCCTTCTCTTCTTACCCCTAGAACCACCAATGTTTACCTCCCTCCTTCGATTCCCCCTCCTCACTCCTTTTATCATCCTTTCCCCTAATTTCCCAAGAAGTATTCAGCGAACAAGCACATAAGTTTAGTAGATCATTGTCTTCCGAAATTTGAAACAAACACCTGTGCAGTCATCCATCCAGAGAAATTGAAGCGCGTCGGTACGCAATTTAGTGATTCCTCGCAGTGGCATCTGCTACAGCGACGACGACTATTAGCAGAGCCAGGGATAGTCACAACGTCATCCAAATAGGGCCTGGAGACACCATATATCCATCTTAAGGATGCCGGGCTTCGATTCCAACCGTTGGTAAAGATAATGTCTTTATTTATGCAAGGTTGTAGCTGCATCGATAGCAAAAACGATTAAACTTCAATATCACCTGGTCTAATTTTATGTTAGTGGGAATGTTTGGGTTTAAATCCTGGTATTGTGGCCTACTGGTTTCATACTCTCCATCGTAAATGAGGGTACATTGCCTCTCAATTTAAACTTAATCATTCCTATCATTTTTGTGAAGTTAAAAGTAGATAGTCAAAACGGTAGTAAAAATTGAGTTCAAAAATATTATAAATAATTAATTTTAAATGTAAAAATAAAATGGAGGTGTATTACAAGTAGCCTACAATGTAACCCACTTGCTTCAAATGGCTATAAACATATCTTGAAGTTTATTTCTTTTGCTATTGTTTAGTTATGTTCCTCAATCTAATACTTTAGAATAAGAATAATCCAATAGCAAGGATTAAAAAATCTAAGTTATTTGACATATTTTAGTTTATTTCTGGACACGTCTGAGTATCAGTAGAATATTAGCAGTGTATGATGTGGAACTGAAATAAAAGCCAAAGGCAAGTTGAAAGTAAACTCTTAACTCTAAAGTCAATAATGCCCTTGCTGGTTTAAACATTATCAAAGAGTAATCGTTTCAGGCAGAACTTTAACTTGAATTAGACTTCCATGAATCTTCAGCAAATAGGTCTCATAAATGAACAAAAGAATTATTCAATTTTTGTAAATTTCTATAAAATATAGGCCTGATTTCCGATATAATAAAATACAAATAATACATCGAAAAATACTAAATTAAAACCTCAATTAAACTTGATACGTTTGAGCTATATATACATAATTAAAGCAAAGTGGGAGCTCAATTATATGACTGTTAGGAATGACTGCTAAGTTTAGTTTGAAGCCAACGTGTTTGACTGACATGAACATTTCTCATTCTGTAGCCCATAAATAAATTTGAATCCCAGCAGGGTGTAATGGAAGTTACTCTATATTGTGCTTTTCAATGTCGTCTCCTATATAAGTTGAAAACTATTACATTTTCTGCAGATTTTCCTTCTTCATATCATTACCTTTTAATCAGTTTTAGCTACGAATGGTACAAAGAAGTATTAGAACTAATGTCTCAAAATAAATACTAACTTAAATTTTAAATAATCTTCTAGTCTAGTATATATAGCCCCTCTTCCTATTATTAGAGCCATATTCAAAAATAGTAGTACATTTTTTAATATTAAAATATTTGGGTTTCAAATTAAAACTTCTTATTTAATTCAATTGAAGAATACAGAGTAGATTTAATTTTGAGTTTTTAAAGCTATCTATTCTTGTAGTTCATCATGTCTATCGCACATCAAGGCATATACTGGGGTGAACAAAAGTTCATAATAACATCCTATTAATGATTAAAAATCCAAAACTATTTTACTAATTTTCTAAACGGAAAATAAGATTTCACTGTGACAAACCATTTTAAAAGTTAAAAATAATTTACTATTGATCTTTAATTTAAAAAAAATACCTATGGATTATTAAATCAAGTAAAATTATTAATACAATAATCCCAGGTCCACTGGTACGTTAGTAGATACAATACCATTGGCGATATAAGATCACAGTCCCACAAAAAAAAAACGCAATATATTAGTCTAACAATGACGAATGACAATCTAATCTCATTTCAATTTAAAATACCTTCAGCTTAAGCAGATGCACATGTGTTCACAGAAAATAAACTTTCATGAAGGTTCAATCGAGTATCAATAATTCCGTTAGCTTTGCCACCCAATATGACTATAACCCGACAATACATCTGAACCAACCTTACTCTCTCTTTCAGCTATCCAATTTAATTACTCCAGGTGGATAGGGATGAGAAAGATAAAATGTATAATAAAGTGTACATGCATTTACGTGGATAGAAAGTGGGTAGCCATTTATAAAAAAACTCAGTAAAACTGACACAGATACTAAGCAAACAGGCAATTTAACTTAGACGTGCTTGAAGTTTAGTCCGCGTGCCCACTGATACAGAGTATAATCTTACTTATCTTAAATAAATAGACTTTCACATTAGAACAAACGAAGGCAGGATTATGAATACAATCTTAAAATAGGTACTCACTAGAGAGAATGTAGATGTTAGATCTTGTAAATTATCTAGTCACAAATAGAATCATATANATATATATATATATATATAGATGAAGGATACAAGGGTAAAAGAGGAAGAAAGTCAAATTAAATACATTTTCCAGGACTTTATGTTTTACACCTCAAAACCCATTAGAAACCTAGCAAATATTTGTTTAAGTTAATTTAAATATTACAGATACCGATTTTAACCATTATTGGTTTTTTTATAGTTGAATAGTTGAATATGATTTACTATCACTGTGATCAATTGAAAAAAAAAAATAAAGTGTTCTTAACAAGTTGGATTACCCATTTAAGGAATGAATGGGAACAAACAATGTGGTAAAATCAAACATATGTATAGAGGTTTCAAACCCCGGTCTCTTGGATAAGAGTCAAAAATGCTAGCTTGAGATTTATTGCTGTTAGAACAATGTGCTGATCACTTCAGCAAATAAGAAATCAGTAGTTTAGTAATAATAATACTTAGCACCACGTCTTACTACCCGTTCAGGTTCTAAGGTTAAGTACTAATTACACTAAAGGGTTGGGAATAAGAAAGTTTGAATATAGAAGACGTGAGCCCAAATTTGCGTGGAGGGAAAGTGGAAAAACCAATTAGAAAAAACTACCCCAGTTCACCCGAGCGAGATTCGAACTCTTGATCTCCCCGTAGTTGGCAGTCTAGCTCAACACAAAACTTGCGCGTTAGCTAACTACGCCACCGTGTTGATTAGTAGAAGATTAGTAGAGGTTATATATATATATATAGTACCATGAGTTAGTTACTAACTATTCTGGTTATACGCATATGTACTAGCTACGCTAGTGAATTAAGAATGAAGAATATTGAAATCAGGGTAAGTGTACCCGAATTGTCGTGGAGGGAGCATAGGAAACTATTCTAAAAAAAACACTCAGTCACCCAACGAGGATTCGATCTCCGATCTCCCTGTCATCGGCAATCTAGTCTAACACAAGCGTAACGACTTAGAACATGCGGACACCTAGATGCCATATTAATCCTGGCTCCATCCTGAAATAGTCACTCCGTCAAAGCGTGAATGGAAGTTCTCTACAGCACTCCTGGCTCATCCTGAATCATTTTATATTTAATTTTAGTGAAGTTCATGCACTTTTGATCTATTTGAAATCCACCCGATAGGAAATTCTTATTTAAATTATTAAATTCCTTCATTGCCAGAACACAGAATAAACGGGTGATACTTTACTCCAACTACAACCTTGTCCCTAATGAATCGGACTCTCGTATTAATATCCATGTGAACAAAGGCATCAGTCTCCTCTAGTCTGGTTTAGGATGATGTTGCGTTGAAACTTCGAATCACGGCAGGATGTACTGAGAATGTAATATGCTAAATGGTTTACCACTCTCCCTCCAACAAGGGAGGGTACATTTCTTATAAACTCTACTTTACTCATTTTTACCCCATTATTGTAAATATGTTAATATACGCCATATGGGTGGTAAAACAGTGTACACAAAAACTAAGATTTTATTCAAATTTTGGTTAAGATCCAAACTATTTTTCCTCTAATAGTTTAAATAGCCATCTTTTCATTAAATGAATATATTTTGATGTTATCCCAACTAAGTATTTCTGATTCACAACAAGTTTTTTTTCTGATTGTAATGTCTGAATACAGTTTTACAGGGTCAAAGGGTATGCATGTATTAATGAATTTGCAAGACTTTGGAATTACTTCCACTTTTTCTAGTTTTCACTAATACAAGTTGAATCACACTGCTATATAATGTAATGGTGAGAGCAGCCTAGTAAGTTCCAAGATAAGGAATGCTACAGATCAGTTAAATGGCAGCCTACATGCGAACAGTTTTATTACTTTTAGCTAACATCGAGGTTTGGTCCTTATGTCCCACTTTTAGAGTTAAGTTCAATAATTCAACGTGTGATTAATCACTGTGATTTCCTATCCTATTTAGAAACTTGAGAGGGCACATTCATTACAAATATTTAATAAAACGCTAGCCAACAGTTTCTACCGTAGCACTCTAAGAAAATAAAATGAAATTAAGATCTAAATGAAAACTTTTATGAATATTAAAAAACAATTATTTCAAGCTTGAAGTAAACGGAGACATAGCTTAACCCCTTTAGTGCAACGAGCCGATCTAATTGGCTGCACCTTCTACCATTTAAAGTTCCGTGAGCCGATCTGATCGACTCTGCCTTCTACCTTTAAAAGTGCTCAAGCCGAGCTGATCTGCTCAGACTTCCACTGTTAAGGGCAGTGAGTCGGACCAAAATATTTATCAGTTATAGTTCTTGTTCCATTTCTATAACAAACATTCAAAGGTTGAATAAAAATAAAAGTTTCTTTTCTTTAGACGTCTTAATCATTGGGTCCGAGTTCTTTAAAATTTATATTTAACAGCTTTACTAATATTTATTAGATTATTAAATATAAATATATTAAAAATTAGTTTATATCAAATCTTATATTATTTACATAAAAAAAGTTCTGGAACTTAATAATTACAAAATTTATTTATATTTTATATTTTCTTTTGAAGAGGAATTTGTTTTAACTACAACTCAAAATAATAGTGAAAATGTGTAAAATCTTTGAAAAACTTAATTTAATTTCCAAATAAACATCTAAAAAACATGTTCCTATGCATATTTCCATGTAAAGAAATGTGAATAAATTACAATATCTACTGATTGTTTGATTAAGGAAAACCAGCAAATTACAATGTAAAGATAACAAGGAAATCCTCTCTAAAATTTTAGTTTATTTATCTAAAAAAAAAATCATTTGTCTCTCAGATTATTTATGTATTAAAAGAAATATTTTAAGGTTCACTAATATTCCATTAAATTAATGCTATGGAAAAAATCTCTATTTCAATTTGAACGTTTAAAATTTGAAACGTTAGTAATTTATCTAATTTGTAGAGACACCAAACTAAGTAAATTAGTTTGGAGGCTTAAATTGTATGGTTTTAAAATAATTAACCTTAAGATCCATACCGATAATAATCTTGATGTGTCACTGTACCATTCATATTTAAATAAATTCCGAACTGTATCATTTCTATTTTGCTCTGTCTATCAAATAATGTGAACAATCAATTATTAATAAAATATTTCTTCACTGCACACAATGAACTAATTCTCTGGATTACTTCTTACTTGATATTTGTAATATCAACGACAAAGAGAGAAAATATTTACAGTTAGCTAACCTCTACACCACCTTTTCCCCCCTATGTATGACAACTGTCCATGCAACAACCACATACATGGATTAAAGTTTTTAAGTTAATTTATTCGTATTTAACAGAGACTACATGTACAATATTTATCAGTACTTAGCTACCCCTCTTAGATATGTTTGCTATCACTCAAAGCAGAATTAAATTTTCTAAGATCTTAACTCAAATATTAAAATGAATAAAAATATTGTGGCACGAATATTTCTTGAATAATCTGAAATTGTTAATGTTCAGTTTTAAGTACTCATTGGAGCCTTTATAATCTCCTTGAAAAATAAATATATCCTACACTCACAGAATTCCCAAGAAAAGAAAAACATAATATTTCGAAATAAAATTAAGTAAAAGAAATAAGGACATAAAATACAATCATATATTTAAAAGAAAGGTAGATCTACCGATAAGAAACTTTATGAAGCTAAAAATGGATATCGATTCCAATTACGGTTCCGGTTCTTAAGCAAATGGTTTTTAAGTTTACAGTTTTGCTTTGGGTTCATTACAAAACTGCTAATTTTAGTAATAAGCTTATGGTTCCAGTTCGTGTTCAACTTTCTGGTTAAAAGTACCACACTCACTTCGGTGACCACGTGGTTTAATACTCTACTCTCACAGTAGACTAGACTGCCAATAACGGGGAGATTAAGGTTCAAATCTCGCTTGGGTGTACTCAGGGTCTTTTTTCAAAATAATTTTCCACTCTCTCTCCAAGCAAATGAGGGTGTACTTAATATAAATATAACCTTCTTAATCCCTAAGACTATTAGCTTAATTAGTACATAAGCGTGTAACCAGAATGGATAATAAAACATAATGGTAAACATAAAATACCACGAGATGATATGATTGGCTTTACCTTCTACTGTTAAAAGTGCATTGGACCAATCTTATGAACTCTTCCATCTACCTTTAAAAGTGCAATTAGCCGATATTTCCAACTATGCCTTTTAACGTTAAAAGTAAAATGAGCCAATATAATCAACTACGCCTTTTACCGTTAGAAGTACAATGAGCCAATCTTATCAACTACGCCTTTTACCGTTAAAAGTAAAATGAGCCGATCTTATCAACTACGTCTTTTACCATTAAAAGTACAATGAGCCGATCTTATCAACTACGCCTTTAACCATTAGAGGTGCCAGAGACGATGAGATCAACTCTCCAGATTGGTTCTTGTTCTGGCGCTACCCAATACGTAGGGTGGAAGTATATAATTTCACTTGAACATTTCCCTCTATGATTGAGCAGTATATTAAGATAAATATAAGAAAACAAACTGAAAATCTCTTAATAAATAACAGTTTAAAGATTTTCCTTGTACAACCTTAAAAAAAATGATAAATTGCCGTTGAATTCTTAGTAAACAAAACTTTAAACATACTTGACTGACAGCTTTCTCAAACGAGTCAATTATGAGCGTGGAACTAAAAGGGTTAGATAGGAATATATCTCGTTTCCTTATTATTTATAACGACTGTCCTTTACTTTCGTAAGGTAGAATGCCGCTAGCGAGTAGCGAGACTAGTGTCTGAGCTTCTAGGACTCAATACACTTTGCAAGCACTAATCCACGTAGGGCCTGTGTTGCGTTCCTACCCCTCCACCCCACGCTTCTTTCCCGACAAGCACCAAGCTTAATACCAGAAGGTGTCATTCCTACCAATTCACGCATCGTTTCCTTCCAAGCTTTCCCGCCCACCCTCTCGTTCTATCTCTTTACCCGTTTCATCAAATTCCGTTTCGTTCCACTATTTCTACACCAATATAAACGAGAGTCCTCCCCTACCTTCCCCTTAAGTCTTACCTTTCTAAACTAAACAATGACACTATTGAAGAATGCCGATATGCTAACAAGAATCAAATCTAGGGATTATTATAACGCAAAATCGCAATTTTGTACAGGGAAAATAGAATCGATTAAAATCATTAAAAATTTAAAAATTTATTTGTTCACCGATTTTGAGTTTAAAAAACTCTATATAGTAAATCACTAAAGGACATGTTAGAGAAGTTTTTATTGTATCACACATGTCAGATGGTACATGGAAAAATTATCAGGCTCGTTTAACTTAGTTTTTCAGGGATAAGGAGAACCAGGTTTGAATTCTGACTGGGTGAACTGAGGGTGGTTTTTCCTAAATATTTATTATAGCTCCAGGCAAATGGTGGTACATTTACTACAAAATATAATTACTATGTCCCCACCACATTAGTGTAAATATGCAGATATCCCGGACTGGCAGTAAGACATAAATATGTACATACATTTTTCTCCTAAACATATTTAAGATTTTAAGGAATAAACCCTTAGGCATATATTATATGGAATCATAATTTAATTTCATCCTTTTCAGTTCGAGGTTTTTTTAAATAACTTTTCCCAAGCACTTGATACATTCAGGAGACGGATAACAGTAAAACTCAATTTAATTATACTATGCATTTTTATGAGAGAATACGTGAACTTGAATTTAAACCTTAATAAGAGCAAATATTATTTAACGCATTTTATTTATTAACAGTAACGTTATCCACCCATTTTTTTCATGTTTTAAAAAGAAACAAATTTTCACTAAAATTTAAAAATAATCTAAGGAGGTATGAATATTCTAACTACAACTAATAGGAATGATAAAATTTAGATAACATTTAAATATAATTTGGTTTTCAACCAAACTTAATGAAGAGTAAATTTAATCGTAGTTAAGAGTGAGGCTTGGTTTCATCAAATTGTTAGTGACCTCAAGATTTAAAGGTTACACGTAAATTGTGGCTAGGTGTCTTTTTTCCCTGAAAGTGTATAAGCTACACACCCCAATACATTTTAGTACTGAAGGGGAGTTGGGTTGAACATTCAAAATAAATCCTCTACTTAACAATACTATGAACTACTTAACACGTGTTTCAATTAAATTGACGGATTATTCATTAGTAGAATCTTTAAGGAATTGTATTTATTGTTGATAGCAATTTTATAAAAATAAACACGTATTAAAAATTAATCTTATTTGATGCTACTATGCAATTACGGCCCGCTTTAGTGGCCGAATGGTCTAAGGCGTCACTATCATGCTAGACCTTCCTGATGATGATGGGGAAATCGGGGTTATAATCCCATTCGGGAGGGTGGTTTTTACTAAATGGTTTCCCACTCTCCCTACGCAAACGCGGAGAGATTTTCTATAAAAAGGTTTACTTCCTTATCTGTAACACATATATAATATAGGCGTATAGCCTGAAGACCATAAAGAAAATTAAACTCAATGTTTGTACTGGAGCAATATTTGATTTATTTTTGCCAAATAGATGTTTTCCTATAAAGAAACTAAACAAACACTGGCCTCGCATTCTCTACATCTCCACTTAAAAATAAACATTTAAAAACAGAACTTTTTCCAAAGTGATATACATTTTTAAAGTCAATAACATTTGGAAAGCCATATCATTCAATGTCATGTCACAATAAACTTTGAAGTCAACGATTAGAAATCATCCTGCCTCGTACTTAAGTGCATCTTGTGTGCTGTTGAAGACAAGCTCTTACCCGAACATATATATCTTGGCTGGCAAAAAAGAACAACACATTTAGAAATACTATACAAAAGATAATGTATGTTTTTTAAGTTTAGCGTAACTTTTTAGTTATTTTTCTTTTTTTAACCTAAGAGTTTACTTTCAATGTATTTTTTTAAGCTATTAAAATAATATTGTCTAAGAGACTAAATTTTAAAATATAATACATTTTCGTTCTTTAAAATGTAGGAATTATTAAAATAGCTACAATTTGATTTGAGTAATTCATTACATTTCTTAATATTATTTAATTATTTATAAAAATCAAAACTTATTTTGATTTTTAAATACTCATATTAATAAAACATAAATAAGCGGTGGCACACTAAACCGGTTCCAAATTTAATTAGTCCTTAATTGGCAGTCTAGTTAGAAAAGTTTTGCCCTCCCTGTCCTCAACGATGCGACCAATGACGAAGGTTTTATGGATTTTTAGCTCATTATTATTCACTTGTTGTTATGAGTCCCAGAGAACGGTGTTATATATTATTGATGCCTGATAAGCATACTTACTTTTATGGTCTAGCTATTGTAGGTATCACTTAAGTCAACCTCGTTGGTCTTGGGGTAAAATGTTCGCCTCAGAACCTGACGCTCGTAGGTTCAAACTCAGTCTTAGTTGACAGAACTTTCTTGAATGATAATATCCATAGACCTCCCTTTAGTATATTAATTTAAATTAATTTTAATTTTATAAAACTTCAGACACTCTTGACCTAACACCATCTGACTTCAAAGTGCAAACTTTTTGTATGAGTTTCGTTAAGGTCAAACAAATTCAATATTAAAAAAAAAAAAAAACTGTTCATCCTTCTCACTACTTTGGCTTATTTCAATATTGTTGATGATAACTTCACCCAACTTTTTGAGTGACATGTGAGTTTTGATAATGTAATAATATACACTAGACTACTTTTAAAGCGCGCAAATAAACCAAATCGTTAGGTTCGAAAAATAAAAGTTTTACAACTATAGTTTGAAAATATTGAGCTGTGTACAATAAAATGCCTTTATTTACGGGCTCAAAGTATGGGTGTGAACATTCAATCCCTTTAACAGTTATTTTCAAAACATTCAAAAAGACACGATCGTTGCATTAGTTTAAGAATTTGTTGATAATGTACCTGTAGATTACATGTAGAAACCAAGCTTCCATAAGTTAGTAAGTATTTTGAGATCATTTAACAAATAATAGGGGGCTTATGTTTGAATTGAAATAAAGAAACATTCAGAATTAATATTTAAAGAGGATAATTTATAAAATAAAGTATTTATTAGATATAAAAATAGATATCTACACGCCACATCCAAAACAAGTACACTATGTAAATGGAAATTAAAAACTTAAATTCTGCAAACGTTAATTTTTTTTAAAAATTTTCTTATTTATATTTGATAGCACAATGTATGTGTACTTTTCAATTAGATAATGTAATTTAGTAATTGTACTTACACTTTCCCACAGAGAACGTCCACGATAGTTAACATCACAATTTGGATTATTATCCGGAAAAGTCAAAGATAGAAAATCTGAATCAGTCATATTTCAAGGAATATATGTGTCAATCATATTTGCAGAACGTGACAGATTATTGAGCACAATAAATGAAAATAATTTACATTACATAAGATAGTGATTCTTCTTTCAATATTTTCCAATATGACTATTTTATATTCAAATACACTTTATGTGTAATAAATTGATCTTTTATTTGAGTTTTTCTTGATTTGGACTGATGGCTGTTTTCAGTCAATTGTACCTAGTAAATATGATCGTGTCGATGTCAAGTTACATTTCCTATGTCTGATTTATCTTAAATATTATGGCAGTAATTAATTATAGGCCTATATTCAAAATAGGCAGCCTCAACACAGGTTTTAAAAATTTGATGTGCTTTGCTTATTTTCCAAAAGTTATCAATTATTTTTGATCGTTAATTAATTTTACCAGGATATATTTGTTTCCATGAATGAAGTTTTATCTATCAAAGCACATTCTTGTCCAGTCAATTTTCGTGCACAAGGTATCTTATATATTGATTAGGTCTCATTAAATGTTTGAGATGGATGTGTAGAAATATGATTATTTACATGCTCAATAATATCACAATATCAAATATTTATGCTTCCTCATATCTTCAATTAGCTTCAGACTAATTATTAATCATCTCACCGATAAGCTGCATATTAACAGAGATGAATATAATATAAAAGCAAATTTTCTAATATTAGAATACTTCTATATACCTAATCAGTGGTAGATAAATTAAGGGAAACTGAGCTAACACTATTTTTAAGTTGGTTATAAGATTTCTTGTCCTAAATAACTATTTATCAAACCTTATTTTACAAGGCTTTAAAATTCTTGATTAGTATAAAATTAAAAGTGAATGTAAGCAAATTATTTTATAACAGAACCATTGTATCCAGCCTTTATAATGATAATTGTTGTAAATGTTATTGTTTTTCAAAACAGCTGCCACAGGTATTTATTTGAAATGTTTAGTAATTCTTGGGTGCATTTGCCTGTAATAAGTATAAGCTATAATCTTGAATATAATTAAGTGCAAATATATACATTTAAAGCATGGTTAATATTATATCATGGGATCATCGAAATTTATAATATTTGCAAAATTTTTATTTTTTAAACAGGACTAATCACTAATAAATAATATGGAATTGCCATACCTGCCAATTTTGGGAGGGTTCTTGGTTTTCTGATTGAACATTTCAATATGTCATTGATTCATTAATGAATGCAAAATCTTTAAGCAATACTTTATATATCAATTATCTTGATGTCATAATTGTAGGATTCCAGAAATACTTAAATGCTAGTATGACACTCCACTGATCAACTAGAGTGTTACAGTCTTGTGATCATATAGTTAGTCCGCAAGTAATGTCTGATTTTATTAAATGGTTTCTTGATATTGCAAGTTTATTCTGACATTCAATTACTTTTTATTTATATAGCAATCAATTATACAGATATGTGACGTGACCAATATTCATCTAGTGGAATATAAAGGCGTTTGTAGTGGCAGGCTAGGTTTCTTGAATGAATATCTGTAGCACGTAATAATCACGTAAAACATATTGTATTTAATTGGTTCAATCTGCTTGCAAATATATTTCTAATTAATCGATCAGATTTATTGAAAATAAGATTTATAATATTAAATAAGGTTTCCAAGAGCTCGGTTAACTCACTTTTTTAATAGGTGATTTCTTGTGGATTTAATTAAATAAAATTTAGTTTCACCGTAAGTTTAGAACTTACTTTTTTAATAACTTTAAAATTCCATTCTTGAACAGCCACAACTTAGAACTTTATGGACTAAATGATAATTAATTTGATTAAAATTATATTTATCAATAGTAAAACGCTTGATTCTAGAAGATAGATACTATTTTTACAGCAAAAGTAATATTTTCAAAAGCTTTGGTTTTATGTAAGAACACATATTCCCTAAGAATTTTGCATATAGCTATATATAAATGAACCGTGTAGTAATTTTTTAGATGGTATAAGGCTAAATATTAATAATAATGATGCGAAAATTTATTATAGAAATACTCAAGATTTCTTTTATGATATATTATCATATTCTGATCATTTAAGATTGTTTTGTATTATTTTCAGTCATATGCTTTTTAAAACGTAATAAGTAAGTCAATACTATTAATTTTTTATTTATGTTTTCAAAGTGTAAATGTAGTGAAATAATTTTAGATGTAATATATTCATTCAAAATATGTATTCCAATTCTTTGACTTTCCAGGCAATAACTTCATTTTGTAATCTTGACTATCATGGGTGTCCTCCTTAGGATAAGTGCAAAGCTCATTGTGCATAGAGGCCATTGATCTGAAACAAAAGGAAAGCGCAAATGATTTTTTCCTCGAATACATGATAAAAAAAAATCTGTCACATTATTTTAAAATGACTTCATGAATTGATTATTTTCAATGGTTTGCCCATTCATCAAACATCGGTAAACTTATTTTGTACACTGGACTATGTTTCAATTACAGAATTTGTTGATAGCTCTAAAAAAAAATATATCCAGCTGAGAAATGATCTTGGTGCGGTGCTAAAATGTTTGGTATTCTATTATCACTTGCACACAAGAACATGATCATCATCTTTTGACGAGTTGATGAGATCATCATTTAGCTTTCATGAGTCATGCAATATCTGTACAATTTAAAATTACTGTACCAGTATTAAAGTGCTGATAGAAAATGTTGATGTATTTATTTTAAAAAACCTATAAATAATTTTAATCCCACCATAGGGTGTATGCCTTACACGCTACTCTAAATAATGTACCTTTATTTGCGTGGAGGAAGAGTGAGTGGGAAGCCTCTTAGGAAAGGGGATTTGAACCCCAACTTACCTGTCACCGGAAAACAAAACTAGACAATACTTACGCCTTTGTACATGGGGCCACCGATCCGATTAATGAGATACCAAGTAGAAAAAATAATTTTTCACTTAACATATTTGTATCTCGGTATTCCCTTCAATTTGATCCGTTCAGTTGGTATTTGGTTGGATTTTTCATCTAATTAATAAAAGCAATTTTCATTATAGATTCCATAAATAGTTAAATAAATATTTCATATTGCCCTTAGGTGCTGAAACGTGCTTATAAAGATCAGGGCTGGAAAGCATTGCGATACCATGTGCAAGGACGAGTAAATTCCAGTGGCAATCCTAAGTAGCTAAGCCGGAATATGAACTTTGGACTCTCCCCCATTGGCATTTAAAAGGAATTAGAGTATACGTTATAACCCAAATGGCTGTACAATGGTTTGCCTTAGGAATCTAGCTTTAGGTTAAACAAAGTCGAGCTAATTCTTATCTCTATACAATCATATCAAAGGTTTGATTATAAAATAGAGGGAGCTTAATATAATCCAAGTATACAATCAAGCTCTTTATTAAGTAATATTTTGGACGAAAGTAAGATTCAGGTGAAGAAACAAAGAGTTGAACATGCTAAGTAGCCTGAAGTGGTATTTCGCAATATTGTGACCCAGCCTGTAGGCTATTTTGTATGTAGACACTGGCAGGACTGTTCAAGGGAAGAAGAGGGTTTGAGACGCAAGGGAAAGGCTGGCCATTTCACTGAGAGGGTGACTCACAGAGAGTGCTGAAGGATTGTACGAATGGGGGTAAGGGAAAACGGGAAAGGGTTGACGGTTGCTTCATCTAGAAGCATATATATACAGTATTATTGATTAACTCCTTTCTATCTGAGCGGCCCCACCTTTCTCTTTCCTCTCCTTTGCCCCCCTCCCCCCTACTTTCCCCTAGGGGTGTTGGGGGGTCTAAGCCTTCTGCTATACCCCCCTCCCCCACCTATACATATACCCCTCACAGTTCTCCCTCTTTTCAACTGGTCAGCAACCACAACTCGATATGGAAAACTGCTTGCATGCTTCTCTAAGAAAATAATATTTTATGTTTATTTCTTTACTTTTTATGATTTAAGAGGATCGTTTGATGATATGATTATAGCAGATTCAACGTAGGTTTTTAATACTAAAAGTAATGTGTTTAGTTAAAGAAAAAGAAATGCTCTTAAGACCATTACAATTCCTAAAACATATTTGAACTTACCCTTTACTACTAGTCAGAACAAGACAAGAAAATGGGTCTGGCTAGCCGATGTTTGTTGAAATAGTTATCTTTTGACAAAGTATATTCTCTCCATCTGGTCACTTACATGATATAGATATAGTTCAACAATCGAGTTAATGAAAACAATGTGTTAATTGTTTTAACTAAATGGCTTTTTGTTTGAAACACAAATCGTACTAAAGCTATTTCTTTATTTGTTCATCCAGACGTAATTTTTAAAACCAATCATCTATTTGAACCTCAGTATCCGTGTCCGGGGTGGTCTTTATAAACTATCACGTTAGCGCTGGGGAATTTAATTCTAGATGCAAGTTTCCCGTCAAGTAATTGTAAATAAGTTCAATACAAAAGCAATTTGATATTTCTTTCTCTATCGTATTTCATCTCTCTTTATATCTGTTAGTTCCTGTCAATATCGTGTAGCTTACACTCATTCGAGATCTCTCGGATACAGATCAATAAACAAACACGCGGAGAGCCACTAACCAATGTGAACGAAGAAATATCATCTTTGTACTGTACTGTAAATCGAGAATAATATTTTTGGATCTCAACAATTAAACATCATCTAGGTGGTGTTTCTTTTTCAAAAACAAAATTCCTTCCAAATATAACTATAGACCTATATTCTTTTACAAACCTAATATCCATGACGATTGTGTTTACTTAATAATTAGCACATTATGATCTTATATGTAAAATAAACCATAGGCCTATACTATTGCTCTTAATAATTTATTGTAAATCGTTTTTATTTCACCACCACGCTTAATACCCCACCCCCACCCGTAGTCTTTAATAAAACCAGTGAGGTAAAAATAAGGGAAGTATCATTTAGACAAAATGTACTCGCATTTGCGAACGTTTAAGAAAAAACGCTATTACTATACCCTTAGAGAATTTTAATTCTGTCTTCCCATCAAAGGCAGACTAGATGAACCTGACATTATTCCGCGTGTTTACTGATGCAGGTTGCCTTTGAAGTGTATTTGTGAAAAATAATATCTTATTTCTAATGATTGTAAAATTAATTGTTTAGGTATACATAATTGACCTACATGACACTTATTTTAATATGAGTGAATGTTCTAATATCTCTGGATAGCGAATTTTTTTTTTCTCTTGCTGGTACCCTTTAATACAGTGTACAATATTTGAATCATAAAATAACTACCTACTTAATGATACCCATAAATCTAATTAAATTTGTAATGTGTTCTATAAAAATAAAGTACAACAGGTTTATCATGCTTATAAAACCTCAATAAGCTTATTTGATTTATAAGGTTTTAAATATATAATTATTAACTAAAATACATATAAAAGTTTCTATTGAAACTAAATAGAAATAAACTTTATAACTATAATATTTATTTTGGTTAAGTGAATAAAACAAATCATAATAAGTAAGTTACATATATTTAAAACTTGAACACATTTATTGTTATTTATATTTAGTTCGCATTAAGCTAAAAATTCTATGCTATGTATATCAAGCGAAGCCAAAGCCTTTTCAGGAATATAAAAGAATTAACCATGAGTTGAAAGCTTTGTATAAACATGACATTGCAGAATTATTTTTAAAATTTTAACGAACTATGTTGTTTTAGACCCTAATTAATGATGGGAGGTTCACCATAATTTTTTCAGCCAGTGACATGTAAAATATACTGGATACTTTCGTGTTGAATAATTGACGGCAGTCGGTAAACTGGGATGACCATCGCAGTTAAAAGCTTTGATACAGGCTTCATTTTAGGGTGAGGAATAATCTAAATCTACAGTCTTTATTACTATATTCAAGCTAAATAAATATTTAGTGAATTAGTTTTAAGCTTTAAGATGCCCACATGGGTTTAAGTAATATCAACATTATTATTCTGTTCTGTTTTATTTAAAGTCTTATTATACACATTTACTGTTCACCTAAAAATGTGGTAAATGACTTGTAACAAAGGTAGCCTAAAACAGCACACAACTCACTAAATAGCGACCCTAGCTAGCATAGAAAGTTCACAGAATTGAGTTCTAGGAACTACTCCATACACCAATATTAAATTATTTAAGATATGCTGGATTTTTTTTCTACCATATGGGATATCTTGTATTTGTGTGAGGAGTTGGAAACCATTAACGTGAAAATAACCTCATTATACTCATCCGGGATTTGAGCTTTGACCTCCCGTAACAAGAAAACCAGACTGTGTGATTACCGTGGTGGTTTTTAAATTAGCAATTTGTATAATCCAGGTAAATTCGAATCCTTTAGTTGACTTCTCTAATCACTTATTTCAGAAACTTAAAATAAAACCAGTCAATAAAGTCCTCTCTAAGAAATCCTGCCTTCTCCTTCTTCTCAACAGGACTTGTTTATTCATCTCGTGAGAACGAGCCCGAAGATCACAAAGAGAACATGTTATTCTTTTAAACTTGATGAGAAAATACTCGAAAATGTTCCATACACATGTTTCATGTTCTCTAACTCTCGAATCTAGTTTGGCTATAGTTCAACCTTGACATTGCTTTACTGACATATAGAAAGTGCTTTTTTTTAAAAATAGAAAACTTTATATTCAAAGCAAATTGATAATTTTCATTCCTACTTTTCGAAGGATAAAAAAAAAAAATCTAGCGGTCTAATATGTAGGCACTTATATATCATTACTGTCAATATGTGACTCTGACAAACATCGCACTTGGTCACCATTGAAAGGTAGGTTAAGACTAGAATATCAACAGAGGGCATTGAGATGAATTTTAAATGTGATTTTCCCATCTTCTCTCCAAGCTAAAGCGGGTGAATTTCATTTGGGTAGTCCTACTCATTCCAACCCCTTTAGTCGTTTCTATATCTTGTGTTGACTATACAAATAAATAGTGACGGTTTTAAACTAACAATACATTACAAAGAAGTGAATATTAATTAAACTAACGAACATTTAAATTAAAGAGATATTGGACGATATTCGTGCGGCCAATCATAGACGTGATCAAGTACACCATACAGTGATTAAGCATAGGTGGGATTTAAAAAACACTTTATTTGAGGTATTTAACTTTTGATGTCTGAACTGAATGATTATTTCAGCACACAATAAATTCTATGAGCGAGAGTAAAAGTCCTACCAATTTTGCCAGGGGAGGGTATTTACACATATATTTCATTGTTATTTTACATGCCACAATCGAAATGGGACCGAGGGCTTTACTTCCCTTTCAAAGGAAATTGTGCTACAGATTTTTATGGCTCAAGAAAAACCCGTTGACCTCGAGTGGATTCGAACCCATGACTATCGGGTCCTGAGGTGATCACTTTGCCAAAAGACCACCGAGATGGACACCGTGGAATAAACATTAGGTTCATAATGTCTAGTTTCTACATGATGTGGAGGTTGGTGTTTGAATTCAATTTGAGCCTACTGGAAGTGGTTATTCTTAAATAGTGTATTATTCTTCCTGCACGAAAATTGGTTTACATTTCTTATACATATTAATTTCCTCATCCCTGCCACATTAGAGTAATTATTATTATGCGGATAGTCCAAACGGTTATTTAGACATGACGTAAGACTAGATTGTGCGTAGATCAATTTTCCCCTATTTAATATAGCCACTAAAAAGCTGAGCTATTAGGAAGTTTAATCCTCTGAATATAATCAATTAGATTTTTTAATAACAATTTCGAGGTAGTTGAAAACGTTAAAAATTATCTAGAAAAATGAAGATGTATGTTACCTGAACTTGAAGATAAATATGAATTATGATCTTTTGTTAATCCCTTAATTGTATAATGTGATCGCCTCTAGTTTCTTAGATCTACGGAACAATAAGAGTATATTTAAAAAAAAAATGAAATATTTCAATGCTTTTACATTAAAGTGTGGAGCTCTACTGCTGAGGACGAGGAGATCGAGGTTCGAATCTCGGTCGGGTGAACTGAGGGTGGTTTTTCCTAACTGGTTTTACACTCTCCCTCCACGCAAATGCGGGTTCACTTCCTCTAATTCAACCTTCCTAATTCCTAATCCATTAGAGTAATGAGTACATAAAGCGTATAACCCGAACGGGTAGTAAGACGTGGTGCTAAATATTATTATATTATTTTACATTAAAATTTAAGAAAGTCTTTAACTATTTAATTTATCATTATGGACTTCATTCACAAACATGTCCTAGGTGTCAGGCTCTCAAAACACTGTATTGCTGGATCTCAGACGTCAGGCTCACAATACACTGGATTGGTAGGTCTCAGATGTCAGGCTCACAATACACTGGATTGGTAGGTCTCAGATGTCAGGCTCACAATGCATTGGATATCTGGATCTCAGACGTCAGTCTCGTAATACACTGGATTGCTGGGTATCAGGCGTTAGGCTCACATTACACTGGGTTCTTATGTCTCAGACTTCAAGCTCACAATAAACTGAATTGGTAGGTCTCAGACGCAGACTCATAGTACAATTGATTGACAGATCTTAAGTGACAGGTTCATCATATATCGAATTTTGATGATAAAAAAATCAAATTTCGAGTATATGCTGGATGCTATGAAAGTGTTTTCTTCAAAATTTGATTTATCATCATTGTTTTCATATTCTCTTTCCAAGATAATGCAAGTGCATTTCCTTTAAAGCTACCCTATTACACAACTATGAGTGTGTCCAGAGAGGTGATTTATAAAAAATTCAAATCAATTATTGATCTATTTTCATGCATTCATTAGCGAAGCACATTTTTTAAAGCAGACACATTTGGAATACCAACTGCGGTTCAAAAAGGGCCTGATTTTATCCACAGATCGTAAAACCTCTTTTTTTAAAATTTGAGATAAGTTTTTCCCTAGAGCTCAGATCACTGGTTTTAGATTCAGGCCTAGGGTACTAAGGGGTCGCTACCAAAGTTTTAGTTGGTATCCAGGCCGTGTAGTTATAATGGCATCAGTGGTCACACTGTCTAGGCATCAAGCTCGCAACTAATTTGATCATTGAAGACGAGGTGGAAGAAGATTCTCGGCTGTGTGCACAAAAGATAGTATTCACATCTGATTGATCACGGTGGTTTTCCCATGTCCTCTGCACGCTGGTATGAGTGAATTACTTATTAGTTTCCCTACTAAAACAAGACGTTAAAAATATTGCTGTTGAAACTACTAACAAAAAAAAACAAAACATGCGTACTAATATAAAACTAAAATACTAACAACACCTACATCTAGATAGCACCCGGCTAGATATATATTTTTATTTTTTAAATACATTTTTACTTTAAATTAGTTATTGGTGATATTCCATAAAAGTTTTGTAAATAAGTACTCATATATTCAAATACATGTAGTGCCATTAAAATTTATAAAGTATCAGTGAGAATTATATTAAAAATATTAATAGTGCTGGTAAATTATCACCTAAGCCTTATTACAAATACTATCTAAATTTTAGTATAATTGAGAATTCTCAGGATTTGACATGAAGCAACGAAACAAATCGATATTATAAACTAATCGAGGCAATGCATTTCTATGCAATCATTGAATATTAATAATTTTGATGATTAAAAAAGAGAGATTAGTTTTCTTGTGCGCTCAGCTGATCTTTATTAATTTAGGTATTAGAAGTTTTATATATATATGACACTGTGTTGTATCGCACAATAGTTTCAAATAGTGGCAAAGTAATTATGAAATATGAATGTTGACAAGTAGGCTACAAACTGAAAAAAACATGTCGAGGTGGCATTGTTCATTTAAATGGTTTGATACTTTTACACACATTCATTTGTTGTTGTTATTTGATCAAACAACATACAGTCCTATCTATCAAAGTGTCGAAATTTTATCGATTAATATTTTTATGGCAGAAATAAAACTATCTGCGTACCATATCAATTCCCACACGAGAATAAAGCTATATCAAACCTATATTATATCCTGAAAATTGAAAAATGACACACGGACACGGTAATTGAACCCATGTCCAGGTGTAATTTTTCAATTTTCAGAATATGATATCTAGATGAAGTAATCGTCACTAAAATGCACAAATAAATAGCATTTGCTATTTGATTCACTATATTATATCGCCGTACGTCACAACAGAATCAAGCCTGTCGGTAATTTAAATTAAAGGTGGGAATAAAAGGAATTGTTGGTGGGATGGAGGAAAGAAACGTGTTTTTATATAGGTAGATAGCTTATCAAATATTGGGATCAAGAACCATTGTTGTTTAAACACATACATAAATTATTTACGTAATGGGAACATGGAGATGATGGGACATTTTAATTTTAGTTTATGAGTCCATCCATTTCTAAATTATATTACTGACTCGAGAAACATCTCAAACTGTAATGTAATCTAAATAATCAAAATGTGTTGGCTATTTATTTGATTTGCGACGTTATTTATTAATAGTTTACCTGAACTTATGAGGAACAAATTGAAGAAACTGTTCTTGCTATCATCTGGGAAAATAAATGTCTAGAGTGAAGCTGTCATAGATTGAATCACGACCTCCTAGTATGAACTAAATGTGTGAGCCCCTCACCTAGATTTGACGATATGTGGGCGTTGGCCCAAGACATTTTCTATGGAATTGGTGGAATTCATAATTAAATTGTAAACATTATTAGTAGTCTATTTGAAGTTTTTTCCATCGCGTCTACTACCGTCTGGACTATTAGTATTTAATTGCTCTAACTGGGTAGGGAGGGAGAAGGTCTAGTTTTGAGAAACTGCACCTTCAATGACAGGGAGGGAGAATAAGAAAACATTTAAGAAAAACCAGCCTCCATCCAAACGGTCCTCTATCGTGCCCCGATCTTGCCATAACCGGCAAGTCAGACTGGACGAATATTGCATTTAGTCCGCATGCTAACCAATGCGGGAATAATTTGAGTCTGCATCTGGGTGTATTTATAGTGTCAACGTTTAGAGTGTTCTTCATGTGATTGATGTAGTCACGTTACCAAAAGTAACAAATACTAATTTGTTGTCAACAATGAACAAAGTTAATATAACTTGGCATTTGTCACAGGGGCAATCGCACAGCATAAATGGCTTGGTGTATGACCCCAGGAAAGTAAATATGAACTTAACCAGAGTTTTAACCAGAAAATGTCAGAGTTTATCAAATGTGGTAAAGGACACTTCACACTTTAATGTTAGTACTCGCTACTAGTCACATAAACACTATCCAAACTAAGGGAAAATGATGAGAAAGGTGAAACTTAAATCGATAAACCTAATCTAGAAATGCAATAAGAAGCCAAAACCTCACCAGAAAATTTACTTCAATTCACTCGATCTGGGTTCGAACTTTTTTTTTTTACTTTCTGAATCTAACCTAGCTGTCCCATGAGACTAACGACATGTCATATATTAGAAAATGTAATGTGAAAAACTAATCTTGTTGGAACAGCTATTTGTATCAAGTGGATCATCTCCCGATGAACTTCCTCCCCTTGTGTGCTTGTGTGTTGCGCGTCCCCACCACGCGTATAAAGAGCGAAGGCTGGATAGTGCTACAACCTGCCGGAGTAATGGTGAAACTGATCCACTCCGAGAAGAGCCGGCCGGCACGATGAAAGCAACTCTCTACAATCCTTAGAACAACGTTCCAACAATACACGGTCTGTCTCTGCTCTGGTAGAGCCACACGTACGCAACTATATGGGTAAATAGTGAGTCACTACGACAGGAAACAATGTATCTTAAAGCTTCCAGGCTATGTTTGCTGGGACCGAGAACACTTTTCATTAATATTCAAGTCACAGAGAGAATTACTTATTTAAATTTATCAGCAAAATATTTACAGAATGTGATACACTCCACCCAACACGTTTCTGAATAAAAGTTTAGAAAACGTTCATAAGTATAACCGAATAAATTTAACGAGAGAATTAGAGATTAAAATCTTGATAGACAAATACATATAATTTTTAAATATTTGTTTTATTTTCCCTGAAGAATATATCAAGTCATTGAATTGATGGGCACGCGGACTAAGCATTAAACTCATCTAACTCGGCTTGTCGGTGATAGGGGGAGAGCAGGGTACAAATTCCAACCAGATTAAATGGGGGTGATTTTTACTAAATAGTTTCTCATACGCACTTTAACAGAAGAGAGTAAATTTTCACTAAACTTTACCTTTCTCAGCCCTACCTTATTAGTATGGTTAAGTTCTGATAGCCTGGGTGTGTAGTAAGATGCGGTGCAAATAAACGTAAGAAAACCATAATGATATCGCTTTATCTTAGATTTAGTCGTTTTTTAAGTAGAGGCCTACATAATATGTGTGAATGTAAGAAGATAATAAATAAATAAACAAATGCAAGAAGAAAGCGAAGAGAGGGAACAACGTCTTGGGTATCATCAACTGAAATGAAATGAGCTTCACTCGCCAAGGGGAGAGTTAAAATAGAACACGAAATCGAAAGAAAATACATTCCTGGTGTTTCAGGTTGTGTTTGAAACCGGATCTCTTGCATCAAAGTCAATTTTTCAATATACTTTATAACCTGCCGACACTTTTGTGAATAGAAGTGAATATTAAGAGAATGCCAGTGGATCGTTAAATAATGCTAGTTGATTGAAATAGAATGGCAGTGGAAGGTAAAATAACGCCAGAGGATTGCAAAAGAATGACAGTAGATTATAAGAGAATGCCAGTAGATAGATAAATAATGCTAGTGGATTGCAAGATAATACCAATGGTTTGGAAAAAAGTGCTAATTCATTGCAAGAGAATGCCAATGGATTATAAAATAATGCTATTGATTTGCAATGGAATGCCAGCGAATCGTAAAACAATGTTATTTGATTGCAAGATAATTTCAGTGGATTGCAATAGAGTGCCAGGTGAAAGTAAGAGGATACCAAGTGATACTAAAAAAGAGTTAGGTGATATTAATATTAAGAGGATACCAAGTGATAGCAAAAGAGTGTTAGTGGATAGTATGTTTGTTTGATAAATCCAGCCGATTGAAGCTATGTATGAGTTTGCATAAAAGTTAGATTTTGTTTTAAGATAGCTTTAATTATATTCTAAGTCATTCAATTTTTATAACTTCAATAGGGAAGGTAGATAGAATGTAAAATGTCATAAATTTAAGTGAAACTTTTTAACATGCACCGCATCTTACTACCTATCCCAACAACACGCACATTTACACCCATAGGAGGGAAGAGGTTGTTAGAATTTAGAGTAAATATATCCACATTTGTGTGTAGGAGGAGTGGAAAACCAATTTGGTAAAGAAACTTTAGTGCAACCACCTGATATTTAAGCCCATACCTTCCTTTCACCTTTATACCAGACAAAACAAGACTGACACCTTAGTTCGTGTTCCCGTGTCCTTATGGGTGCGGTGAACTGATATGTGTTAATGATTGCGCTCATTTTGTAAAGTCCCATTCCTTAGTTCAGGAAATACAATAGAATTAAACAAATAATGTAATCGTATTAGTAAGATGGATTTTGAAATACAAAGATTTTTATTTTTATTTTCAACCCCGAAAAAAAAGTATCAATTTTTTCGTCATTGATAAATTCTACTATCCTTTAAGGGTGCCAGTTAAAGACATTTTAATATGGCATAGATCCAGTAATGTCCTACCTTGTTTATACCCTAAAATCTTCAAGATTCTCAATATTATTACTTTTTATTTCAGAAAAAAATAATACAAATATATAATTTTGCTCACCATTTCTTAGTGCCCATTTGGGTTGGACACGTATATTAAATACGATGATTGATTAGGAATGGAGAAGGCAGAATATTAGATAATATATACTCGCATTTGCGTAGAGGAAGAGAGGAGAACAATTTAGTAAATATCACCTCCGTATATTAGACAATGATTTACGCCCCGATTACCCCATCACTGAAAAACCAGTCTAGCACGAGTGACACTTTAGACCATATGACCGACCCCCTTTGACCTGTTTTATAAATATAGGTCTACAATCTACAATTTCCAAGTTTTTTTAGCACCACATCTTACTACCCATTCGGGTTATACGCTTAATTACCGATTACGCTAATAGTTTTAGGGGTTATGAAGGTTATATTAATAGGAAGTATACCTACATTTGCGTGGAAGGAGAGTGGAAAACCATTTAGGAAAAACCACCCCCAGTTCAGCCGATCGAGATTCGAACCTCAATCTCCCCTTCCTCAGCAGTCGAGCTCAACACGACTAGCGCGTTGGCCAACTACGCTACCGAGGCGGGTGTAATATTAGTATATATCCTATTTATTCACCATTGTTGCACAAACCATTTAAAAATTATTTTGTGTCAGTTGGGGTTAAATATTAAATATCTGTTATTACAAATTTTGGAAACATAAATACATTTTGTTTGGAGCTTCTGAAATTAGAGATAAGAAATACATTAAAATTATGAAATGAGGTAAATTATATTAATTTTCTTTGTATTTGAGAATCAACATTACTTTTAAACACAGCGTAATTTATTTTTTCTTGAACTAAGACCGTTGCTGATAATGACCAATAGCTATTAATAGTTTGTTCATTTTCCATTAACTCTCTCTATGCCGTTCATGCGTTGCCTTATCCTAACCTCAACAAAACCTTGTCTACAACTTCTTCGTAAGTCTATAAACATATTACATATGTTACATAAAATGTGTGTAAGCCTGCATGCGATTTATTCATTAAAATAGAATATTGAACTAGCTATGTACAAATAACCCATTAAAATTACACTCGTAAAGTGTTTTACCTATGTGCCAAGACTTGTAAAACGTATTCCTTGAGCTTAAAGTGCTTGTAATCTACAAGTAGCTTTAAGAAACCAACTTTTAAACTGAATTGTAAAAACACAGTTATTGATTTAAAATTTAGCTTGTTATTACATCTGTTAACTTGTAGCTTTGTGAATTTTTATTTTCACATTTATTACAAGTTACAAGTGAATTGCCTTGTAAATTGTAGACTTTTATTTTTATGAAACAGATCCATGATGTGGGTTGAAAAACCAAACTAGATTTTCAATAAATAGCAGGCTATCCCTTTCCCTTATTATGGCGTGTAAAGTCGAACAAAACTACCTCATGATATCATACTTAAGGTACAGCTCACCCAAAAATAGTCATTCATCGATCTACTTCCCAGATAAGGTGAACTGGATGGTTAAACAACAGGTTCTAGGTTTTTATATTGTACCGCGAATGTCTCTATTTATTGCTATATTCGCATCCAGATTTATATGGACTATTTATAAGACGGGTTGTGTAGCTGTAACCAAATTGAAAATTAAATCAATAGCCGTTTTAGTTCTTAAAAAGCATCCACTGTATTATATAATATAATATATGTTCAAAGAAATGAGCTTTAAATAAAAATAATGCTCATTCCGGCGGAAAAGATTTGATCAATACGCAGCGTTTTAAAATTGTTTGATTACATTTTGTTGAACTCTTCCATTTATTTTAGCTAAACTGCTATTTTTGGAGTAAAAATATATTTTTTTCAGAGCAACACAAAATATAACCTTAATTTCTATAAACAATTATAATCAAATTATATGTAAAAGTAAACTAATTATATTAATCGTATTCTTTTGCTTTTGCTATAATATATGCATTCAGTCTAACATCAAATCATAACTTTATTACGAAATTTGAAAGCAACTTTGTGCACAAGGTTTATGGTACAGGTGGTGACACCTGGCAAAAGCTACTCTAAATACATCGTACCCACCTTAGTTCGCACAACATTCAGACAACCGGAATAATACACATTTCACTTTTTTTTTTATCTTTTACTTATCACTAACCATTCAATTTATACCTTACCTACTTACTTACTCTATATCATTAGGAACTCGAAGGTTCATTGCCGCACTTCCAAAAGTACGCCAACTATCTCTAACTTGAGATAGTTATACCCAATCCGCCTAATTAAACCCTGGTGACCTGGTGGTCTAAGGGTAAGGTGTCAGACTTGTGTGCTGGCGGCCGGGGTTCAATCCTCGGTCCCGGCACAGATTTATCTGATTGCCAAACCCTTCCTTCACCTCTGACAATACGTGTATTAATCACAATTTGTGAATGTGGGGAATGCCAGGCCTCCACCGTGGTTCGGATCCCACGTTAAGCTGTAGGTCCTCCATTTCGTCTCACAATCACCCTACCATTACACATTAGCGTAAGTGCGTATAACCCGGACGGGTGGTAAGACACGGTGCTAATAATAATAATAATAATAATAATAATAATAATTAAACCCTACCCATTTCAGGACCACTATAGTGTTATCCTCCCATCTGTTCTAGGTCTTCCCAATGGTCTCTTCCCGTTGGGTTTTGCCAGCCAATACCCTGAATACGGCTCTGGATTCTCCCAATAGTGTAATGCCTGTATACATTAATTATATATATATATATGTTGTAGGGATAATGCAAGTAGAATTTAGAGGGAATTTACTCGCACTAGTGTGGAGGAAAAATGAAAAAAATAATTAATAATAAAGAACTCAGAACACCTAGCAAGGATTCAAACCCCAACCTCTCTGTTAACGTTATACCAAATTAAGTGAACTCTACACTTAGCCAACGTGACCACTAATGCAAGTCCCCAAGTGTACTCGTAAAATATCGTCTAAGGAACTTTAACGATCATGCCAATGGTCTATTTGTACAATTTTATTAAGAAAATAAAAACCACTATTCCTATCATGTTTGGATGCCAAAAAATAATATAATATATATGGTCGTGTCCAAATAATATTGCTGTATATCCACTTAAATAATCTATATTATTATTATTATTAGCACCGCGTCTTACTACCCGTTCGGGCTATACTGCACTTACGCTAATGTGTAATGGTAGGGTGATTGTGAGATGAAATGAAGGACCTGCAGTTTAACGTGGAATCCGAACCACGGTAGAGGCCTGGCATAATAATTTATAGTATGAAAAGAAAATGTTTAGCAAACAATATATTAAAAAAAATTCAAAATTGTTAAAACTACAACAAAAAAACTTGTATAAATTCCTCTCATTTAACCTAGTAGCATATTAATAAAAGTTGGAGGAAGTTTGATAAATATTGATCTGAACAAATATCATCCCAACAGCCTGTGTACATATTTTAATTTTATAACTTATTTTCGATATACTTTTCGTATTATTGTGCCTTATAATATATTCCCTTGGAGTGTTAATAAAAAAACTACAGAAAATATATCTTTGTATGTGTGTGTGACACACGTTTCGTGGTATATCTAGGCTTAACGCAACTTAAAGTAACTCATCTGATGACAAAGAAAATAATGTGAATTTCAGGTCCATGAGGATAAAGCCTTTTTGGCTGAGCTGATCGGTATTGAACCACGTCCTGCCAAGTAAGATCAAAGGGTGTAGGCCACGATATCAACTTATCTGGCACTAGCGCTTTTATTCACGATCAGATTCCTATTATAGCTACCGAACAAACTTTCCCGTGGCTAAGTGGTATAGGGGTCAACCACAAGTCAGCGGACCCTAGTTTAATAGTGGCCGATGCGGACCTTGCTATACAAATTTGCTAGCCAGGCATTCAGACCCATATAGCATACTTTTATTTATTTAGTTTGTAGGTCGAGTTCTCGTGCGTCAGGTCTGTGTTTAGGTTGATATAAGCTCATGTGTCAGGTCTAAGCGTAAATTGATAATTCGTGTTTTAGGTCTGAGCTTAGGTTGATATTTCGTGTGCTGGTTCTGAGTGTAGGTTGATATTTCGTGTGCTGGTTCTGAGCTTAGGTTGTTATTTCGTGTGCTGGTTCTGAGTTTAGGTTGATATTTCGTGTGCTGGTTCTGAGTGTAGGTTGATATTTCGTGTGCTGGTTCTGAGTGTAGGTTGATATTTCGTGTGCTGGTTCTGAGTGTAGGTTGATATTTCGTGTGCTGGTACTGAGTGTAGGTTGATAAGTCATGTGTCAGATCTGAGTGTAAGTTGGTTTTTATTGGGTCGGATCTGAATGAAGGTTACTAGTTCTTGTGTCGGATCTGAGTGTAGGTTGTTACTTCATGTATCTGTTATGATTGTAGGTTGATACTTTGTATGAAGTGACTGAGTGTAAGTTGTTACTTTGTGTGTTGGTTATAAATGTGGATTATTATTTAGTGTTTTAGGTCTGAGTGAAGGTTGTTTCCTTATCTTCTAAGTTTGAGTGTATACTGTTACTTTACATGTCGGATTTTATTTTATGTTGTTTATTTGTCTGTCGGGTATAAGTGTAGGTGATATCTACCTTACATAATTTGAGTTTACGCGTGTAGGCTGTTGAGAATTTCGTAATGTTCCAAGAAAACCAGATCATCTTTATTTTGTGCTACCTATCTAAAAATAATTTGTAATCAAATTTAACTCATTCGTGCGCTTTATTCATCCATCTCATGTAATATATAGAATCCACTACACCAATTGCACCTTTATCTCATATGGCTTGGACTAAATATTTTCTTTTAAAATCCAATAGAATTGATGTTTTACAAATATTCTGTTTTCAATAACGTGATCAATGTTGTAGTCTCTTATTGAGTGTAGAATACTCGCAATTTGTCTTACATGATCGCCAAATCAACTTAATTCCAAAGAGCATTACATAATATATTTTAATCTAAAAACCAAGGAGAAATTACACCTTCTGTTGGTTATTTTGTGTTCATATTAGTAGGCCAATCATGTTTATTTAACATAATAAAAATTAAATATATGTAACTTTAAATATATCTATTTTATTTGATGTTAAATTTACATACTTAATATTTATATAAATAGATGAATTCTCCTATTAACTGGCAGCTTAAACTTCAGAGAATATAAGGAAATAATCAAATAAAATCTTATCTACATCTGTGTGATAACAATGTAAATTAAAGACAAAGTAACTTTGGAAAGGAACTTCAGGATGGCTGAAGATATGAATCGAAAGAGATTTTTTTATTATTATTTAGTATTTGACATATACTAAGATCATAACGCCTTGGGCTGCTTATCTGCTGGTATGGGTTAACTCAAAATCCAGAAATCTAATTTTTTGTTATCTTCTCATATAAAACCTAAGAGTGTGAAATTAAACGCTTATTTGTAATATATAATTTTGTGAGCCTGACACATTTGACAGCTTGACCACTATTTCAGTTAACCAACAAAAAATAGTTGCATTTGGCATAAATTTACGTGCTGGAGCTAATAATAGGGCGTACGTGCATATAAGATTTATTGTATTTACTACTACATTATATTGTGAGTTTGATGCCTACGGGAGAAGGGGACGGGAGAAAAGGTCAATAATCTTGCAATTTTTTTTTTATCAAAACGTTTGTTTAGTAAAATAAATAAAACAATTCTATAGTAGAAACAAAGACTAATTTTCTTCACGTGGTGACATCAACAGTTCTTGAATATTGGTCAATGGTGTTCTGAAATGTAATGATAATTTTTTTCCCTTCGTATAAAAAGTTTCTCATTTAATGCCGCAAATTTCATGACAGATATATAATAACCGTTAATATTACCATGTTAATTGAATTAAACTATATTACTACTGGAAAAATATTTTATTAATTTTGGTTAAACAAATTATTTTTGCCATAAAATCTTTAATAACACTGAACTTTTCTTGGATCTCCTTCTACCTCACTTTAAATCAGATTATGGATATATGTGGATATTTCCAAAACCAGGAAACATAGAAAGGAAATAAGGGAAACTAAAGACTGTTACAAAGGTACTTTTTATTTTCTATATATATCCCTAGCCTTACTCCTAAGAATGCGTGACTATGGCCAAAACCGAGCAAAATAGCAAACTGAAGCTTGGAATAGGCTTGCCAAATCAAAGAAACCTAAGGGTGTTAGTTTATATTGTTTAACTATTATATACATTATTCAACTCTGAATTTAGTTAGCTTGAATGTGGCGAACATCCGGGTACAATGAATCTAAATAATTTGTTCAAATACACCTACATTTCAATAGATCTTTTATGTTAAAAATTGCGTTTATTATGAAACATCAACCTCAGTTTTAGTGAATCTAAAAACGAAAATAACTAAGAAAAAATATCATTACAGCACTGTAACTTTTTATTTTTTATTTTATAATCAATATTTGAAAAAATGTGAGGAAAGGGTGTCTAACAAAAATTCTAGCTGTATAAGAAAATTGGATTATTCTAATCATGTAGGTACAAAAACTACCACAAATGATCAAACATTAATGAAAATTTCAACATTTAAAATTGTGTCCAGAAAATAGGAGGGTAACATTTTCAAAAACAATGATAAAAAACCGTTTTTGTATCAGAAGATTAAAATTTTGCAGAAAATTACAATTACCATCTGTCTCTTTAACAGCCTATTATTTCATTTATACTCTTTATTAAACTATGATGCCCATTTTTACAATATGATTTTGTAATAATGAATATAATTTATTTTCTTTTATCTATGATCGCTCTTAGGCCAATATTGCGTTTTCTATGGATTATATATATTTATGCACTCAGTTTTTGGGCTGATTAATCTTTCGTTTCAAATATTCTTTTCAAAATTTACTGGAAGACATATTTGTTTCGGGATTGACATGGTTATCTTGATATTACAAAAGAATAAATTATGTAATGATTGCAGCCAGATGTAGAATATCCTAATTTGATATAGTTTTGATATAAATTATTCAAACACTTCTTAATATCCTATAAATTTATAATCTAAATAATGAAAATTGTATGTGGTTGATTCAAAATATCGGATTGAATTGGGCCAGAAATGTTGAAAATTAGTAATTCCTTTTATATAATATAAACTCTTACTATGTAACTTTAATATATTTTAACTCTTTAACAACCATTTATGCTGTGTCACTCTTATTTCTTTTTTTTTTACTGAAACTAACAGGCAAGAATTCAAAATATTGCGTGTAAAGAAGTTATAACTTCTTCAGAAGAAATGTCAGCTTTTAAAACACGTTAGGAATATATCTCTATTTTGATGTTGTGTATTAATCAGTCAACTTTCGCATTTTGTTAATAAATACAACAAACCAATAAGGGTTTAATATTTAAAAATAGTTTAAGGTATGGTTACTTTTCCCTGTTACTAATTTTATATACTAAAAATAACAAAATGACACAACAGATTCCCCGTGCGAAGCACGGGTAAACCAGCTAACGTTTATATAAGATTCGTATTTCGATGGATGAACAATTGAGTGTACCGGAAGTAGTTTTTCTTCTGGCCTCTATTATTAATGTTTTATCCTCCCTTTTCCGTGTTAGTGTGAATACACTTCCACTAAGCTACCTTTCATATCCTTCCCCTAGAATATGTCAGCTTCAACCTCTGTTTGAACGGATTGATAAGATACTATCTAGGGGTTTCTTGCATTGTTTATAAAACATATTTATTTAGCTAGATTTGCTTTAAGCTATATCTTCAAATCGAGCTCATAAACGATCTATATTTGTTTTAAAACGTGTACGGCTGTTGTCAATAAATATTAATAATTACAAATCTATAGAATAACCCCAATCACAGAGCTAACAAATTTGCATGCATCGCAAATATCTTAACAAATATCGAAACAAGCTTTAAAACAAATACAAATCAATTTAAAATATACCTTCTAATTTGTTCATTTAATTCAGTTCAATGGGATGGACGAAAAAAAACCTGTTGTGATAATTTGTTTCTTTTCAATTAAGGGCAACGTTTGGGAAACAAATAGCTAATATGCGTTAAACACGACTTTTCTTTTACGTAATTGACTTTTTTTTTCCACACCCCCATTCCATACTATCCCCTGTACCTCTGGGCACCAAAAATCCCCAGCCCCCTTATCCCCTTTCTATCCCCCAACCCCTCATCACCCATTCCAACTGATGCTCCCCGAATGCGCGTATGGTGTCAGTGCACGTCGGTTAGGTTGAGAATGGCATGTCCATCGCCACCTAGACCCGGCATTAGCCGATAGCCGATGCTTGTTTGAGGATATATAAAGCTATTGTTAACATGAACCAAGTGAACCAACTGATACAAAAACTTTGTATTGTAATTTGGGCTGTCTCCCTTTCGCTTGCCACTTATTGGGTATGCGTTCCCTAGTAGGACTATACTCTGTGTTCCTTTACTCATTAGGAGTCAGTTAACAAGGTGTCGCTAGCAAACGCTACACCACTTTTGGCAAATCAACCGTTTTTATCGTATTTTATTTAGTTGTGGTATTATGTGAAACTACACATTCACTGTCATATAGGAATAACCAAAATTTAACTTTAGCATTTGTTTATAGCGGCAAATAAATTCATATTAAAAAGTTATCAAATTTATCAATTTAATATGTCTTGAACACTTTTGATTTCGATTTGTTCATTATTTTATTATTCATATCTAACCTAAATAGAAATAACAGTACTAAATAGGTTGGGAGAAATATCTTCAAGCTATTTTTATAATTAGAACTTTCCAGATAGGATAATATATTAATCATTATTGAGAAATGTTTTATTTTAAATGTGCTTTAACGAGGCCTAAAATGTATCAAATTAAGTTAAAACATATATATAAAATGCTTTTAAAGACTTTCATGACAAAAATAAAATCAGAGTTTAAATTTATCATATTATTTAAATATGGTGGAGTTCTCTTTATAGGCCTATATTATATAGAATTTATCCAAACAATTCACTGGCAATGATAAACAATGTTTATATTCTAGTGCGTTTTGGTGTTTTTTTGTTAGCGCGTTTTACTACCGTTCGGAATGTAGGAATATGAACTAATTACACTAATGTGTTAGGGTTAAAGAAGGTTTAATGTATACGAAGTGTTCCCATATTTGCGTGGAAGAAAAGTGAGAAACCATTTAGGAAAAACCCACCCTCTATACACCTTACCGGGATTCAATCCCCAAACTTTCCATCGGCTTATAGAAAACGTATGAGAGTTTGAATAATTTTGTATCTCAGTTGTTTCACTCCTACTATCCTAGTCTCTCCTTCAACATTAAAGTAAATAAATATTTTCAATACGAAAAAATGTATTGAATTAATTTCAGTACGCTATTAACATTTCCTTCCAAGGAAATACAGTATTTATTTTGAAGAAGAAGGATAATATTTTGTTTAAAAAAATGTAATATTAAACTCATTAAATTGATTCGGTTGAAAATATTAAACCCACGACTTAATGTCGTCCCAGTAGATTTAACTTTTAGGTTAATGTTAAGAAATGAATTACATATTTACAGCAAGACATTTACCGACATCTGTCATTAACTTGCTAGAGGACAAGTGATCTAATAACAAACTGTTTAAAGTATAAGGTAAAAAATGGTATTTATTTTTCTACAAGTGAAGAAATTCAAAGCATGATCTTGCCTTTCCTTTCACCACTATTCCATAATAGTCTTAACCCCCATTTTTAGATTTGGTTATTAGACTGTTGCAAAGCGTACGACTCTGTGAACCAATTATTTATGTCAACTTTCTCATCTTGCGTGGCAAAATATAATCATATCATGAAGAAGATAGAGGTGTCACCAAAATAAACAACACAAGTACAATAACGCTCTTATAATCGAAATGTTGAAACAATAAATTCATTTATTTGAGCAAGTGTGAAATCTATACAGGTTTAAAAACAGATGTCTTATATGATTTTGGATGTTAATACTCATCGAATATCTAAGCGCCTATTCAATATATATCGTTTATCGAAATACGATCCCAAATACCCGTCTTTTTTACATTCAAGATTTGTTTCATGTTTTAATTTATAGGCTTAAGGAATCCAAGTAATTTCATTATAATATTGTATGATTTATTTACACTCTAGTTATCGTTATTAAACTTAAATAAAAATTTTTTTATCAACCTTTATGAAATATTACATATATATTTGAGTAGGTTGAATAGCTTTTATAATTTATATTTAAAAAATAAAAGTTCACACATAATCTTTGACACTTATCTTGTTGTATGTGGGAAATAGTTTGAGTCCATTTTTATATGAAAAAGTTTTCTAAAAATGATCTTAATACATGATTAATATGATAGTACTAATAATAACAACTTTGGAAATCATTTTTTTAGTATGGGCCAACAACTTTGGTGAGGCAGTGTTTGTTTGCGGATTTATGCAAGACGCGCGGCCGTCTTGCGCAAAACCGACAAGAAACAATGACTATAATCGAGATCTGAGCCTACCTCATTCTCTCACTTCACCTACAGACAGCCCTAATTATTTTCACTGAACAATAATTGTTCCGAGTGAAATGTAAGAAAAACGCCGCAAAAGAATAAATACAGTTTCCTACGTAGAGTTACGAAATTAACACGATGAATTGCGTCAAATGGAGCTTTGTTGTATTCTCTAATTTTTATTTAATTCTTTCTCTCACTAGCATGGAATTATAAAGGGTTTTGTCATGTAGAGACCATATGTTGTTAATTTGATTCACCGGAGAGTATCCTATACATATAATATCCTATAATAGGTTCCAATTTGTTGATTACTAATCGTATAGTCTAAGGCTGTGGCTGACGGAAAACCTGGGTTCTAATCCTGGTCAGATATAGAAATTTTAAGTCTTTCTAAACCTGTTTCAGACTATTCCTCCACTCGAATTTGGGTACATTTTTTCTATCTTGAACGGATATTGGAACGTGGTGCGAAAATAAATATAACTATATGAACATATGGTTTAAATGTAGCCTAATGTACTTTCTTCTGTTAGAAAAATTGGAAAGAGGGATAAGAATAGTATTTGTGTTTTTGTTAGACATTTTAGTGTTAGGGGAATAGTTCTGTTCAATTTGTGTCAGTTTGTTTTTAAATAATCTATTGAGTTAACTTTTACCATTAAGTGTTAGCAAAAAAATAAACCCCAAAAAAGTAATAAGGATTTGCATTGAACCTCATACCTACTAATTAATAGAGGTGAGTTGTGTATAAATGCATACCTTCTATTAGATTGTGATTAACATTATTACTATTATTATTATTATTATTATTATTATAAAATTGGCGGGTATATTTAAAATGAAATTATAGAAGCAATGCATAGATGTGGGATATGACACCTTGTAGGCTTAAAATGATTAGCTTTTGAATGAAAAATATATTTCATACAAAAACTTTCAAGATGTGTTTTCCAGTGTTTTCAACAAGGTCAAACTGATATTAAATTCACCATCTTCAAAGTAAAAAATAATGTTTGACATGACAATTTAATTTTGAGAATTTAATTGTTGATCAGCTATTAGTAAATAGTATATAATTGATTTTGTCTTATAACCAATGAAATACTACAATATGATATTTAAATGTTTCTAGAATTATAGTTCAACCAATCACTATATCGCTATTTGAAATTTGAAATAAATAATATTTAATTACTGTGCTTGCATTCAAAACGGCTTGAATTAAATACGCGACATGAAATAATACAAGGTTTTTCACACACAAAAAAAAGCTCACTGTTGAAGATGGACACAACTCAGACACAGCGCAATGCGTCTCTATCACCTGAAGTAAGATTTGCCACAACGAAATAATGTTTGTCTTAGCTTATGGAGCATAATAATTGGTCACAGCGCATTTGTATCTAGCTCATGAACTAAAGTTGGCCACAGAGCATTGCTGTTTGTCTCTAGCCCATGAAGTAAAGTTGGCCACAGAGCACTGCTGTTTGTCTCTAGCTCATGAAGTGAAGTTCACCACAACGTAATACTGTTTGTCTCTAGATCATTAAGTAAAGTTTGTCAAAATGGAATACTGTTTGTCTCTACCTCACAGAGTATAATTGGTCACAGTGCATTTGTCTCTAGCCCATAAAGTAAAATTGGCCACAACGTAATACTCTTTGTCTCTAGCTCATAAAGTAAAGTTGGCTACAACGCATTGCTGTTTGTATCTAGCCCATAAAGTAAAATTGTCCACAACGTTATACTGTTTGTCTCTATCTCATGAAGTAAAGTTGGCCACAGCGCATTGCTGTCTGTTTATAGCACATCAAGTAAAGTTGGCCACAACGTAATACTGTTTGTCTCTAGCTTATGAGTTTGTCATGACGCAATGATAATGGTTTCTATTTCCTAAAATGAAATTGGCCACAACGTAGGCTTAATACTGTTCGTCCCTAGCTCATTAGGTAAAGTCAGCCACAGCGCATTGCTGTTCGTTTCTAGCTCATGAAGTAAAGTTGGCCACAACGTAATACTGTTCATCTCTAGCTTATGAAGTAAAGTTGGCCACAAATCAGTTCTGTTTGTCTCTATATTATGAAGTAAAGTTGGCCAGAGCACAATGCTGTTTGTCTCTAAATTATGAGTTTGTCATGACGCAATAATACTGGTTTCTATTTGCTAAAATAAAATTGGCCACAACATAGGCTTAATACTGTCCGTCTCTAGCTCATTAGGTAAAGTTAGCCACAGCGCATTGCTGTTCGTTTCTAGCTCATGAAGTAAAGTTGGCCACAACGTAATACTGTTCGTCTCTAGCTTATGAATTAAAGTTGGCCACAACTCAGTGCTGTTTGTATCTATCTCATGAAATAAAGTTGGCCACAACGCAGTACAGTTTGTATCTAGCTCAGCTCATGGAAGTAAAGTTGTCCAGAATACAATGCTGTTTGTCTCTAGCTTATGAAATAAAGTTGGACACAACGTAATACTGTTTGTCTCTAGCTCATGTAGTAAAGTTGGTCACAACGCAATGCTGTTTGTCTATAGCTCCTGAGGTAGGCTTGTCTCAACGCAATACTGTTTATTTTCTAGCTCCAGAAGTAGAGTTGGCTATAACGCAATGCTGTTTGTCTCTAACTCCTGAAGTAAAATTTACCACCGCGTAATATTGTTTAATCTTTAGCTCCAGAAGTATAGTTGGCCAAAACGCAATGTTTGTTTGTCTCTAGCACATGGAGTAGACTGTTTGTAGTTTTAAAATTCAAATAAAAATAATTTATTAAGCTATTGGACAAATAAATTTGTAAATATATGATATGGTTTAAATATATGATAGTAATTTTTAATGAATGACCATTTCTTTATTTCTAATTTGGGCTTCAAATATTCAAAAAGATTTTAAAGAATTTATTATAAGATAAACACCAGAAAAGATAACTAAAACTTTTAGAGTAAACATTTTATTTTTAGTAAAATATCATATTACTTTGAAAATGTTGTAACAATACTGAAATGGTTTATCAAATATGTTAATTCAATATTTGTATCTTAAAAAAATAAAATTTCATCAACATTTTAACTGCAATGGATCTTGTGCCACATAAGTTTATACAAGTCCAAATGCAGGGGGAGGACATTTAAAAAATTAGAAATGTAGCTTATTTGCTTTCAAAGTGCATATCTTCACAACTATCCTATCTTTGACTAGTTCATCGTAATATTTTGATTAATAACAATATTTTAGGAAGGCCTATGATTGAAAACGCCAAATCTATAAATACTTTTAACAACCAAAGATGACACCTCAACTTTTTTTAAAAATAAGTTAACAATGAAAAATACCTTGTAACTGGACTTGTTTGGGTCAAATTTCAGCGTCACTAACTATTCATTAAAAGATGATGACATATCAACAATCAAATGCAAGCCCACATATTTGTTTAGCTACCATAGCGAACAATATCTAACAATAATATACTAAGATATAAAAAGCTAACTTGGCACAAGCTTTTAATAAATATATAGTGTGACAAATGCATACTTTCAAATCGATACTATACAATTTTATAAATGATTACACATAGCTGACAATAGATTAAACATATTCAAACGTTCGGTATGCAAGCTAAATCTTCAAATATTTATTTACGCAATTGTTTTTAAAGTTGTCTTGAGCAAACAAGAACTAGTGTCACAATAATAAACACTAATTTGATACGAATACATATTCAAAAGTTTAATAAGGACACAAATGGTCTAGTTATACGAATATTATTTTTCTATTCCAAATTTGATATTTTATTTAGGTGAAACAAATTAAATAATTTCCAATAAAATATCCAACCTTTATATTGAAGGGTCAAAGAAACGTAGTCGTTTTCTATCGTCTGACGAATGATCCGATCTCATGATAGACACGTTACTTTTTACGATATAAGGCCTCCAAACCTGAGCTATTTTAAATGGTATGGATTAAAGTGAAAACCTCTCCTATAGAAAACGCCTACCAGTCACCTTTGTTCCATTTAATTTCAATCCTGCTCTCTTCCTAAACCCTCACCCAACCCCTTAAAATGTCCGCATTTCACCCTCCTTCGTCGCATCCTAGGTACCATCCCACCGACCGTGCCCAAGAATACCAATTAGAGCATCCGAATTCCTCAACAGCTAATGGCTGTAGTGTGGTGTTGATTTATTCCCTTAGGACTGAGATCACTTGGTGGATTCGTGACATTTGTATCATGACGCAACTTGACGACAGATAAAGAACTCATAGAGGGAAATCATTTCATCTATTGGAAATCAAGAGATAATACCAATGTATTTTTTTCAAATGTCTAAAAATTAATAGAAATTAATGTTAGTACGTACATGATAGACGGCCAAATGAACGTTGTATACACAATAATTGTATAATTGGTAGTCTTTATATTATAATGAAACTAAGTAAGAGCATTCATTTTGATCTAATTAATAAAAGAATTAAAAAGAATAATCATGAACATGTTCAATGTAAAAAGTACAAAAGTCATTCAAAAATACCGGCATAGCTAAAGAGCCTGAATCTAATTGTTATGTATAAGCTTACACATAAAATAAATAACATTTTACGGCTATGTGAGTAGTTAAAAATATACAGCTGTGTTGCCATTAACCCTGTAAATGTATGTATAGGCGTCAAATAGGCTAGAAAGAAAGATTTTATTTTGATTTTTTAGCAACGCGTCTTAATACCCATTCGAGATGTACGATAATTTAAATTTCTGATCACTCATTTAATGAAAAGGTGGTCGGTAAAAATAAGCAGTCAGTTTTAACTGACCGATAACGTGGTTCAATACTTCAAATATATGGTTTCTGAATCAGAGCATAGATAATTAATACTCTTGAATAGTAATTACGTGTATGTTTACGTAGTATTGTACCACGACTTTAGTTGGGTTTTTTTCTAAATAATCTAAATAATTCCTACATATAGTTTAGGCAATATTTATCTTTATCTATAAGCACTCCATCTAAATACTTTTAACACGCGATGCTACTTTAAGACACTTGGTAATTTGAACATCCATCTCAACCTTAGATTTTATAAAACTAGAATAGAATATAAAAATATATATTTTGTCCCTTGAAATGATTTTCAGAGATGATACAATTGATAAAATGTAGTTTGCACTTCGAAACACTTGTCTTCTCATCGCACACACTATATATTAAGTCACCGAGAAGATGTCTTTTAATTTAATTTCTTTTCTGTTAAATGTATTAGGAATGTATATCAACTTTATTACACCTATGATAAATTGGAATGAAATACAGCGCGCCTATTCGGGTCAAAGTCACATCAAAAGGACTCTGCCACTGTCTAAGATTATCCTTTCAGCGGCATCCCCTGACGTCCATCTAACAAATAAAATCCAACTACGTATCGATTATATACACTGTATTTGGAATAATAAAGAACACAAATATCGCATTTCGCCCAAAACGCAATTTTAAAATCAATTGAAAATATGATTAGGATTTTTCCACCCTGAGATACAAAATATAACTGGCAATAACAACGTTTTCTTAATAAATCTAAAATATTATCCGCTATTAATTTATGTATGCTTCCAAAAGATAATCAACCAATAGTCGAATTTGTCTCTATATCAAGTGAAAAGGTATATTTAAATGTGTCTTACCTGTTGCCAGAATTGTGCTAGTAAGTAGATTCTCTCCTTCTTGAAAAGCCAGTCCATGGACTGCATAGCCTGGATATCCATCCTCTGTATAAAGCGCTGTGGTAGGTTGGAAGACGGCTCAGGAATTTCGAGTAGTCTTTAGTAGTTCTCAGTCATCTGGCAACGAAAAATTAGATTTAGTGGGATTCTAGCATGTACAACAATATACCAAATAAAAACATCTTTTCTTGCGAACAACATTTATACCTTTCTCATATTTTATTTGTATTATATTATGTCTCAAAATGTGTATATTCAGATCATATGGCTTAAGATATGAACATGAGAAATAATTTTTGAAACCTTGGTTGCTGTCAGATACTGCTATTCTTACAAGAATTCTAATACATATAGATATTAAAACAACATTATCGAAGAGAAAAAGAGTTTAAGATCTATTCTATGGTTGTATCTTGACAGTAAAATATGTTTTAATCCTACCACTCTCAAACAGATTTAATTCATTAAAACATTTTGCTTTACTAGAACTTATTGATATGTTGGAATTTTACAATAAATCATCATAGTTTATAAAAGCATATCCATTATCAATTTCGGTATTGTAGCTGGGAAATATTCCTTACATGGATGAACATTTTGACATGTGGAATCATGGTTATAGATAAATAAATTATTAATTAATTTATCGTGGGCATTTTAGGGTAGGTATTTTTTAAACAAGACATCTAGAAGATTTAATGCATCCAAATTAGTGTAACGTATGGTAGAACTTAATTTCGATCAAATTTGTATATATTTCTCTAGGAAAATCAACCCACTATCTATCACCTACTTGAATCAATTATCTATACTTAAATGTCTCTCTTATTTATAAACATGTGTAGATTGATTTGAACAAAAATGAAATGCAATACTAAATAGGTTTCGATGGTCATAACTTATTTATATGGATGTTTACCCTGCTTCTATTAATAGCATGGCCTTATCAACTATTACATTATATTTATATTTTTTATTTCGGTGAATTTTCATAAATTACATAGAAGTTTTAATAAAATGAAAATAAGACAGTTGACTATTGTGAAGTAAGTGACCCTGAGATTTGTCAATTTAGTTTGTATTAAAAGATAGTAACATTTTCAGCAAAATTAGGCTTAATATAATAATTATATTTTATGAAATTTTTAATTTTTTTTTTTAGTTTATTGAAGTAAAGTTTGGGTGGTTTTCAAATTAAGGGGTAGTATATAATAAAATAAATTCTCAATATTTCTACGTTTCCTTATAATGATAGTGTTTTTGATGAAAAAATTCCCTTTAATCATAAATATGAGTTTTATTAAAATAGGGTCAATACCTTTAATTATGTTGCTAAGTGATGCGGGGCCTCTACGTAGATGTAGGCATGGAGGCACAAGACTAGTAATTAATCTTCTATTTTTTTTATAAAATGTCAATTTTTTATTTAAAGTTTCTTTTTCGCATTGTTTTTTTTAATATGTTATTAAAAATTGGAATAACCTGTTGAGTTCAATATTTTTCACTCCCTTTTACAACTTCTTGATCGGACTTTGTCCCAAAATTGTTTCTTTTAAAAACCCACTGATCTCTAAACATCATGAGACAGGGGAAACGGGAGAAAAATGTATTCTTCTTTTAAACTGAAACAACTGCACTTCTACAAAACAAATATAGAGAGGTAAATCTGTGATTCACTTTCAATTATGACTCCTAGAACAGTTTCTAGAAAAAAATGCCACCCATGAAATACAATGCATTATACGAAAAATAATGTAATATTTTAGTCTTGTGAGGGGTATAACAACAATGCAGAGTTCAATTGGTTTTGAGAAAAAACGATAAAATTGTAATAACGTACGCTATTTAAAATACATTACTTTTTTCCTTACGTATTTAAGAAATTTCACATAAAAATGCCAACATTAGCTTAAGCTTGCACGACACCATATGTTTAGTTTCGAACAATGCTTTTTTATGTCGCACTATTAGTTTTTGTTGATATTTAGTCTGATGATATTTAAGAAATAATTAAAATAGCAAAAGCCAAACAAATAATATTGCATAGCAGCCAGTTCATAAAAGGTATTAAAAACACTCGCTAAATTACAAATATATAATTTTTGAAATGTAGAGCGATATAGGCTACCTTGAACGTTTGAATGTATGCTTAAATGTTTCAGTGTCAAGTCTCTCCAGAGTTCTTGTAAGGAAGATGATCATAACAATGCCAACGAAAACTGATCAGATACAACCTAGTGCACTTTATTATATACTAACAGCTGCACTAATGACAAACCGTTCTTAAGTAACTTCCTAAGTCACACACGAAAAATAAAAATTATTAAAAATTAAGTATAAACTAACTCGTCCAGACTGGAACCTTAAATTCTCCAAATGATAAACTCTTGAAGTATTCTTTCACAAACTAGCGGATGCGGTTTCTTGATTCGTTATCTCGAGATTATTTTGACCGCGAGACAAAGCGAAGCGGCAATTGGACCAATTCCGAGTGCCTGGAAGATGTCCTACGACGACAAAGACAATGTATCGTAGGATTGTGAAGGTTTCCGTTGAGGAATCCGTCCAAGAAAGTGTCTGCTCACGCTGGAGTTGACAGTTGTCGAGGACTGTCCGCTGTCTTGGTGGTGGTTGGCGATGTGGATGACCGGCTCCATCGTATCATCTAAATGAGGACCGAACCAAGTGCCCTTGGATTGAAAACCAATCAATCTACGAAGGTCATCGTTGTGTCTTTACCAAGGTACGTTTCAACGCCCTGGACTTCCTACTGGAAGGAAGTTGTGGGTGTCGTGATCACGTGACGAGAGACCACGTGGACCAACTGTCGGACTAACCTCCAGTTATACAACCCCGAGCGAGACTGACGAGCCTTGTGCCTGCCTGCATGCTACTCACAAAGGGGGAACCGCGGGGAGGGGAAAACGTTGCAAGTGCCGAAAAGACTCCCCTCTCGCTCAAACCGTCCCCTCCCCAACCCCCACCACTATCACGCTTTCCAAACCGAACCTCGTGCAACAACGATAAGCCACGCCCCCCATCCTGTACTCTTCTGCCACCAAGCGGCCGAGAAACGAAGCTCTACGCTAAACCCCACCGCCAACACAGCTCTGGAAAATCAACCCCCAAAAATCCTTTTCCACATGCGGGGCCCACCAAAGAAATCCACCCCTTCGGCCCCGGCGTAACGTGATGGGTGTTTGGAGGGGGATAGGGTTTTCTCCGATATGGTTGGAGACACACACACAGAGAAAGAGGGGAAGGCGAGAAAGAATATTGAACTATAGCGCAGGGCCACTTCAGTATCGTATGTATGCGCATACTATTTTTTTTTACTTATTTTTTTCCCTTTCTCAATTCTCTAAGCCGTTCGGTGGCTGATATATATATTTTTTACCCCTTTTCCCATCCGTGTCTCTTGCTTTTCCTCGTTGAAGAGAAGAGAGGCGGGTGGAGGATAAGGGGTGGATAAGGGGTGATTTCTCGTGGTCTTTCACTTCGCAGGCGCACTTGAAGGGGGTGACGCGTGGGGGGTTCGTTTGACCACCACCTTCTCATGTGCTCGGGACCCCCCGGCCCTACTCGGAAGGCGAGAGTACAACCACCGGCCTACGTCGCACCCTCTCCTACGGCAGATGGAAGCTAGTCGGCCGAGGATTTGCAGGCTATGATGTCCGGAGAGCGTGCTGGCACGGCCCCTTTCGGCCAGAACGTAAGTCACTAACCTCCTGGATTACACTTCCCTGCATAGCTCTCTCTCTCTCTCTCTCTCTTTCACACACACACACACACACACACACGGTCTCTCCCTCTAACATGCTCTCGTGCCTACAAGCTAACCAGCGACCAACCTTACGACTATTGATGGACACTATCGAATGAGAACTATCGAAAATACCATAGTATTAAACTATCGATACAGTCGATAGTTTGAAAGCATTAGAACGAAAAAAATTCAAATTAATTCACGTTGGTGCTGTTCGATAGTCGCCCTTACTATTTGGAATGTTTTTCCTGCTACATTTATACGAGATATTCGTTTATATAAGGTCCGTTATTGGAAATCACTTCCTCGCTTTACTTTTCTGATCAACAGTCAACATTATGGTTTTGTATTAAGTCCATAATTAAACAAAAACTACGTTACACAGTAAGCATACAGTTTTTCACTCGCAATACAGTTTATTTCATTTAGCTTATTCCTGAAAGTTGTTTTTTATTTTTTCAACGTCTTCATACTATCCACAAATAATTCATTTCTATGTAGATGTCTCTAATTAAAACTGTCCTTTGGATGAGGCTTTCATTTTATTCTCATGAGATAAATAATGAAACTTTTAGAAACCCAATAAAGTAAATTATGAGTAATTCTATTTATTTAATTTAAATCGAAATAAAAAAAAAGATATTTAAGACGAAACAATGTTTTTATTTTAATATGCACTCTAAAATATATATAGGTTAATTAAATAATTATTAACTTACACTTGTGATTCAACTTTATTTCTAAAAATTGTGTTCACATCTTGGCTATCAATTTGGTTTATTATTATTTTAAGAATACAATCTCCACGACCCTAAAAAAATGCAACAATATTTTAACTTTAATCTGTAATAAAACAAAGATGAACATATTTCTAGATGTCAAACATACGGGGACGTGGCAGTAGGCCTAAGGTCATTTGGACTAAATATTTAGACTGAAAGTCAGTTAACTTAAAGTTAGTTGGCCTAAAGTGAGTTGGCCTAAAGGTAATTTGACCTAAGAGTCAGTTGGCCAAAGTCAGCTGGCTTAAAAGTCATTTGAACTTAAAGTCAGTTGGCCATTAATTAGATGGACTAAATGTCATTTGGCCTAGAAGTCAGTTGGACTAAAAGTAAGTTTGTCTAAAATTAATTCGGCCTAGAAGTCAGTTGGCCTAAAATTAATTTGGCCTAAAAGTCATTTGACCTAAAAGTTATTTGGCTTTAAAATCATTGCCCTGAAGTAATATGGCCCAAGGTGACCTGGTGGTCTAGGGGTAAGGTGTCAGACTTCTATGCTGGCGGCCGGGGTTCAATCCTCGGTCCCGGTATAGATTTATCTGATTACCAAACCCTTCCTTCACCTCTGACAAGACATCTTGTGAATGTTGGGAATGCCAGGCCTCCACCGTGGTTCGGATTACACGTTATACTGTAGGTCCTCCATTTCATCTCACAATCACCCTACCATTACACATTAGCGTAAGTGCGTATAACCCGAACGGGTAGTAAGACGTGGTGCTAATAATAATAATAATAATAATATGGCCCAAAAGTCAGTTGGCCTGAAAGTCAGTTGGCCTAAACTCATTTGACCTAAAGTAAGTTAGCGTAAAGTCATTGTCCTGAAAGTCAGTTGTCAATAAGTCAATTAGTCTAAAAGTAAGTTGGTGTAAGGGTCAGTTGACCTATAGTCATTTTGCCTGAAAGTCATTTGACCTAAAAGCAATTTGGCCTAAGCGTTATTTGGCTTTAAAGTCATTTGGCCTAACATTTATTTGGCCTAAAGTCGTATGGCCTAAATGTCCGTTGACCTAAAGTCATTTAGCCTAAACGTCAGTTGGCCTAATGTAAGTGGGTGTAAAGTCATTTCTTCTATATGTCATTTGGCCTAAAAAATAGTTGGTCTAAAGTCAGTTGACCTAAAGTCATTTGGCATATACTTTAGACCAAATTAATTTAGACTTACTGATGGATAGATACCTTAATACACTACATCCTATTTTTAACTATTGATTTTTCTTAGCACCGTGTCTTACTACCCGTTCGGTTTGTACATTATCAATGAATGAAATGGAAGATTTATAAATTAGGCCTACATAGTATTCACTTTTTTCTTGAGGAGTGGATTCTCTTACCCTGATAGAACATTTGTTTATGTTACAATCTTTAATGCGCCCAGTTTCTCTTTGGACACCTTATTTGAAATGTTCATAATTACATATTGTCCTAATTTAAATGTATATCACCTGATTCTGTAGCCGCATGGTCTAAAGCTTCACACTCTTGTTCGACTAGACCGTTGATGACGAGGAGATCAAGGTTTGAATCTCAGTCGGGTGTACTGAGGGTGGTTTTTACAAAATGATTTTCCACTCTTTCTCCACGCAAATGCGGGTCCACTTCTACTAAACTAAACCTTCATCATCCCTAGCTTATTATCATAATTAGTACATAAACGTGTAAACTGAACATTTAGTAAGACGTGGTGGTAAAAAAAAATAGATCCTTGTCTTGTTTATCTTCTAAGTAGTAATGAATATTTGGGCATAGCTACCTAGAACTTTTTACCCGCCTCGGTGGCGTAGTTGGCTAACGCGCTAGTCGTGTTGAGCTCGACCGCTGAAGACGGGGAGATCAAGGTTCGAATATCGGTCGGGTGAACTGGGGGTGGTTTTTCCTAAATGGTTTNCTGGGGGGGGGGGGGTTTCCTAAATGGTTTTCCACTCTCCCTCCACGCAAATGCGGGTTCACTTCCTCTAATTCAACCATACCAATTCCTAATCCATTAGCGTAATTAGTACTTAAAGCGTATAACCCGAACGGGTAGTAAGACGCGGTGCTAAATTATTATTTATACCTAGCACTTTTATGGGTGAATAGGTACCATAATCAATAAAAGATATAATTCGTCCCATGGTGTAGTGGTCAGTGCACCTGGCTATGAGCCTAGGGGTATCGGGTTCGATTCCTGGTTGTTAGCCAGGGTATTTTTCCCGAAAAGTGGATTAACCCGACGGTCCCCAGCGTTTGGCTGGCTAGGGTTATATTAGGTTTAAGTGTTTTCTCCAGGTTCCACCCCTTCATACTCACTATCACCATCACCACATCTCACGAGGACATGGAAAGATCCTCCACTGAAAGGATGTACTGTACGTACAATCAAGGGCATAGAAAGGTGAGGGGGTTCAGGACCCCCTGGGATTAACTGAAACTCCCCCTGGAATTTGTTGGATGACATTTTAGTGGGGGTCTATAAAAAATAAACACCTAATGTTTAAGTTTTTTACTCTTACTAAAGTTTTAATTGTATGTCATCAACAAAATATTAACAAATTTATAATTTAATAATCACCTTCAAGATACACGTTGTAAAACTTACGATTGTAAAATTAGCTCTGTCAACATTTCAAATACCGTTCTTCTTTTCCCATACTTTCATATAGCATTGAAAAACCAAGGACGTTTCTTCGAATGAGCTGAAAAAGTGGGGTCCGAGAAAATGAGGCAAATATCTTTGTTATCACCTGTAAGAACCTACTAGAGGACTTACTAGCCTTCCCCCAACCTTTATTTCAACATACCTACTTAGTCAAAACATTATTTTCTAACTATGGAATTTAAATAGAAAGGGCAGTATTGGCTGGTCCGGACCCCACTAGAATTTGTTAGCGGACCACATCTAGGAAAAGTAGCCTTCTACATCCTTTCACACATTATTATAATTATAAAAAAAAGGTATCTGAATCAATAAAACAATATTGAGAACATTATTTATAGTAGTTCTGCCACTTATATTTTAAATATTTTCTTTTTAAGACATTGGCTAAAAATTTATTTAAAAATAATGTGAGCATTTAAAAACATAACTTACGAATACTATCAAAAAAATGAATATAATATGTATTAAAAGCATTAATTTTAACTCATTTATAAATACAAAGAAAGAGTGAATTGTATATTATTCAAAATAGCCTAAAGATCTGTGAGTTTAAAAAACTATATTCTTATTTTCATAATATTTTTATCTAAAAATATAATCGAATCCAAATTCTTAGGTTTAATCAATTCCTTCGTTCCATCAAAATTCTTATTGCCTTTGAAAAACACACTCCGTAGGCAACAAAGTCACAGGTATGCTCATGTGTTTTATGGCCAACATATAAAGTTCCAGGAAGTTTACTGAAGTTTTGACCAGAAATGTATTGGGTCTCTAAATTTGTCTATATATGGCATATACATGTATTGTCAAAGCATTGTGAGCCTCCTTCTCAATGGAATTGACGTTGTCTTTAATTGAGCAACTTTTGTGTCAAAATTCTCCCACAGCAAATTAGCTTCAATTATGTTATTCGTTCTCTCACACTCAGGATCTCCAGTTGCCACAACTTGCTCCACCATTCCACTTTCAGTGTGACGACACACGACAGCTAAGTCATCGCTTGGGCTGCATTTATATCGACTCCAAATACTACTTTTTTAAACGAGAATCTAGCCTTGTTGCCATGGCTGTTATCATCCTTCCATCCAGAACAGCCAATATTCATGAAACTCCCTAAATAAAACTTTTTTTTTAGATCTTTAACCCCACTAGTTTTTAGTGTTTGTAATTAAAACGGAACACCTCTTACTAGTGGACCTTTTCTACTGTTGGGTAGGTGTATCCAGACAATTATACAGTCACACTTTCCAATAATTTTAAAAGTGGTAAACACTCGCCAACTATCTTTCACTCTTACCACGTCCAAAGAAGAGGGGGCTCGTGGTAAGGGCACTATGGAGGCGGCTAGTGTCTCCTCCAATTTAATTATTCTCTCCAACATAATAAGTGTATAATTCCACCTTGTTGCTACATCCTGTTTGTGTTTCAGCTGGCTTAGCCCCATACTCTTTTGGAATCTTCGAAGCGTGTCTAAGGCTATTGTACTACATTTAAAGTGACCCACTGGTCTTCTACACCTCTGCAGAATTTCACTTAGCCTTAGGTTTCCTGTTAAAATGTCATTTACAACTAAATTTTAAGGTGTGAGCTGCGCAACGCAAATGAGGTATTCCCAATATTTGAATTGCGTTAATCATGTTAGATACATTGTCTTTAACAATTGCCCCAACCCTTTCTTGGATTTTCCATTCATTCATCACATCCATCAGAGTATTATTAGCTTTGGATTCTCCATCGTGGCTGTGATACAGTTGTTTGGAGCAGAACAAAAGTGAGTAAAATTTATTATTGCGCACACAATGAGCTCTAAGTGTGAAAAGCCCTTGTGTGTTTATCGACCTCCACGTATGATTTATCAAGGAAATCTTTCGGCTTGGAATTTTATATTCACCGTTTAATAGATTAACAAGATCCTTAAAACATTCATTTTCCACAAATGAAAAAGGTTGGAGGTCGGTAGAGATAATTTTATCAGTCCTTCGTACAAATACTTGCATTTCACCTTTAGAAGCTGTTTCCTATTGAAAACTCCTCGAAGCGTCAACTGTTTGTGGCACTTTGCTGGAACTTGGGATGTGTATGCGTTTGAAGAAGGACCTGCTGATGGAATCTCTATAATTGCATCAGCTGCTCTAGAAGCCATAATCTTTTGCATTTTGCATGGTTCCCAAAGAGTTTGGTGAATCTATTTTCGTGGTCACGCTTTTTTAATGTATCACCTGTACTTTAATACTCTCGCTTGCACAGTTGATACTTTGGTTTGCCATTTGGTTTCTTATAAAAAAAAGTCCTATACGATGGATCTTTTCTTATAAAGATTCATTGTTGTAAAAGAAAGTCAAATGAAAATATATTTAGAATATGTAGATCCTAAACTAATAAAAAATTGTATATTATAATTGTATATTAAAATATATAATTATTTAAACGCTAAAAAAAGGTATACATTATAAACTATTTACGAACTATGTAATAATTAGAAAATTGAATTCAATATTAATATATTAATAAAAAAAATTCACCAGCAAGATGTTATAGGTCACACCAAAAAAAGTTTTTGTTACTGAAACCACTAATAAATAATAATATGTAGTTATTAAATACATGAAATAAATTGAAAACTAAGAAATTGTTTCAAATCAAGATCTCAACATTCATCAAACTAACCTGTGAAACCCCCTGCAACGACCATATATATATTTATTTAAATATACCACACTAGACCCTACTGCTGAGTCAGAATTTATCAGGTAGGCTACTACTGTATCTATATTTGGTGTGTGTCTTCATACTGTGATATGCTCTCAAGGTCCCATTTCGAATCCTAGCAGAGTCAGTTGTAGTCAGCAACATTGTGTGGCTTTATGACATACTACAAATAAATTAATTCTTGAAGTTGAAAGGGTGCCTCCCAGCTAGCGATTTGTGCTACATGTAGGCTATAGGCCTACCAAAGTGCGTATAGCCCGGACGGGTAGTAAGATGAAGTGCTAATAATAATAATAATAGGTGCAGTCCACAACAATTGGAATGTTACCGAGCTATGAAGTATTGTCTCCTAGAAGTTAGGACTACTCATTTTCCTAGCGCTCTCGTATCCAACTATCGACCAGGTCCTATACTGGAGGACAGTTACACCTCTTTGGATTAAAGAATACACATGCCTAAGTTATTATTGACAAAGTTTTCACAGTACAAATTTCTAAGAGAAAAATATTGTTTTAAAGTATGAAAGCACTGTAATAGACTGGTTAATTTAATTAATTGAAACATATCAAATACATTAATTAATATATTTAATATTATTATTAATAAAAATAAATTTAGAAACTATCTAATTACACTTTTACTAAGTAAATATTAAAAAAAAAATCGAGCATTATTGTTTTTTACTATTTTTTATTTCCGGAACATGTTGCGTCACATTCTAAAAATAACATTTTTGAATATAGGAAAATTTCCTTCAAGCATGTACATTTTTAATCTCCGTGATTATGAACCATATAAACATGTTTCACATTATATGTTTATTTCCAGTAAATAATTGAACGATCATTTTTTATGCCCTCATTAACCTATTGCTCTTTTAATCTTATATAGCATAAATATGTGCTTGGGCAAGCCTCTTTTCATTGATAGGCCTACCGACATTAAGAATTTAGTTGTTTTCATTTTGTGGCAGACCTCTTATTTTACAAGATGTCTCATTTTTTAATCCTAACTGGGTATCTTATTTCCGTTAAATCATTTGATTTTTCACTTCAAAGCTTAAGTCAATAAAAGCTCAAAGAAATATTCCAAAAACATTAATATCACACATTTAGAGATAAGTATGATGCCATTCTAACAAGTAAAAAGTTCCTCGAAACTAACTTACAAATATGATTAGAAATGTTCATACTGGTCCCGTGGTATAGTAGTAAATGCACCTGGCTATGAACCTAAGGGCCCCGGGGTTGATTCCCGGCCCATACCATGGGTAGTTTTTCTAAAAGGGGAAGTATCCCAACGGTCACCAGGGTTTGGTTAATTAGTCTTAACTTAGGTTTAAAAAATTTCTACTGCTTATACACTCTCATATTTACTATAAATATAATTTCATCTCATCAGTACCTGGGAAGTTCCTGCATGGAAAGGATGTACGATTAGTACATTCGGACGTCCCCTGGGCAACGGCACAGCAGTACTGGCTCATCTTTACACAAACTGGGTTACGAGGGATGTGGTCCAGACATGCATGTATATAGAAACAATCCTACTAGCTTTTATTCAAAACAAATATAAGCATAAGTATTTTATATAAACTTTTAAAACATTTACACCCACTTCGGTGGCCACATGGTCTAAGGCACTACTCTCACAGTGAACTATATCACCGACGACGGGAGACCAAGGTTCGAATCTCAGTCGGGTGTACTGAGGGTATATTTTCCCATAAAGGTTCTCCACTCTCCCTCCAAGCAAATGAAGGTCCATTTTCTCGAAATATAACCTTCCTAATCCCTAAAATCATTAGCATAATTGGTATATAAGCGTATAACTCAAGTGGATAACAAGACGCGATGCAAAAATAAAACTTTTACGGTAATTTCATTAAGTGCAGAGCCTAATGTGAGCATGCATTATTTTATGTATTACATTAATCTTAGAACGTAATGTTACATAACAAGGGGGGTACTTTATGTATTTCTTATAATAAAAGAGAATCGTTAAGTCCCATAGCACTTTATTATACGGTTTTATTATTTCGAAACTTATAACATATTATCTTGTTGGAATGTATTTGATATTTTGAGTAATATAGTAAATATGATAGGACTATTGCCTTGGCGATCAGGCTTTTATAGCTATACATTTATTTAATGATAACATAACCTGATTTATGCACATGTTTCAAAATATAATAAACAAAACATTTCAATTAGGCTTACCTCAGCGAATGATACGTTGTTTCTAAAGATGCATGTTTTATACATGTAGGTGCTATATTTTTATTTAGGAAGAATACTGATGTTATTGGGGCATCTGTCTGTGGTAGACCTTTGTTTCTTATAGCCTTTGAGCTAATTAACAGACTGACCAAATTTTGTATAAACTTATACGCTTTTAAGGGGGCATCTCTGATTTATATGATTATCCTAGAAAACCCTTATGACTAGAGTGCTTTTGAATTTTTCTAAAAGCTCATAACTGCGATTGTGTTTGTTGACACTCTTCAAAATTATATGTTGAGTCATTGGTCTAGACTAACTCATAAAGAATGAATGTGAGACTAATATAAAATACAATTTTCAACTAAAGTAAACAAGTACTTTAACCTAGAAGGTCTAAATAAAGACTCCCAAGTTTGACATTTGATGACACTTTTATCCATAACGGTGCTCGCACCAATCGTCCAACTTAACCTAACTGGTTTAACGGTGACGGAGAACTAGGGGGCTCAATCTTGGAGGAGTGCTCTGAGTTGGACCACTCTTCCTCTACGTGAGTGCAGGTACAATTCAGTGGCAGCTCGTAGCTAAAATTAGTGGGGGTGCTGCCAACATGGGAAGCAAAACAGTGTATTTTTTTACTTCACAGCCACAAAGCCAACTTTTCCTTTGGTACCATTCAGAATTAAAGCTACGAATATATTTATTGTTGTTGCTTTTGACTGGCTGAGATATTAGAATATTAGGTGTTGGATGACCTCTTTTATTAACAGTAACTTTCTCATGGAGAAATATCTGTGAAAACTTAAGCTGTTGAAGTTCATTTACAGTCACATAGCTTATTTCTTAGGGATGCAAGCCCATGGTTAAAGTTTTCTGTTAAATAAAAGAACCGAAAAAAAAAGAATCAAATAGAATATCTGGAAGCAGAATAATAATCTAATTCTACACTCTTCAACACTTTATCTCATTCAAGAATATGGTACACGGTTTATAAGCACAACACACTCTGAGTAAAAAAAATTCCTTCCACCATCACGCCAGAGCCGGCACTGCGGGAGCAAAAGTGCTATCTCTACCTGGCAGTCCCACCTTCCTCCCCAACCCCCTCCTATGTGCGCATGCGCACAACAGTCAAACACTACGTCGCTGGCACTGTGAAGCGCACAGTTCCATACAAAGATTTTCGTATCTTTTTAATAAACTGGGGGATGGCTACTGAATTACTGACATTAAGCTTAAGGAATATATATTGTGGTACAAAAATAAAGAAAGAATTAAATAAAAAGGACTCATTATATTAAATGTTATCGATAATATCAAGTGGAAATAGGGGGTGCTGTAGTTACGCAGTGCCTATACGCGAGCCGCCACTGGTACGATTCCTATAAATTGCACTTTTCTTCTCCATAAACCAGTGGTGTAATTATTGCGGACAGTCCAGACGAGTACTAAGACAGCGTGAAACCTCTTCTATATCCACAGATCGTCAATTCTGAAACAAGCGAAGACAACCTTTCAATAAAGAACACATTTTTATTGTCTTTGATATCAACATCAATATTAAATAACCCGCTTCAGTGATAGAGTGGTCTAACGCGTCACTCTCGCCATAGACCAGACTACCAGTGAAGTGGCTATCAGGGTTCGAATTCTGGTCGAATGGTTTTGATAAATTGTTTTCCATTCTCCCAATACGCAAATGCAGGTTCGCTTCCTCAAAAGTCATTTTCTCCTCATACTTGGACATTTTAACATAATTTGTACCTATGCGTACAACCAAAACGGGTTGTGAGACGCGGTGATATAAAATAAATCAAATACTCAACTCACTTGTATCAATCATTGAAAACGTTGACTGGAACGCAATATGTAGATGGGGTGTCAAAATATCATCCCACGAGATAAATTTTTGATAAAAGATTTTGTATGAGTGAAGGGTACATGATGGCTAATAATTTATTTTTTACTTAGTTAATTTATTTATTTGAGGTACATAACGCTCACTTTCTTAACCGACTGACTATATCGACACACGAGGATGTCAATGAGTAAGAAAGAAAAGTTCTACCGATTTCGCCGGAATAGTATTTTAACAGACTTTCTAGGGTTCTTTTACATGACAAAAACCACATGGAACTGACCTCCGGCCTTACTAACCCCACTCCACTCCCAACCCACCTCCATGAAGCAAGTCGTGCTACGGATTTTTAAGGTTAAAGAAAAATCCGTTGTTCTCAGTTGGGTTTAAACCTACAAGCATCGGATTCTGAGGTGAGTACTTTACAGTCTACACTAAGATGACTGAGGTCAGTTTTTGTTTAGTATTCCCTTCGATAACTTATGTGGGATCCATCCACTGACTTTTTAAATCACAAATAAAAAGTATGTCTTATATTAATTATAGTATATTTGAGAAATTGACTTAATATAGTTCATAGTGAATAGTTAATACTATAAGAATTTTATCATTTTGCCTACTATATTATATACTTTCAGTATTTTAATAAAATACTATATATTACATTGATTATATGTTATTATGAACAACCACATAAATTAATACTATTAGGTACCCTTAATAATTTCAAATAATTCAATTTAATTCAACGATACCATCTTAAGTATAATATTTCATGAGTAGTACTTAAATTATATTTTTTAAAGTTTATGCAATAGGGCTACTGAATTTTGAGACATACTGATGAATCCAATACCGTTGTAGTTACTCTTTTTCTACACTTATGTCACTAAATATTGAATCTAACCTAATGTTTTAGATTTAAATGTGTAAATATTGATTTGAATATCACTGTCAATATTACAAGTCATTTACATTTTTTAAATTATATAAACCCGCATGGAGCTAGGTGTTTAGTATTTTGTTGCTATCCTAATAAATCTTCTCCAATTTTATCATAAAACAAGTATTTTGCAGTTAGATTATTTCCATTAAAAGTCAAAGTTGTTGACCTTTTGATTGTTTTTGTTTATAGTTTTTTTCTTAAACACCTTGTTTACTTCCCGTTCGGAATGTACGCTTTGTAGCTTATTCAATTTTATATGGAGTAGACTTAGTTATTTTACTGTTTTAAATTTTTTTTACTATATCAGTGACTAGGACTAGCGTATAATTGTGGAATTTCTATAATAAAGATGTGTCAAAAGCTGTACACTTGTTACTATTATCCCAATGTGTCAATAGATGTACACTTGTTACTATTATCACAATGTGTCAATAGATGTACACTTGTTACTATTATCCCAATGTGTCAATAGATGTACACTTGTTACTATTATCCCAATGTGTCAATAGATGTACACTTGTTACTATTATCACAATGTGTCAATAGATGTACACTTGTTACTATTATCACAATGTGTCAATAGATGTACACTTGTTACTATTATCACAATGTGTCAAGAGTTGTACTCCTGTTACTATTAGTTATTCGAAATTATGTTGACATTAAGAGTTTTAATTTTATTTAAGGTGAAGTGATACACTTATAATAAGTGTGAAATACGTCCTTCGTATGTGTAAAATATAACCGTTTTTTCAGGTACCATCTTTTTTTAACACCACGTTTAACTATCTTTTCGGGTTATACGCTTATCTACTAATTACGCTAATGGTTTTAGGATTTATGATTGTTATATTTAGAGGAAGTGTACCCAAATTTGCGTGGAGGGAGAGTGAACAACCAATTTGTAAAAACGACCTTAGGTACACCCAGCCGAAATTCGAACCTTGACTTCCCCGTTATCGGCAGTCTAGTCTACTGCGAGACTAGCAACTCAGACCATGTGGACACCGAAGAGGGTACAGGCACTTACTGTTGCCATGAACTGCACTTATTGTTGACTCCAGTTTTAACCTAATCTAGATGATTGGTATTTGTATGATCCTTTGTTTGTAATATATACTTCGTAGAGTTCAGTATATTTCTTAACAAGCTGGATCAATTTTGAATTTATAAGATGCTTCGTTATGGACAACCAAACCCCAGCAAACAAATTAGCGCACAAGGAAATTGAAAATTTACTGCATAAAATTTTGAGGCCCCTATACATCTGTGCATGCTGTCAAGGGTGTCCGTATCATCCAATCCTTTCTGCTAGCAATTATATGGTTGGGCTTCGTTGTGTTCGTATTGGTGTACTGGAAAGGATTTTCTCGAGTTAGTTTAACACTCTTCTCCACATAAATGGGGTTATATTTCCTCTATATGATATCTTCCTCATCTATCCAAAATCATCTTTAGTAGTAAGGACGGGTAGTAATATGTGGTGCACAAACAGACGTTAATGGCAGTAAGGATACGGAGTTCCAGATGATGGAGATTAGGCTTTACTCCCTCCTTGCTGGATTTCACTTCCTGCGGCTAACATTAGCAATCTATCGTCTGAACGATCAATACATTATTTCATAATTACAAACGCAGCCAAGCAGGGTCACTCTTTTCAATTATTTGTGGGAGAGGGTGGATTGCTTAGCTAACATCCCACGTTTAAAAATAAAATATCATACTTATTTCTTAATATGTGCATGTAAATATTAACTGAATTGTTTATATAAATCATTTGAACAATTGATTATATTTTTATAGTCCAGATAAAGGGCTATTTGATTAGGAAAGTAAGTTGCTTGAAGATTATCGCTATTGATAATCTGTAGAAGTTGAATTAAAAAAGGACATAGAGGGATGCCCAGGCGTTTTACTATGTTAATAATAAGTGAAAACTCAAGTATGTAGACAAGAGCTGTGAGGGAGTCTTTAGTATATTTTAGTATATGAGAATTACAACTTTAAATAGTTTAGTCTTTTCTATAACTATGTTACTTTAGCTCAAATTGCAATATTGTCCCCGTGCACTGATTAATAGAACTTGATTTAATCCCAGGAGGTACCAAGTTAATTTACTAAAAGTATATAGGTATATATTGTTCATATTAAGCTAATTTCTATTCCCGGTTATCGCAGGCTAGTCCAATAAATTATTTAGCTTAATCTGGGTTAATTCATTTTCTCGGTAGCCAAGTGCTTAAAATGACTTCATCAGATCCTGTGGTAATATTGTGGTTAGTGTTTCATGTACTGAACTGAATCACTTGACATGAATTAGAAGGCAAAACATTTTTCTTAAATACTTTTGACAGGCACTAGAAGTGAGGCTTTAAATAATATAAGGACGTTAAATAACAATTGCCAAATTAAACAAAGGAGGTATGTGGTTAAAAATGTAACGTATCTAATTCAAGATATTGGTGACGTTTTAAAACATATATAACATATTTAAAAGCTCATGTAAAGGAGTTTAAAATGTTCTTTCAAAATCCATGTTTAAACAAACCAATATTCATCATGTAAAAATGACATCCCGTAACAGTGGGTACACACACAAAGACGTCTGTCTCATTCTATTTATTTTTTCACTGATGAGGGAGGTCAAGATCCTACTCCATGCTGGATGTATCAAGAATATTAAAAAAATCCCCATACCTTCAAGAGTACCTTCCTTATGCCTTCTACATTTGTGTAAAATATGTGGATAATCCGGAATGGTAGAAAGATGTTAAAACATTACTTACAAACTAAAACACAACAAACAACACCCTCAAAACTTAAATCTAATTAAAATATGAAAATCAAATGGGACTACATTCACAATCTCCATACATCTCTAGGATAAAGTTTTGGTTCTTATTTTATTAAGTATAATTGAATAATATGGGTGTCATGGTGGTCTAGGAGTAAGGTGTCAGACCTCTATGCTGGAGGTCCGGGGTTTAATCCTCGGTCCCAGCAAAGATTTATCTGATTGCCAAACCCTTCCTTCACCTCTGACAAGACGTGTATTAATCACAACTTGTGAATTTTTGAAATACCAGGTCTCCACCGGGGTTCGGATCCCACGATAAACTGTAGGTTCTCCATTTAATCTCACAATCACTTTACCATTACACATTGGCGTAAGTGCGTATAATCCGAACGGGTAGTAAGACTCGATGCTAATAATAATATATTTGAATAGGTATGAAATATGTCGGAAATAAAATTGATTAGTACTGCTTTAAGCCTTTGTAACTGCTCGCCAAACGGTAAGCAAACAAAATAAATAATATAAACTTTATTACGGCACATAAAATTGGAGTCAGGGTCTTTGTAATAAAGTTTTTTCTAGCACTGCGTCTTACTACCTGTTCAGGTTATACACATATGTACTAATTATGCTGATGAGTGAGGTAGGATGAAGGTTGACTTTAGAAAAAGTGACCCCACATTTGCGTGGTAGGACTGTGGAAAACTAATTTGGAAAAACCACCCTCAGTAGACCAGACTGACACTCGAACCTCGATCTCATTTTCATATACAGTCTATTACATAATTGGGCAATATGTGTTTCAATGTAGCCAGAGGTGTGGCGAATGAGAAGTGAAATTAGCCATACACTGTAAAAACTGAGAAAATACATTTCTCAAACAAATAATTAAAATAGCACAATCTGTTAGAACAAGTTTATTCTAGACATGTACACTTTGACTACTCATTTACAATTTTATAAGCTGCAAATGAAGAAAAAATTATGTATTAAAAATGTAAGACAATTAACTGCGAAATTCGAAACGAAGTTTGGGTAAATGGAGTAGAGGGGAGTATTGGATGGCCGTGTTATATCAGTGACTCATTCAAAAAGAGGAATACTTCCAATGATATGCAGGAAATATCAATTTAATCAACAAAACCCATAAAGAAAATGTTTCTTTTACTTGTGAGAGCTGGTAAACTCAAACTCGCCACACTTTTATGGCCAATTCACCACATTTGGCGATTGACGATAAAGTTATCCACCCTAAGTCTAGTCTAACACAAAAAATACACTTTAGACTATACGGCTACTGAAGCAGGTCTTAAGGCAGTTGGTGAGGGCCCTATTCCCCTCCCATTTTTGTCTTTGTCCTTATAAAATATTTGCATCGAAATAAATTGTTAAAATTGTTACGATAGATATTTGGAGGTTGGTTGGTATAAATAACTAGTCAAGAATCTGTCAATGTCATTCATCTTACTACTGTGAAAACGATAGTTTTCTTTTGTCTAATACTATGAAAAAAAATATTATAATTTACACAACGATTTTGGAGTGAATTGTAAAATACATATTTTGTTTTTGTTTCTAGATTGTATAATATTAGAAAATTAATCATGTACTCATCTAAGGCCTGGGATATCGCTTAACCAGTACAATATAGTTTAGGAAAGACATTTTAATTGCCAAATAGAATATTTGGTTTTGTTAGGTTGGAATAATTTATAAAAATAAACACGTAATCGGTTGCATAATATAATACTTTTGGTGTCCTGTCAGGGCACGTTTTATATTCCTTAAAATAGTTATGTTCTTCTGTGGTTTGGATGAGTGTATTTGTAATTATCTAACGTTATAAAATCTAAAACAATGATAATATTGTTATTATTCGTCTCACTGTATTCTTGTTTGTTGAGAATATTAAAAATAAAACAAATATGTTTTTATTCATTATTATAAAGATTAACAATATTTTCAAAATAGTAAGATGCAAGTAGACTCACGGATTTATATAATTGTGTCGAACCACCGAAAGTTTTTTTTTTCTTGCCTTAATAGAAGAGAATCTCTTGATTAATTCAAAGAATTCAAAAATATTTCTAAATAATTCCATTACCACCCAATCTATCTATGAACTTAAATATTTTTTCTTTCCTAAAGTACACTAGTTCATAAATATTTAAGGTTTTTGAGTTTCGTTTAACTTTTCCTCTCCTTTAAGAGGCCCCCCATTAAATGAGTCTCTGGGCCAGAGCCCCTTAAAACCTCCTTTCTCCTTAAGATGGCTCTGAATAGGTAGCAAATCATAAAACCTAATTTAGCAGGCTAGTCGTTAAATGAGCGTTTGTATTCTTAATTGGATGGCTATAGATTCCAACATTAATCAGCGAGGACAAGGCTCTTTTTATACATGTATTGTTTTATAATGATTGGATTGCTTTGAAATACCAATGAAAAATATGTCCACTTAATACTTTAAATGCTTTTTCTCCTTTGTCCATAGCAGTTTTTTGAAAATATTACCATTTTATTAATTATTGATATGAATCTATGTTTTATTATACGTGAACCAACTATGGTTACACTGGTATATTATATTAAATATGGTCTGTTTAATTTTGAATGTAGTCATGTGAAAATATAATTTGAATTCCAAAATTGTATCGCTAAAAAACACTTGAATTTTTAATCAGTTTATTAACAATAATCATTTAACAACTTTATAGTAAATAAAACTCTTTCTTGCTGGTTATGAATCAAAGACAAGATGAATGCAGCCAGCCACACTTATTGGGTTTTTGCTATATATTAGGTACAGTTCTAACTTTATTGATCTAAAATAGAATAAACAATTAATATGGCTGGTGACTAAACGAAATATCATGATACTCTCTAGGTAAAAGAATTTATTTTTGTTTTCAGGGCATAAATAAATAAAATAAAGGCGAAATATCTTAAACTACTAAAATAAAAATTCATCGAATAATCGCACATCCAAACCAATTTTAAATTCATCATTTCAAGCCATGATCTTCTTATTAAGATTAGTTATATTTCTTTGAGTTTTTACAAATCTCGACTCTTTAGATTATTATATGATTCGAGGTATTCAAACGTCCTATTTACTTTATATATCTCTAATAAATGGGATGTATATACATACATACATACATACATACATACATACATACATACATACATACATACATACATACATACTGTTACATACATACATACATACTGGTACATACATACATACATACATACATAAATACATACATATATACATACATATATACATACATACATACATACATACATACATACATACATACATACAGACATACATACACACATACATACATACATACATACATACATGTGTAATTTTGGTCTGTCTGTGAATTAATTCAATGAAAATAGTTAATGTCCATCGAAGGGTCTGTATATCAAATTTAACGTACTCTATGCACCAGGTCAAATGTTCAAGTCCCTTACAAAAATGTGTACTGAAGCTACATAAATATTTTTTCTAGACCTAGTATACCAGTACACACATTTTATTTTGTAGGTTTTCAATATTTTGTTTGTGAAGCACGTCTTTCGTTCAGTCTAAAAAGAAAGTTACACCTTTGGGATAAAAATGAGGATTAATGAATTCATAAGAAAGCTCCCCTCATTCGCGTGAAAGTAAACTTGAGAACTATGTATCAAAAATCACTACCCCTGATCGGAATTCAAACTCAAACCTTCCCATCGTCAGCAACCAAATAAGGTTGTTGTTAAACCCACGTAACAGCCTATGCAGTTTTTTCTCTGAAGTGCACTACGGTAGCCTCGTAGAAAAGAAAATTGTTTATGATAGAATCTCGCACTGCATTCTCAGTATGTAGGTGTTAAAAGGAGATGTAGCGTCGCTACGCTACCTCGGGAAGTGGAGCTCCTAGCGGTGAGATCACTTGACATGGCAGTTGCCACTAGAGTAAAAATCTGACTATGTCCAGATTATGCTTGTACTAGTAAAACAAATAGTATAGTTAAACTCAAACCAGTTTAAAGTTTAATTTTCCGTTACTAATTCTTCATAAGCCTTTAAAATGTTAAACAAGATCTGCTTGTTTAATAGAGTGTTTTACTTTGACCAAAGAGGTAAAAGTTTGACGGATTTGAACCAGGCTGAATGAGCTTAATATCCTCCCACCCACCCCAATCCTCATATTAGTCCTCATATTAGTCCCATACTCATAGATAAAGCCATTAAAACAATCTGTGAAAAAGTTATAATTAATAAGTAATTTATGCCAGGCCTCCACCGTGGTTCGGATTCCACGTTAAACTGTAGGTCCTCCATTTTCATCTCACAATCACCCTACCATTACACATTAGCGTAAGTGCGTATAACCCGAACGGGTAGTAAGACGTGGTGCTAATAATAATAATAATAATAATAAGTAATTTCTTGATTCTTATAATATGAACAGGTAGTAAGACGTGATGCTAATAATAAAAATAACAGCCATAAAACACGTTTCGGTGGCGTCATGGCTTAAGGCACTATTCTAGCTATATACTGGACTACCGATGACGGAGAACTCGTGGTTCAAATCTTGGTCAGGTGTACTGTGGGTGGTTTTTACTAAATAATTTCCTACGCACTCTCCACTCAAATTTGGATACACCTCCCCTAAATTTAATATTTATCATACCTAACCCATTAGCATGATTAGTACATAAGCGTGTAGCCCAAATGGGCAGTAAGACTCAGTGAAATACATATATGTATATAAAACACTAATAGATCCCAGCATCGGTGGGAACACGGGCCAGGGCATCAGCCTAGCCTAATTTATTTTACTAATGACTAGGTCAGGGCTGGAGTCCCTGCCGAGGGATCCAAGGATGTTTTTTATAAATAGTTTTCCACTTTCCTTCCATGCAAATCCTGGTATAATACATTTAAATTAAACCCTACTAATCTCTAACATATTAGCCTATTCAGTATATATGTAAATAAGGTGTTGTTTTTGTGTGAGAGCTAGAATGAATCCAGGATTATTATAGAGATGTAAGAAAGTTTCTTTAAATATATATATGCCATGCGTAAGCTAGGAACACCTGATACCTAATGATTTAGTAGAATCTCATGCTAATATGCTTATAACCTTTTTTAACGTCTTCAATAATTATTATTCCTGATTTTATTTGTACATTTGGATTTTCAAAGGAATAAATTTTATAATATAATAAATAAACAAATATAACAATATTAAATATAGCCATATCTACTTACCCCAGGTCTGTAAGAATAAAAACAAAATACCTTCGTAGGAATGTATGGGGCTTTAGCTCAAAATTTAATAGTTTTGTTTACTGATGTGGAATGTTGAGAAAATATACCTGCACTTGCGTGGATGGAGAGTGAAAAATCATTTGGGAAAATCACCCTCAGAACACCCAACCAGTATTCAAACCCCTATATCCTCATCCTTGGCCGTCTAGCCTCTTGGGAGAATGACACCATAAATAACGTGGCCTTCGAAACGGACTTGCTAGTAATTTATTCAATGCATTAAAAGGGTCCTTTATAAAACTGATGAAAACGTGTGGTGATGGTTAAAAAATACCCACGATTATGAGAAGGTTCACATATTAACCATCAACATTATATTCCAGGATGAAAAGTGGAACGTTTTAAAGACGGATTAGAGATTAAGGATGAGCCTTGTAGTATTTAGGATGATGATAATTTACCATTATAGGCTCAAGTAATTGACCGTAGTGACGCTATTAGGCTGTGTGGCACAAATGAGGAATAGGATATTGGGGGAATGGGAAGGGTTAAGGAGAGGGAGGTTTTTCTTGTTAATACTTCTTTCTATATATAGATTTTAATAATATGTGTATAATATGCCTACTTATTAAAATTGTATATTATTTTATTCGTCTTTGGTCCTTATTCCTCTAAAATAATATGTAAAGGATAACGAACATTGTAAATCATGGTTAGTAATAAATTGAATCACTCAGAATAAAAAGTTTGGGCTTTAACTGACAATTGAACAAATTTATCTAAAATATACATTTTAATTTGTCTTAGTCCACCCCTTCTATAAGATAATGAGTAAAGAGAATCATAATTTATTATATATATATATATATATATAAATTTTGAGTTCAAAGCTTGAAAATAGCCAATGGACCGATATTTTGCTCAATCCTAGGAATGTATATTTTAAAATGATCAAAGACCGAAGTTCTATTCAATTTAAGGCCTTGGCTGTCTCCAAACAGACGAACCAAACATTTTGAAATAACATTTTAGTTCGATTCTTTACCAGACTGAGCAGGTGGAAAACGGCCAAGTTTGAGCAACCACATGAATTCAAGAAGGCAAGTGTATCTCATTTATATGCAAACAGAACCGGACCGTGATTACCAATTTATTTTTAGTTATCAAAACAACCTGACCAATTATTTTTTAACCTAACCTAAACTATTCTAATGATTGTATTTTTAACTTTGGTTGTTTAGTAATCGAGAAATTCTCTGTTTGGCTTTTTGGAGACGCTCAAAGTCAGAAATTGAATTAAACTTCGGGCTTTGATAATTTTAAAACCTCCAATCCAAGGATTGAGTAAAATATACGTCCATTGGCAGTTTTTGGGCTTTGCGTCCGACATATACATAGGTATCGATAATGCTTATCATAAATAAAGTCCTTAACCTAAATCTAATATTAAATACGTAAATTTTATTCTTTTTTTATCTTTCAATTAAATTTCTCTAAGATGATGAGCAAACGGGATTCGTGTTTATAATATATGCTAAAAGAATAATAAAGTTCTTTTTTGTCTTACGCGATTATAAATTAAATAAATTTAAAACTGGTATTGTCTTATTCACCCCTGTCCAATATTTCTCTAAGATGATGAATAAAGGTGATTAATGTTTACAATAATGCCTAGTGAATTATGGTGTCGGTTATAAAAAGTTTTGGTCTGAAGCGATTATTGATAAAATTTGTTTAAAATATTTCAATCTTAAACGAATAAATAATCTTCATATTGAGCTAGGGCCAATTCGCTATATATATATATATATTAGAATGTGTGTGAGAAAGAACGTACAAATGGTAAAAGACAATGGCTATCTTCAATCGGAGGGAAGGGTGAGGTGGTCAGGAAGGTTTTGATAGAGATGTGGAGTGGTCTCAACACGGGTACGCTCGAAGATTACTCTACGTGGGGCTACCTGCAAAGAAGAGGGAAGGAGTAGTGACTCACTAGGATATCTAAGTCCACACGAGTCATATCGACAGGCCAATCCTATAAGGTGGAATCCACACAATATTTAAGAAATAAAATAATTAATCTCCTTAGTACAAAATGATCATGTCTACGATGACTTTAAATCATTCGTGAGTATATTAAAAGCCGTCTATAAATTCTTATTCCAGCCTATATACTGAAAATCCTGTCATTAGGATTGTGTGGAGTTCCCTTTATTTTGAAATAATGGCCAATTGAAATGAAGATCATGTAAATCTTGAGGGTACTCGAGTTTACCTGCAGGATATACAGTGTTTCCTTATCATCTTCGATGATGCATACATTGAACAAATATATTTCACCTGCGTCAAGCCTACTGAATACTTTGTAGGGCAAGTGACTAGGTATCGAATAATAGCAGTCCGCTTACTTCAAGATAAATGAGGTAGTAATATGGGTATTTGACAGTCAAATGAGGGCATGTATCGATTATTCACCCTTTTATCGACCCTTTTACAAATGTACTTGTAGATGTCATGCAAACCAACTCCATCGCTCGCCTGTTACCTCTTGGTATGAAATATACTAGGTTTTTCCTTATTTTTATCGATTTTTATTTTTCAAATTTAGCCTTCATTTTAACGGAAAAATGTGATGACGGTTCAGTTAAGATACTAGGGCATATTTTGCAAATGGCCAAATGGATACCGTAAACCTTACTTTACAGCCTGCCAACTGACTTAAGCACTTGATAAAGGCCATTTTGGACGATCCTCGAGTAAAATTTCCTGTACTGACGGGCTCTCCTTGGGTGCAGTCCAGAGTTGACGAACAAAATACACTTGGGCAAAGCCCTCGCGGGACTTTTGTGCGGCTTTATTGGGGCAGAACTCAATCTTGTGTGAGGTTTCAAGTTGATACCTTTATTGTTCCGAGTACAATGCACTTAGATACTTGGGCGGGACCCTCTGGTGTCTCCCCACGGACCTGATCTATCACCCCGAGTTAAACGCACGTAGATACTTTGGTGAGGCTTGACGTACACAACCTACAATGCATGTAGACATTTGGTGGTGTAACCCAGATAAATTAATCTACTATACCAAACTTTATGTACATGGTTTATTTGGGTTAGGTACAGACACATTCATTAAGTATTCCAAGATTCAGTCCAGAGCTGTCCTAGTCCATGCCCAATCTTATATTCTCCCTCATAACTAATCCTCCACCTTCACTGTTGCCGCGTATTAGTTACAACTTGTGAATGTGGGAAATGCCAGGCCTCCACCGTGGTTCAGATTCCACGTTAAACTGTAGGTCCTCTATTTCATCTCACAATCATAATACCATTATACATGAGCGTAAGTGCGTGTAGCCAAAACGTGTAGTAAGACGTGGTGCTAATAATAATAATAATAATAATAATAATACACTGATTCCTGTGAGAGAACGAGTTCCCACGACCTTGTATTGACCTACACAATAGTTCTAGGACCTGTCAAGGCTGAAGGAGAAGTTTTTCTCCCAAACCTTGCAGAAAACCCGCCCTCTCTTGGCGTTAATGAAAGGTAAACAAGTCCTTAAGTCAGAAATTCCTTCTCTGTTTCTCTCTATCTCTTCAGGACCAGTCTAGATATTGGATTGTAATTTCATAGTCTATCATTGTCTATGGTTATATAACCAGTCATGTTAAGTCCAGCAAAGGAGGATGAGCTTAGAGACCCATCCTACGAATGAAATTAGTGGTAGGACATTAATTTTGTCACTACTTGTGAACTTGGCTAATTCTTCAACACTTATTATCTAGTTAGCGGTTCTGGTTTTTAAAATCAACGCTACCCTTATCAATGGTAACGAAAATAAATTCAGTAATGTGGTCCTGGAAAAAATACACCGGTGTGGTCATTCTCCTAATTCAAAGTAACTTTATCACCAAGGCATACTAAGTAGAACATTGGTGTACCAAATTAACATTTAAAGCTTAAGAATAATTTTAAGGTTTTTAATAATACAAAGACCAGAAAATATATACGAGGGAGTATCAACAAGTTTCAAGACTTGTTCTGTAAAATGAAAACAGAGTGGAGCATTGGGGTTTCGTGCACTGGTGTGACGATCTGTGACCTTCATTTGTCGGTAGTACAAGTGGCATAATTCTGAGTAGACCAAGGGCTGTGTTATACACGTTTATTTTATGACGTGCACGGGTGCATTTGCGATTATATTACGGACCGCAAACTCGAGCAGTTAGTGAACATCAAACTCTACATCTTACTCAGAACATCTGGAACGGAGACCTTCCAAATTATGCAGCAGGAATATGGAAATTAATCTATGAGCCCTCCAGTGTGTTTTGAGGGGTATTCGTTCTTCAGGAGTGGCAGAACGTCAATGAAAGATGAAGAAAGGTCATGGTGATCTTCCACGAACACAAACCCGGAAATTTGTTCTTGGAGAGCTGGGGCTCTTCCATTGCGAATATTGTTGATTTGTCTCCAGGTCGTAACCATAAATCCAACTCTCGTCTCCAGCTATGATCCTTGACATGAAGGTTGGGTCATACAGGGCATGTTGACGGAGTTCCTGACATACTTGGACACGGTGCTCCTTCTGTTCAGGGGTCAGAAGCATTGGTATAAACTTGACAGCAGTGCAGTGCATGTTAAAAATGGACGTGAGGATTGTCCGCACTGATCTCTATGACAGATTCACAATGTCAGAAATGTCCTTACTGGTCATCCGGTGATCCTCACGTACAATATCCTAACTCTGCCCACAATCTCCGGGTTTGTTCTCGTGGAAGGTTCCCCTGACCTCTCTTCGTCTTTCAGTGAAATTCTGCAGCTTCTGTAGCTGAGTGCCACTCAAAACACCCCGGATGGCTCGTAGCTTCATTGCCGTAAGCCTGCTGCATTAATTAGAAGGTCTCCATTCCAGATTTTCCGAGTAAGACGAATAATTTGATGTTCACTCTCTGTTCGAGTTTTCGGTCCAAATTAAAATCGATAATGGACCCGTGCACGCAATCAAATTAACGTAACTAACACAGCCACCAACCTACACAGAATGATGCCACTTGTCGTACTGACAAATGAAGGTCACATCTCACCAAACCAGCGCACGCATCACCATGATCCACTCTGTTTTCAATTTACAGAACCAATCTTGAAACGTTCCGATACCCCTCGTACATTGTAGTAAGTAACTCAATATTTTTATCTTATCATATTTAATACTACAATTAACATATTTCATTTTCACTGTGCTCAGGAACATACCATGATGTGACTTTGTCTTCATAGCTGACCGACGATACAATAACAAGGTTTGAACGTATGGCAGTGGGTGCCATTGCTTCAAGTTTTGATCATCTAACTTGATGAATATTAATAATGTCACTTAATTTATTAAAATAAAATAAAATAATAATGGAGTAATTATTATGATAATTACACTAAGGCCAAGTCCATACTCAGAAGAACAACAAAGAAGTGGCTTTAAGCAATCTGCCAGAAGTTTAAAATACACAGGAATACAAATTACTCCACAGTAAACATAGTCTAAAGATAAATTATAATAATTTATTTTCAGTTTTGTTCTGAAAAGGCTGCAATGATTTTTTATGGTGTCCTTGACATTTGCCACTTTCAAATTATTCGGCCCAAAGTTCTAGTTCAGTATTTCAACAGCCTTAAAATGTTGGAATATTCTTATTGACAAACGTCACTGTTTAGTTTTCATTCCATGGTTTTAAACAATTTTGAGTCATCTAACTATTAAATTGTACATAATGCTGCTCAAAAGAGTTGTAACCAATTTAATTATTGGTATCACAGCTTGTCATTAAAATCCACGCCATGAAATCTCACTCTTAGAATATTTTATACTTTATTATATTCTTTCAGCTGGTTTGGATGTCATAGATTCATTCATTCTTACTTAAGATGTATCAACTAATCAGCCTTAGTCAGAAAATAGGATCTTGCTTACAATTCTACTGAAAGATTAATCAGTTTTTCAAGTGCATCATCTTACACAAAAACTATATAAACTCGTTTAGTTAAACATTACAAAACATTATAATCATTTAATGGATTTTTTTGTTGGGTCATTGATTTCAACCTTAAGGTTCATGTGAGTGAAAACACAATAAAAGTGATTTTTTTAGATTATTTTTGCTCTTTAATATTCAATTTGGAACAAATCGAGAAATATACATTCAATTTATATATTGTAGCTCTTGTGTAAATAGCGAGTGTTTTAAGTTAATTTGAACTTGTAGATTCATCAATATTTAATAGAGATAATTTCCTTTCTTCATCTACTATTTTAGCTATAATTCTTTTTCTGAACGACTCTTATACATGTTCACTAATTTGCGTTTCACTATAAAGAGAATGGAATGTGTTACCAATATCCAACCGTTATTTTTTCTTTAGTTCCAATAGGCTATAGGGCTATAGAAGTGTAGTAAGCTGTGAAAGATTTTAACGTTTTTAACTTGTTGGAGATTAATCTAATATATGGTTTGTATCACCAAATTTTGTTCTTGTGCATTACATAATATTTTACATACTTTGTAATAAGCCTGGGAGTTTTCATTAACACCTATTTTTGTTTTAAGAACTTAGATTTCTGGTAGCTTTTCGTGCCATTATAAGTGTCTTAACAATATATCCTCCAAGTGCTCAAACTAAGGCAATTTTTTTATAAACTCCTATACTATTAAAAGAAAAGCATTCAGTACAACTAAGTTTTACTTTTTAATGCTTCAGACATCTGTGTTTCGTTTTATGTTCCAACCACTTTTTTTTTGGCCAAATGTCAGTTCTGTTGTTTATATTAAAAGAGGAAGAATGAGATGAATCAGCAATATTAACACTTGTTTTGTGACCCTCACACAGCAGTTAGTCAACATTATAACTTCCAGATATTTCATTTCCCATTTTATCTGTTATATTATCAGTTTCAAAAGGAAATTTTGACTCCAATAAAGCTTGCTTCATGTTTATGAAGTATTATAACCCTTTCAAACATTATATATTTATTTATATGGCATTTAAAACCATTGACACTCACTTGTCACAAGGATTTAAGACTCACAAGAACACAGTATGCACAAACACTTAGGATTATTTTGAAAAAAAAAATAGTCTATTAAGCCAAAAACTCATTTAAACTAGGCTCGCCACCATTTAGATACAAGAAAATAGTGGAAGGGTTGGGGTAGGTGGGAAAAAGTTTGTTAAGGCTGTGGAAAATGGTAGTTAGCTGTTCTAAAATAGCTACAATAGTATATGTATTGAACTCCCTTCCGTTGCTGGGAGTGGTATTAAATACCTTGAGTGTGTGACTACTCTAGGGGGACTGGTATCTATTGAGCATTGTGAGGCCTTATTGCAACCAGCTTTAGTGACTAATTTTCGTTTTTAAACTAGGTTTATAAACCTTTTAAGGCATCAGGTAGGCACCCGGCATCTAGGAAAGTACCAGAGTGTCGCCCTGAACTGCCCTGGATCGACTACAGCAATGACTAAATGTCTGGTTCATCTAGTTTAGTTTGCCAGTGAAAGATACATTTGGGCTCAGATACCAGCATAGTACACGGTGGATGGGCTTTCCTGAATGGGTTTCAACTCTTTCCCNTAGTATGTTCTCTCTAAATTTTACACTCTTAATTTCTACCACATAAGAGTAATTGAAATGGATCTAGCCTTTGAACGTATACGGCTAAAATACAAAACAACGCACATTGTGTGTCTAACACAATGGCAATAAATTATGCTATCTAATTTAAACTCCCCGTATTATATGAAATGTGATACTAAGACTACACTGAAAAAATAACTCAAGCTTTAGGTCAACGATGAAAAACTTCAAATAGACTCTGACGCATTAGACTATAATTGTTAATTTTTTTAATACTTTAACAATGATGAATATTTTAAATTATTGACTAAAAATTAAACCTGCATCGGTGGGTATGAAGACTAATTAACATGCTCATTTGGTCTGTTTTGCATGTATGTGAGGAATGCCAGGTCTCCACCGTGGTTCGGATTCCACGTTAAACTGTAGGTCCTTCATTTCATCTCACAATCACTCTACCATTACACATTAGCGTAAGTGCGTATAACCCGAACGGGTAGTAAGACGCGGTGCTAATAATAATAATAATAATAATAATAATAATAATAATGTTTTGCATGTAATGAGAGGATTGGGATTCAGATTACAGCCATTGTGGAGATGGTTTTTTTTACTAATTGGCTGAAAATTTGAGTACATTTCCTAAAAAAAATCTATCTTCTTCATTCATACCTCAATATTGGAGTTCATTGGTGTTCATCCTCTTTCTCTGACGTGCCACTATTTACTCTGACTAGGTTGAGCGTGCCACTTCGTACCAAAGTCTTAACTTTAATCTACCACCACTACCCGGCAAAAGATATAATAAAAATGTATTATGTCAATTTATAAATAATATATATTATTACACTTGAGTGAGGTAGAGAGATGTGGGCTATTTCCTTTTACTTTAGCTAGCACCATGAAAATAAAATACGTCATAATGCAAACTAAAGCCTAAACTTATATAAAATAAAAGACTTTCATTGGGAAGTAATAATTGCATGAATAAATAATACACAATCCAGAAATAATTTAAGATTTATTTTAAAAACTGGATTGATATCCAAATTGTATAACATAATTATATAATTCTTTTTTATTGATAGTAACAGTAGGATTTATCAATAAAACGGCAAAATACTAGAAGAAATGATAACTGGTTTAAATAAGAAAATATTTAGCACAAAATAATAAAAGGTTATGTCTGTTCTTAGTGAGGCTTTTGGTTTGGTTGTTAAAGGAGCAAGAAAAATCAATTTTAAAAATTTAACTTAAAATGCATTCGCGTGCCATTAATGGCACGCATGCCATGGGTTGGCCAACCCTGTTGTTGTTAAATGTGGATAGCTTGGAATAGAAGCTATACGTAATAATTGTATGTATTTATCAATTCTTAAAAAAAAAGGTGTCAAAGTCTTAGTATATTGAACCAGTTAGCCAATATTCATAAAAGTTTTTAAAGTGTTTTATGTGTAATAAAAAGTTTACTCAAAAGTTTAGAGTAAGTTTATTTTATTTTTCAATAGTTTTAACCATTTCCCTGTCAGATCCGACAAAAGTGAAAAGTGTTGGCTGAAACTGACTGCACTCAAGTGGCTGTCGTCAATAATCAATGGGGGATTCTCCACTCATGACATCATGGCAGTGTTTGGAAGTGTCATCTCGAGTCACAAGAATTAGCTCAGCCTCATAGATAGATAAATAGATTGGTACTTGGCACCAGACATTCAACGACTCATAGTAGAGACTCATCATCTGGCGGCTAGCTGAGCTTACCCGAACTCACTATTTAAATTCATCTCTTCGATTCCATGTTGAGCTCGGTTTGCCAACATTACCAAAATTAAGATGGTTCATGAAGAAATACAGTATTTTCTAGTCGATTATTATTACTATTACTTTTTTTCACCATGTCCTATTACCCTTGACATTTCCAAACAAACCAAATTTATTTAAGCTATGGGTTTAGGGACTAGGAACGTAAAGCTGAGATTTTCTTAACACTTCAACTTACTACCTATTCGGGCTATATGCTTATGTACGATTTCCGTTAGTGGGTTAGGAATTAGAAATGTTAAATTTAAAGAAAATGTACCCACATTTGCGTATAGAGAGAGTGCAAAACCATTTCGTAAAAAACACTCTGAGTACACCCGACCGGGATCGAACCAAGATCTCCCCGTCATCGACAGTCTAGTATATTGCGAGAGTAGCGCCTTAGATCATGCGGCCACCGAAGCGGGGTTTAGAGGAAGTGTACCCAAATTTTCTCGTGGGGAGAGTAGGAAATCATTGAGGTAAAAACACGTTTAGTAGATCCATTCCATTCCAACCTTGACCTCCCTCTCACCGTCAAACCTGGCTAGAGAAGCTTAAAATTTAGTCCACGTTCCCATCGATGCGGGTTATTTTTATGTCATACATTTTACCCCAAGGTAATTTCAAGTGGTAAATATAGGGGACATTTAATGGAGAAGAACTGCACTAATGTTTGCACCAGCACCAGTAGGTTATTTGGTGAAAATAACCTTAGCGTGATCAATATGAATTAGTCCTAGGTAGGCCTCTTTGTTTATAGTGAGCTCCACTAGCTTATCAGCCAATCTTTAATATTATTTAGAGTAATTAATATATAAGAAGACTATATATAAGCAATTGCAAACATTAGTGAACTCGCTATTTTATGAGTTTTTAGTATACCCCGATTAAATATCTAATGTACGAGTATTAAGACTAAATAAGAGTAGCTCGTAAAATAAAATAAATGGTACTGTGCAACGCAAATACTTTCTTAATACTTCATATAATTTATACTTATAAATCGTAATATAAGTGAAACGAAATAATCGACATTGTTATTGAAACATAATGGAAAAAATGGATGACAAATTTCACCAAAGATAATACATGAAATAAAAAAAAAAAAATTTGTTTTGTGCATTTTCAAACCCCTCATGTCCCAAAGTTCGATAATCAGAACATTTTTAATTTGATAAAATATAATTTCAATTATATGTTTGATATCCTTAAGAGTCTTAAAATTTTTAAATAATATGTTATTTCTTACCTTAAAGAGAAGTGAACACATATTATCAAAATTATTATTTTTTCTTATGTTAGGTACCCCAAAGTCATTTTATTGGGAAAATGAGTTGCACAATCTAGTTTACAACCGTCACTAGACGCAAATTTTAGTCAAAATCGGTAGAGCCAGTTTAGAGAATATCTATTTGTTCTCTTTTTTGCCCGCGAGTAAGCTACCCTTATATTTATGGTTAGATAGCTAATTAAAAAGTTCTGTATAGCCCTATAATCCCTAGACACCAAGTTTTGGCCACCCAGTAAAATAGGCTTTGGCTATAGTAATATTAAAATACATTCAGACAGACGTTATGAAACTTTTACATCCATCAAAATTAAGAAGGGATCACGAGAAATAAATAAATGGAACGGTTCACCACACATATTTTCTCGTTTCTCCTTAGTAGAGTAACTTATATATCTATATTCAATATTACTTACAACCCATCCGGCTTCTCCGTCTCTTTATATGTATAGGACAGTGATAAAAAATATACAATTAAGGAAAATGTATGCCCGCACATTTATGGAGGGGAGAGGAAACAATTTTTGAAAGATAATCTCAATACACCCAGCCTGGATTTGAGCACAGACCCCCTAATCAGCTGTTAGACCTGGATAGAAAAGATTGGATCGACAATGAAATTGATGTTATCAATTGCTCTAAGCTTGTTTGAAGGATAAACACGAAACATACAAACAAATAAAAAAACGATATCATAGAATTGGTTTTAGTTCCAAAATAAAACTATATTTTTAAAGAAGTCACACTAAAACTATTTGGCATAAGGAACTTTAAAGTTCATAGCCACAATAATGCAAACTCGTCATTCGACCCTAACCTGAGACACCAATCCAAACCCTAAAACTTACACACAATCTCTTTCAAAATACATTTTCACATTTTACTTCAATCTACATATACCAAAGAATCTTGTCTCTTCAGGTTTCTTCACTAAAGTTTTGTGTACATTCCTGTAACCATACATACGCGCCAATTAACAAGCCAATTTCAGCCTACGATAAATAAAGAAATTAATTATATCATTTTAATTATATCTACACTATCCAGCATGGAACAGGGGACTAAATAGCATATTACTAGTAGACCTACTAAAGCAATATAAGAATGTAGAATTTCGGAAACGTTACAGATGTATATCACACGGTCAATTTTAATTGGGTGCTGAAAAAAGTAAAGTGTTTTCTATACTACCACCGTTTTAATTCCTCTCAAAATTAATCTCAACAGTCAATCATAACGGAATGCTATTTATACACTTTTTTAAAGCATCACTTGAGCAATAATATCATCGTAAATCGTTTAAAACCCTGTCATATGTGATCCATAAAAAGATACAATTATCATTGCTCTAGCCATTAATAAACAAATGAGCAAGCAGTGTACTAAGAATTAAGTCTTATATTCTGGACAAACCATTTCATCTAGCCTTTATTGTTTCCATGCATGATGTCATCGCTCACTTAGAGATAAGACATTAAGTTTCAGAATAGGTGTCACTTTTATTCCATTGGTAAAAGAGCGTCGGGATGAAGTGGATAGTACGTTATATTCTAGACCTGGCCTTGGGAGATCTTGTACCCGCTTCTTCACAGAGGTCATGTTCAAAGTCAATCTAGAACTATATTTGGAATATTAAACGTATACTTTCCAAACACCGAAAATTATCTGCACAATACTTAGTTAGCCACATGCATTCGTGGGAACACATAGTAAATTTAGTGTTACTTGATCTGGTTTGTCGTCCCACACCTTAGCTCAGCCGGTAGCCTGTCTGTCTATTGAGCTAAGGTCCCAGCATGGCTGAGAAATTTATCTTTGATTGAATATAAGTTAACCCTTTCACAGTGATAAATTAACAACCGGGGGATGGGTGTTGTGTCTGTTCTAGATTTAAGTTTGTTTATAAATCATGTGCTGGTATAATCTATCGGTTCAGAAAGTGCATATTAAAAATCTCATTTAAAAAATAAAAATCAAAGTCTGGTTTACTGATGATGGGTAGAGTGGCGCTTGCATCCCAGCTACTAAAGTTGTTTTATCCTGAATGGCTTTCCATTATCTCTCCACGAAGATAAGTCACCTTTCTACTAAACTCTACATTCTTCATCCCTAATCCAATAGTGATATTAAACGTTATTAGCGTGGATGAGTGTACAAAAACATGTGGATAGCATGGATGGCAAGTAAGACGTGGACAAAGGAAAAACATATGTCTTAGGGCAAACATAATAAAATATTAGACTAGTCTAGGCAACAACCTTGATCGAGTCCATTTGTCAAAAGGTTGTGTGCAGACTTTCTAAATCATCGGTCATATTCACGTGGAAAAAAAGAATGTAATATTTAGGTGAAATACAATATTTAGCTAAGACTTTATACACAGGACAAATAAAACTAATGTTACAATAATATTATATTATGTAAACCCTCGGATATTTATCATTTGGGGTTTCTTGCTTTATCAGTTTATACGTCCATACATTTACATGTTCTTTTATTAGATTAAAGTATATAAAACAAATCTTTAGTGCAATTATACTTATTATTGGACCAATAATATTGGTATCTTATTCTGCATAAATCAAAGTTAGTAAGATTACGAAGGCACCAACACTCACCGAGAGAAGATATGAAGAACAAAATTCTGGTAAAGAACACGCTTAGTGTGTCAGGATACAATTTGAATCGCAACCTTCCCTCTCCAAGGTAGATCTAAGCAAGCACCCAATTGAACTATATCAGCCCATTATCAGAGATTCTAAAAAGTTAATCTTAAAATTTAAAGTTATCTCTAGACATAGAAGCTTAGGGTATATATATATATATATATATTTTACAACGCTCCTCCTACACCCTATTGGATTTTATTTTATAAACAAGTAGGTCATTGTATGTGAAATATTATTATTTATTTAATTATTTTATATTATGAAAACATAATTTGCAAATGATATAATCTTAGAACGTAGCCTTTTTAAAAAAATTAAATGATTTAAATGGCCTTATTTATAAGACGTCATTTCCCCCTAATTTCAAAAGAAAACTTATTTTTTCACCACGGTATTTATATCATAGTTATCTTCTTTAATATCATTAACTAGGTATCAATAAGAAATGTAAGATTAAAAAAATTTACTCGCCTTTATTTAAAGAAGAGCAGAAAAATAACACCTCAGTACACGATAACTGTAATTCAAATCTTTATTACCAGTCCTCGGCTAGATAAACTAGATGATCCTGACGTTTAGTCCGTGTGCCCTCTTACATAGGTCTTAGAATATTAACATCACCTTAATATGCTATCAGACCCGTGGTGTAGTGGTCAGTGCACCTGACTACGAGTCTGGGGTCCTGGTATCGATTCCCGGCTACTATCCCGGTATTTTTTCCGAAAGGGGAATACCCCAACGGTCGCCAGGGCTTAGTTATTTATGATTAAGAATTTCCACTGGTTTCACACTCTCATATTTACAATCACCATCACCTCACCTTATCGGGATATGGAAAGAGCCCCCATGGAAAGGATGTATGATTAGTACATTCGGGCGTCCCCTGGGCAACGGTACATTAGTACTGACTAACATTTCCAATACTGGGCTACGATTGATGTAGCCCAGACCCACAATATTATTATTATACCTTGACATACTGAGCTTATACATTACCTGAAAAGAGACAAAAGTTCCACCACCTTAATATTCAATCTCCTTGATACTGAGTGACGGTGTCTTAGAACTATGTGCTTTAGTTCAGTTTTGTAGTTGGCTAGTGACATTAGAAAATCGGTATTCCCAATATTCTTTCAAGCTATTATGAGGAGTACTACTTGAAACTACAGTACATAAGGTTTGGTCATGTTAGGTTTGGTAAGTTATGTTTATGCTTAAAGAACTACCAAACCAGATTTCCTTCTTTATTACTTTGCATATGAAACCACACCTTCTTATTAAAATAGTCTTCTTATTGATTTTAGATAAATGGTGACGCAATAGATGAGTAACGTAAGGGTACGTATTGTAGGGTTTTATATTGATACGAGAATACAAATAACTGGTAGGCGGTGACCTGGTAGTCTAAGGGTAAGGTATAGGACTTCTTTTCTGGGGTCCAGGTTTCAATCCTTGGTCCCAACACATATTTAACCGATTTCAAAACCATTCCTTCACCTCTGACAAGGTGGGTTTTAATCACAACATGTGCATGTGTGGAATGCTAGACCTCCACCTTGGTTTGGATCCCACATTAAACTGTAGGTCCTCCATTTCATCTCACAATCACCCTAGCATTACACATTAGCGTAAATGTGTATAACCCAAAAGGGCAGTAAGACGCAGTGTTAAAAAAATAAATGTAATAATAATAATTACTAGTAGACAAAGAAAATAGGATACTCTTATTCGGATAGCGTTTGTTTTGATAACTGCATTTATATTTATTATAGATCTACACTATATAAGGAACCTATATTGGATCCATTGATTTACAATAATAATAAATAAAGGTTGACGTTTATGTTTGATCAAATATAACAATATTTTTATTTTTAATAAAATATCCTCAGTCCAACACCTCAGCTCAGTCAGTAGCATGGCTGACTACTGATCTCAGGGTCCCTGGTTCTGTTCCTGGCATGACCAAAGATTAATCATTGATAATAATATGACCTTACAGTTTTTAAATTAACCCCCGGGGACTAGATTTTTTGCCTGCCCTAGTTTCAAGTTATAATATAAAGCATACGAAGCAATGACAGGCCTAGCAAGCCGTTAGTGGAAAATATATGACTTGAATAAAAAACTAGCTGAGGCCACAGGTTGGAAACCATAATGGCTGTAATAAAAATTAAACTAATCTAAATAAACTACAAGATATGAGTTTTGTCTATAGGTGTTGTTATTATAATATTTTAAAATTTAACTAAATGATGTTAAAACCGATTATTATCATATAGGTATGTACACTACTTTTATCCGGTGTATGTAGTCCTTACTTGATGGATTACACTATAGCGTGATAGTATATTGTAATGTAATATAAATAATATATATTTGAGAAATAAGGCCCATTTACTAAATTGAATAATCACTATAATCACTATTACAATTAATACTCCGCTATTTATATGTGCATTGTCGAGAGCAATAATCATGTAACAAAAATATATTCCCATTGTTTAACCTAAAACCAATAAACAGTAGCTATGAACTAATCAGTAGATGGACAATTCATCATGAGTGTTCAATTCTTTGACATTGAGCACCAGTAAGTGACTTAAAATATCTAACTTAAGAATACCATAAGATTGATAAACTACCTCGTAAGAAGATATCTCCAATGAAGACGGTTTGGATGAAAGTCTGGTAATTTGTTTTAAGTCTAGATTGCCGAACGATCGATTTTATTAAATTTAATAATGGTATTTTAGAGGTAGTATGTGTATTATTCGAATAAAATAAGTGCATTAATTTCTAAAAAAATCAAATCAATGATGATGCAAATTATTGTCTATCTTTGATTTATGTTCGTGGAGTTTCTTCCATCGAATCCAAAGAAAGTTCCCTCACAAGGACTTTTCATTCTTCGTTCTTCGTTTCTTCCAATAATATGTAGATAACTGTCATATAAATCATATCGTTTGTTTACTCTCTATTCTAAAGGTAAAAAGAAAAGAAGCGCGTGTTTACTTTTTACCTGACGTTAGGCTAACATTGAGAAACGTGATTCTGTTGTTGGGATTCCTCCTTAGTCATTGCTAACCTACCACTTCTTCGTCCTCCGTGCTGAGTCCAAGTTCTGCAAACAAAATAAGGGTTGTACAGTATTGGGTAGCTCTTACAAGAAAAGTACAACTGGAATTCTTGTAACAGGTAAAGTTTAAAAGGTGCCACTTAGATCGTTGTACTTTTAAGCACCGCGTCTTACTATTCGTTTGGGTTTTACGCTAATGTATTATGTTAATGGTTTTAGGGATTAGGAAGGTTATATTTATAGGAAATATACCCACATTTTGTGGCTGGAGATTGGAAAACATTTTTGAAAGAGATTCGAACCTCGATCTAACAGTCATCGGCAGTCTACCTCGTGGCCGGTGAAGCGAGTTAGATCATAGTTAAGCCACGGCAAATACCACCGAGGCATTAGTCTAAGGCGTTGATTTAGAATAATCATTGCTCACATACAAGTTGCTGATTCCGGCTTAAAATATCAGAACCCCAACGTCCCATGGAAATTTATATCTCTTTCGCTATCGGGCTAAGAGGGCTTTACAAAGAAGGCCTCGTCTATTGACTCAAAGTATTCCCATTCCCCAACTTTAAAAACTTAGTTTTTGTAAGTAGCTCAGATAATTTAAATTTACCGTTAAAATACTAGGTAAGTATTTAAAACTAAACATTCTAGTTAAACGCGTCGATATGTGAAATATCACTTCTCATTGATACATTTATTTAGTTTTGGCATTAAAATATTATTATCTTGACTATGTATTAGTTAAAACAATTTCAGCTCACTCTAATCTATGTCAACACCTTTATGGCAATGTATTTTAAATTAGTACCTTTGTCTAATCGTCTAATCGGTACGCTAGAACTGAACTTAATCACAGATAATGTACATAATCGCTTTTTACACTAAGTTGTGTTTTTTTAATGCCACGTTTTACTACTAGGTTAAACGCCATGTACTAATTACACTAATGTTTTTGGGATGAGGCTACAATTTAAATGAAGTACACCCGCATTAGCGTGGAGTAGGAAGGGGAAGACCATTAAGGGGAAAACACCATCAGTGCACCTGACCAGGATAGAACCCCAATCTTCCCGTCTTCAGCAGTATAGTCTATTGAGAAATTAGTGCCATAGACCATGCAGCCACTGAAGTGGGCTTTGTCTTAATTAAAAACGATCTAATGTAGTTAACATTTAATTACGCTAATGGAAGAGGATTGAAGGATCTATAATGAATATAATATGTATCCACATTTTCGTGGAGGGATAGTAATTAATAATTTGTAACTCCCATCAATATAGGCTAATACTCCAATATTTGAACTATGAAATCCCTGGTAACTGTAAAACCAGACTGGAAGAGATTGACGTTTACTCTGCGTACACGCTGATGTAGGTAGGTTTGAAAGTTGAAAGAAGTAATATTGTATACGATATAATAGCAGTGAGTCAAATTCAGGAAAATTAACTTTATGTCAATAATCAATATAATAAATGGATATATAAGATGTATCCGTGATTTTATATGTGTGTTCAAAATATTTTCCAAACCAGGTAATATTCCCTTAAGCTCTTTTTAAAACACACATACAAAGTTTGAATGGGCCGTAATTTTTGAAAAGCTGTGCTTCATATGATCTATAACCATGTCTAAGAGACTTTGGGAGTTTCAATGGGATAGATAATTTATTATAGATAAGCTGCAAAAGTTTCTTGAATGACATTTATTCGAAAAGTATAATAATTTGGTCACAGGAGTTAAATGCTTCCCTTTTGTGAATTGCTTAAAATTACACAATCTTGCTAGGACTGTATTTTATCGAACTAGAGCAGAGGTGCCCAACCTTTTTCAGTAGACGACTTCATTGATAGATAACAAAATTCACACACCCCCTGACCTATTTTTGCTAAAAAATATTTTTTATTCCTTTCTTTATCTTTTACAAAAATGGATGTAACACTGGCAGGATAGTGGTAGAAAGGATGAATTCGAATTATCGTGGTGGTTCGAGCTATTTGGTTTCGTTTCTTGATTATTGGGTCTGATGATTGACACCACACCACTAATCCCTTTCCACTTCAAATCGATATAAAGGCGTTTAATTTTTATGAGAGTTGGAGTTGAAAATTTGATGGTGTTGCACGTGGCTACAATGGTAACGTTTATCAAACTGTGCCCTGTGGAGCCTTTGGGGTACGCCAGCTATCTCAGACTTCTTGACGCATTTTTATAATATTCATTATTTGTTTTTCACAATATAAAATAATACAGTAATTAAGATTGAAAATTTTTTTCGAATCTGAATAGAAGGTATTTTTCCAAAGGGCAGGCCGAACAAGCGAGATTTTCCGTTTGTTGTGTACATTTTTACTTGTAAAAGTTAACTGTCGCTATGAATGTTCATAATAATTCACACTTGTGGATGATCAACAAATTTATTAGAGCTGTTAGAAAGTGTTGTCAATGCCGCAAGAAATGATTATCTTTATTACTCTGGAAAAAAGATTTAAATAAAAAATATATTCAATTTATTATATAATTTTTAATATTCTTTCCGAATTGTGCCACGCCCCCCTCTCCCTTAAAGTGCTTCACACCTCCCAGGTTAAGAACCACTGAATTAGTTTCCATGTTAAGATTTTAAAATTAAATTACAAGAGTAGTAATTATTATTATTATTACTCACATGTTCCTTTAAAATTAATTATCTTTTTCAATTACTTTTAAAATTAAATTGTTATATGTAATTTGGAACACTAGCAATACATTAGGATTATATCTTGAGTTTTTTATGAGCTTATTAAAATTATTTTTTAGATATAACATTTACTAAAAAGAAACAATAATATAAATTGGATATGTATCATTGTGGTCACATCATATTTTGATTTAATAGACTACCAATAAAATCATTTTACATCGAGCATTTTACTATAAATATAAGGTATCATATTAGGTCAATTTTTTTGAATTTAAGGAAAGCTTTACTTTGTTTATAACGTAATATAAATAAGAAAAAAGTTGTTAAATGCAGCAGAGTTGGCTTAGGATCAACATGATTGACCTATATGTCTATTTTCACATTGTTTAATAAACAAAAATGAGAAATAGATTAAGAAATTTACTTTATTAAAAACTATGTCCTAATACATTAATTATTTAGAACAAAATGTCTTCCCTAACACTAATCAAAAACATACAGACATTAACATATTTATATAAATCTCTCAAAAATTAATTTATACGTACAATGTAATTAGGGTGGTATAGCAAAAATAGTGATGAAAACGAAATATAATTAACTCTCCATCGTATTCACATCTTTAGGCATGTTAACTAAATTTACAGTCTGGTTTACTCATGGTGATAATGTGGGGGCTCAAATCCTAACCAGGTGTACCTAAAGTGGCTTTTTATAAATGGTTTCCACTCTTTTCCTTCGAGAATACAGATTCATTTCCTTTAAGAATTATAATTTAATTATCCTTATCCCACTAACTAAATTAAATGTGGATAGCTTGAATGGGTAGTAAAATGTGATGGAAAACAATACTCTTTATATCACGCCTCGCTTGGCATGCTGCCTAAGTTTGGACATCTGTGATCTTATAAGGGCAAGAGGGGAGAAGAAGCAGCTATTAGGGTAAGTTGACATGAACGGTACCTTCTTCAAGTGGATGCTGCTGCAACATCTGAAGAGAGAAAGAAAGAAAGGCGGTGGAATATTATTTACTCCCTCCGGGGTTTTCCATTGAAACGTTGGACCAACCAATGCACGATGACATCGTCCCACAACCTACAACAACCTTCCAAAATTAAAGGGTTATATTCATTGACGACACTCAATAGCTTTCCTTAGAATTACAATAGGAAAGGAAGTGGATTTGATGGTGGTTTATGCTATTGGTATCGAACAAGAACGACGGGGTTAAGCAGAAATAATCATAAAAAAAAGGAATAGACCCATTTATTATAATGATAGTGATTGTAGGGTTGAAGGTCGTTCTTCTGTGTGCTAAAGGATAAAAAGGGTTTATGAAGGTTCCTCTTTTATTTAGGGCTTTAAAACATAAAATGTTTGAGAAATATTGTAAATTTATGTTGTTAAGTTTGAAATATAATTTGAAGGCATATCTTCTAAATGCACAATTCTTAGACGTGAGTAATGGTCTTAAAGATGATATAGACTAAATCAATGCAGCAACATATTAACATCCCTTTGAGAAAACATATTTAATAAATGCTCCACAAAGTATCCACCGAATGCTATTTCGTGCTAGGTGACCTGGTGGTCTAGGGGTAAGGTGTCAGACGTCTATGCTAGCGGCCGGGGTTCAATCCTCGGTCGCGGCAAAGATTTATCTGATTACCAAACCCTTCCCTTACCTCTGACAAGACATCTTGTGAATGTGGTGAATGCCAGGCCTCCACCGTGGTTCGGATTCCACGTTAAACTGTAGGTCCTTAATTTCATCTCACAATCACCCTACAATTACACATTAGCGTAAGTGCGTATATCCCGAACGGGTAGTAAGACGCGGTGCTAATAATAATAATAATAATATTTCGTGCTATCTACTTCTCGTTGGCTTGGTGTTTCTAAGGTTTTTCTCTCAAATAAGTGGAATATTGAGTATTATACAAGGTGAAATATTATTATTATTATTAGCACCGCATCCTACTACCCGTTCGGGTTATACGCACTTACGCTAATGAGTGATGTTAGGGTGATTGTGAGATGAGATGGAGGATCTACAGTATAACGTGGAGGAGAAGATGAAATAATTGTATTTTTCTTCAATTATTAACAGGCTTATAATATTTAACCAACAAGAAATTTGGGCTTAGTTTTGAAGTTGAAGGTATATTTTTCTCTAAGTAAGGGTAGATATACGATGGATATACAATTATTCTTAAAGTTATTAATAATTTGAGCTTAAAATTTAACGAAATTTAAGAAAAACCAGCTGAATACACCCGGTTGGGTTTCCCTCATGACCTTACTTATGTGGAAAAACCAAATACACTAGTCTTGTCTCATGCTACCACAAGAGCAGGCATGCAAGTACTTGAATAATACTGTCAGGTATATGATAAGTATGGCCAAACATGAATATGCAGCCTTGTTGACCAGAGTCGAAAGAGTTAAAATATCATTACTAAAAACATAATTATCGTACATAGATTATTTATTATCTTCGTGAACATACTTCACCTTGCCTTGTAAGAAATGGATCCAAACCAGGGCTTCAAGAATGATTGGTAGGTATCTGGAGCAAACAGAACAGGCCGAGACAATTTATATTGTAACATTCCAAATCAAATTTCAACTTTAGGATCAAGAAGTGTTATACCTGGATATAAAGACCTAAACATAGTAAACTAGTTTGAACTCCTTAACCAATGAACAAACTAATGTCTTATAAAAAAAATTTAAAAATGGCTTTGTTTAACATTTTACTAAATAGTAATAATAATAATATTTAGCACCGTGTCTTACTAACCGTTCGGGCTATACGCTTTAAGTACTAATTACTCTAATGGATTAGGAATTTGGAAGGTTGAAATAGAGGTAATGAACCCGCATTTGTATGGAGGTAGAGTGGAAAACCATTTAGGAAAAACCACCCCCAGCTCACACGACCGAGATTCGAACCTCGATCTCCCCGTCCTCAGTAGTTGAGCTCAACACTATAAGCGCGTTAGCCAAATACGCCACCGAGGCGGGTTTTACTAAATAAGGAAAGACGAAAATACAGTTGCAAAGTATTTTCGAATTTCAATAGAATCATTTATCTTTACTAAGCAAAGATGAAAACACATTTTCCAAATATATTTTCTACATCAGTAGAAATCTTTAGCTAGTTATTACATAATAGTTTTAACTCCTATAAAGCCTGTAGCAGCTCTATCTAAACAATAAACATATATACATCTTAACTTTCAAAGGCTTGTTTGTGTGGTATTCTATGATAATATATAATCCTGCAATGACTAGCTTAGCACATCAACACTTGTCTCTCTTTCGAAAGAGTCGCGCGTATTTCTGCGGCCTGTAGAAACACTACCATTTAAAACAATGTTACTACACCGGCTGCGCTGCAAGAAATCGCACAGCGTGTCGCGAAGACCGAAAATCGAGTGCGTCTGCAGCGCTGCCAGCTAAGCCGCATACGCTAGTGAAAACACTACTATTTAAAACAATGTATCGCTAAGAAACATTGCTAACAGCCACGCTGCTAAATACGCTGGGTAAAATGGGCTTTTAAACGTCCCAATTGGAATTCTAGATGTAATATTCCAAGTGTGAAATAGAAAATGAACCCTATCCAACCCACCTCGTTCTTAATGTTTTACCTAAAATGTCCATCCTACCCTATTCTTACTATATTACCTAAACTCTCCTTCCCACCGTTTTCTTCGATATTAAATAAGCTGTCCGTCCTACCTTTTTCTTACTTTATTATGTAATCTATCCATACCCCCGTGTTCTTACTATACTATATAATATATTCATACCACCGTGTTCTTACTATACCATATAATCTATCAATACCCCCGTGTTCTTACTATACTATATAATCTATCCATACCACCGTGTTCTTACTATACTACATAATCTATCCATACCACCGTGTTCTTACTATACTATATAATCTATACATACCCCCGTGTTCTTACTATACTATATAATATATTCATACCACCGTGTTCTTACTATAATATATAATCTATCCATGTCACCGTGTTCTTACTATACTACATAAGCTGTCCACCCCACCGTGTTCTTACTATACTATATAATCTATCTATACCACCGTGTTCTTACTATACTATATAATCTATCCATACCACCGTGTTCTTACTATACTATATAATCTATCCATACCCCCGTGTTCTTACTATACTATATAATCTATCCATACCACCGTGTTCTTACTATACTATATAATCTATCCATACCACCGTGTTCTTACTATACTATATAATCTATCCATACCACCGTGTTCTTACTATACTATATAATCTATCCATACCACCGTGTTCTTACTATACTATATAATCTATCCATACCACCGTGTTCTTACTATACTATATAATCTATCCATACCACCGTGTTCTTACTATACTATATAATCTATCCATACCACCGTGTTCTTACTATACTATATAATCTATCCATACCACCGTGTTCTTACTATACTATATAATCTATCCATACCACCGTGTTCTTACTATACTATATAATCTATCCATACCACCGTGTTCTTACTATACTATATAATCTATCCATACCACCGTGTTCTTACTATACTATATAATCTATCCATACCACCGTGTTCTTACTATACTATATAATCTATCCATACCACCGTGTTCTTACTATACTATATAATCTATCCATACCACCGTGTTCTTACTATACTATATAATCTATCCATACCACCGTGTTCTTACTATACTATATAATCTATCCATACCACCGTGTTCTTACTATACTATATAATCTATCCATACCACCGTGTTCTTACTATACTATATAATCTATCCATACCACCGTGTTCTTACTATACTATATAATCTATCCATACCACCGTGTTCTTACTATACTATATAATCTATCCATACCACCGTGTTCTTACTATACTATATAATCTATCCATACCACCGTGTTCTTACTATACTATATAATCTATCCATACCACCGTGTTCTTACTATACTATATAATCTATCCATACCCCCGTGTTCTTACTATACTATATAATATATTCATACCACCGTGTTCTTACTATACTATATAATATATTCATACCACCGTGTTCTTACTATACTATATAATCTATCCACCCCACCGTGTTCTTACTGTGTTATCTCAAATATCTTGTCCTTCCATGTTCTTACAGTATTTTATAAACTGTCCCGTCCCCCCACGTTTCTTAAATAATTATCATTTAAAGAATTATTTATATCATTCATTGCAAAAGCAATACTTTGCCTTTCAATCTTATCGTTTAGCTACACTTTGCTAATTTGTTGCCTTATACCCATGTGCTGACATTATTTTTTTACGTTTTACTTTACAATACTGTGTAATAACAGTTCTTCAATGTGTATAACGCCTCACCTTGAATTAGAAAAAATATGGTGCTAGCCTGATAAAAGAGGTGTGATTAGTCAAACAATTGCAATGGTACGATAACAATGATAGATCTACATTAACAAAGAAATGAAAAGCCAAACATGTGTGGCCAATGTATGCAATACTATCATAACAACTGTAGAACTACGTGAAAACAGAAAGGGCTATAGTAGCTAAAGGGCGATAATACGAACATAACATAGCTTTTGTGAACATAAGTTATGACACGAGAGCAATTTAACGATTTAGTCAGTACGTTAAGACTGAAGGAATTAGTTTAAGGTATTAGAATGGAGAAAGTTTGGTAAAACCACAATCATAATCAGGATGAGTAGTAATTCGTGGATACGGACAGTACCACATTATTAGGTGGATGAATATAATTTGCATACAATTTTTGCAAAAATTCATTTATTCCCATACTTTTTGAAATAAACGTCATTAAGTTGGAGAAGGCTGATGTGGAAAAGCTGTGTTTACAATTTCATACACAACTGGTGATTAGACGTAGACACAAATACCATACACTCCATCAATCTTCCCACAAGAAATGGGACGTTTTCCAAAAGCCTAGGTAAAACCGTTTCAAGAAACACAAGGTATATATGGAAGTCTAAATAACTGGGTAACACATTTTGATTCTCAACAATTTGAGACCATGCGCTCACACTGAATCGATGTTATACGCAAGAATGAGAGTGTGGTGCGGGTTAGAACTTACTCGCAAGTGATTTTAATGCGTTTTCTTCATTCCCTCTAGAGTGAAACAATCTTCATCAGTCCACCAAATATGCTCAATAAAGTCCGGATCTGGAGGATGCTGCTGCTGGAGCCACAGGAAAAACTCTGCCTGACAAGGCAGATCAGTTAGGAGCAGATGCTGCTTTGCTTACATAATAGTATGGGTGGTAGTTCTCATCACGAAACACTTGCAGAATTGACCACTGTTACATGTGCATAGATTTTGCTACGTCTTGGGAGCAGCGCGCTGGCTGCTGTTGGAAGGCACTTATTGCAGCATCTTCAACACCTGCTGCTCGTACGTTGCTGGTCCCTCCTGCATTCTTTATTAATGCTGGACCCATTTGACTTGTCTCCCGAGAAAGCTGTTTCAAATGGCGAAACACATTCACGATCGGATGACGTCTGCCCAGGAAGCGATCGGCGTACAGCAGGTCTGGATCGTCTGGTGGATGCTCCCATGATTATTGCCACATCCCAGTGCTCTGCTTGTGTAATTCTTTGCTGTTGCACAATATTTACCTCATAATTTGTCTATAAGTTCAATTGCCAGCGACTATTTATAGTATCAGAAACAGCATTGCAACATCAACCCTCTCGAAATTAAATGTCATTTTTCTCAAAAAAGGTATTAAAGGGACGAGTTTATTGCAAATAGTGTTTTCGACTTATATTTACCTACCCAATAATGTGGTACCGTCCGTATCTGCAAATTACCACTCATTTTATATATAATAAAGAGTCGTGTCTTGTGTATAATACCTAAATACAAACTTTGAATTTTACATCACCAGCCACTCATTATATTATGCATCTGACGCATTAGACCATGGGATTACAGGGGCAAGTTGAAGAAAACAAGTGAGCTTACCGGTTCACAGGCAATTTAACATTATTTTCCAGATATCTTTGGTTAAAATATTACAATTATTTTTAAATAAAATCACTGAGATTAGTGTATTTGTAAATTAAATGTTTAATTGAGCTTGGAAAAATATACATTAGATATATTTTAAAATTAACTGTACATGATCATTTTATAACAATAGGGATGGCAAAAAATACGAGCAGGACTGGTTGATTTAGGATGATTTCATCCTATGCAGCCAAGCGGTTGTATAGATATAATCACATATTGTAGTTGGATCATGAAAATATAGTTTGTAGATACATTTTGAAAATGATACTTTGTGTTTGAATGGCTGATTGGTGGTATTCTACCGTGACGAGGAAGGATGTACTTTTTTTCTTTGGTTTTGTTGTTGGTAGATGGTGGCGATTACCAACTTGTTAGCAATCTTCACCCTTTAGTCCCTGATATTGTTACATGGTGATAAGTGGTTTTTAAGATACAAATTTTTTTATAATATAAAAATGGGACTCAAATACATGAAATAAATTTACCACGAGAGATCGATTAGCCCCAGAGTATGTAACTGACTTGAATAGCGGGGCTCAAATCATGGCCCGAATATATTATTTTCTGTATATTAATAGTAGGTTAATTTTCCTCTCTCTAGGCGAATTATACTGAATTGTTAGTTAACATTGTACCAATATAGTAGTTTTAAAGCATGTATCTGACTGTCTGATATCAATATTACCCAACCTAACAAAACCAAACCTTCAATTGGTATATTCATGGAAGGTTACATTTTGACAGATTGGGATAGGTTGTTATAAAAGTATATTTCTGTCAGTTATATTAAATAAGAGTGGCTAAAGAGAGAATTACCAAACTAAAATTAATTATAATTTATAAATTATATTATTACTTTATATACTTTGTTTTTCAGAATACTATAGAGCTATTAGGAAGGTATACCCTGATTTATTCCTTAAAACCTCTTTAACCCCTCACTACGTCTGTTGAGCTTCACACAATGGAAAAAGCTACCTACTCGTATAATAATTATTGGCCATGGCTTAACAATGGCTTAGGCAGATAAATACCAACCCTACATGATAAAGAATATGCATTGTAAATTGTAATAAAGAGATATTTAATATTAATAAAATAAAGAAAAACTTAAATGCTACATTCGAAAGTAGCTTGATATTTTATGTAAGCATTCTCAATGATTATTGATAAGTTCCAAGGTATGACCTTGTTATTATTAATATTCATTGATAACGCTAGTTTATTTGGGAACTGCCTCTATCTCAAAATAAAAGGAATTTCCTATTCTTTTATTTTTACATCCATTATTGTTTTCAGCCTGTGGCTTGGGTCAGTTTCCTATTCAAGCCATATATTTTACACTATCAGCTTGCTAGGCCTGTCCTAGCTTCATATACCTTAAGAACCAAATTAATACTAGGACAGGCACAACGTCAAGTTCCCGGTCGTTAATTCATCACTATGAAAGGATAAACTCACAGTTCGCCAATGATACATTTTTCAGCAATTCTGGCAATCAAACCCGGTATCCTTAGCTCAGTAGGCAGACAGTTTACCGACTGAGCTAAAGTGTCATATTGGATGTCTCGGTTTACAGGGACCAAATCGATTCTTGGTATGAAACACACATTTCCTTAAGACGAACACGTTAAAATTGTTGCATAGCTTAGATTTGCATCCAATTTAGGGGGGTTCCGTTGTATAGGCCCTGTTTAGTATTATACACACAAACCAACATTCAAACAATAGTTTTATTTATAAGGTTAAGTTATATGTTACTCTGCAGTGTTAGCTGTATTTTAATTATAGTAGTAATTGGTTTGTATTAATACATATATAAACTATTTAAATGTAAGCTAAAATTGAATAATTATATTCAACGTTACATGTAAAGTTTCCACTGGCCAAAGAAACAATTTTACTAAATAATATGAATACAAATCAACCAAACTTTAAACACAGGTCACTGTATTATAATCTCCAATTCCACTTTAGATTTGAGAATTGAATTAATATTCCAGGTTCTCATTTCCTTCGAAATGGAAAAAAATATGTCAACGAATTAAACTATTTTAATAAATAACGCTTTTTATTTATTCTATTTTTTAATAGTTTTAATTTGGAAAAATTTGCACACCTTTTGACTACATCCTCTACAATCTCACTAAATTTCAGCTTTCTGTTTCAGTGAGAATTACTAAAAATTCTCTGAAAAGATACACACATGTTAACAAACACCATTATACTGTTTTAAATAGATATTTTTATTATAAGGTTTGTATCCTATATATAAAACGAACGTTAAGGTATGTGGCACAAACAAAAAACAAGACAGAAAATAATTGAACTTAAATCGTTTTCATCCTGAGGTAAGAATAAAATCGTTCCCCAAGCATCTGGAAAGGTATCTTTTCTTATTCAAACTATTCCAAGGTTGTGACAAGTGAATATATGGAGCGGTGAAGGGTTGTTTGATGGAGGACTAGAGGATATACTACTCCCTATCCTCTTCTAATTTTGATATTCTAAAATAGCTGCATCCTTTTATAATATCAAGTCTACCAGATATTTAAATTGGCAAAAATTAGAATGGCATCCTTTAAATACGATAAATATTTATCAAACCCGGGGAAGTAATATAGGGAGGGAAGGGTCCTAAACAGGTACTTGAAAACTAACACTTGTATTGAAAAGTAAATATTCACTAGCTAAATAAAAGCAAACTACATACGACACTTTTTCACTTTTTGAAGAAAATGTCACTCAGGTGAGCTCTACCGGACGTCAGGCAAGCCTCAGCACGTTCAATCACTTTCCTCATCAGAGATCGTCTAATTGTTTCCTCCCTATCCAATATAATGTGAGCTATTATTTATTTAATGCATTTTTAATGTCCTTTAAGTCAAGCAGATTTATAATAAGTTAATTTGTGAAGTAGTCTTCTTATCTGTAGTGTTTTACTTCAACTTGACCCCACGGAGAGATAAGTATTTTGATCGAGAAAACCATCAAACTCGAAATTTTGATAGATGTCAACGTTTCATGATCCTCTGAAACTGAAAAAGTGGTTTTAGAGATGCCGTATATTTTTATTTAAGCTTAGAGCCGAAACCATTCTAACGATCAGGCTTAAACTTAATATCTATGGGTTTTAAAAGGCTATGCCTAGTAATTTTTGGAATTAGATAGCCAACCTTAAAATGAAGGGTTGTTTACTCTAGGGCAAACTGAGAAAAACTCGATTTTCTAAAAAACTGCCCTAACAATTTTGATTAACTTTTGTATCCAGCCATTGTTTAACATTACAAACAACCCGTTTCGGTGGATGCGTGGTCTAACTCTTGCAGGAGACTATACTGCAGATAACGGGGAGATCAAGGTTCGAATCTTCGTTGGCTGTACTAAGGGTGGGTTTTTAAAAATGGTTTAAGAATCTCCATACACGAAAATATGGGTACACATACTATATAAATATAACCTTCCTAAACCCAAAAACCAAGAGCGTAATTAGTACATAGGCGTATAATTCAAACAAGTTGTAAGACGCGGTGCTAAAAAACAAGCAGAAAATACACACATTTTAACTATTCTCGTTTTACTATGAAAATGACTCTAAGGGTGCTTAAAAGAAGCGGAAATTTCAAATTTTGATCATATTATCTCCGTAACTATTGTTGAGATACAAAATAACTTATCATTGAATTGTTTTCATATATATATTTTCAATTTGAATAATATTTTTACTAAACCAATAGTTTCTAGGTTATGAGTAAATATATACCGTATACTTTTTAATGAAGCACTTTGAAATATGAATTGTATTTTATGTTTTTTGTTGGACAGATAGTTTTCCTGTTTTTCCAATTATTTCTGTAACAGTGTATATTACTTCACTTATACTAATCGTAAGAGTGGTTCTGCAACAATGTATACTATATTGTCTCACGAATATTAAGAGGTATTAGTAAATGTCCCTATTTTAAGACACAGTGGGGCACAGTGCAATTAATTTTAAACGAGTATTATTCTATTTTCAATCTATTTTAATATCTGGTAGCATAATTATAATAATTTAAGTCAAAATAAATATTTGGTGGCAGTAAAATATTAGTAAAACAAGCTATTAATTTTTTAAATATATTCATTAAATTGTTTATTTTATCATACAATTTTATATTTGGCTCACCACCAGGGCCGGTTTAAGTCAAAAGTTTTGTGTGTGCAAAACTCTCACTTTGCGCTTCCCTCCTTTATGAAAAAAACTATGGAAAATACTCTATATATCCATTTTAAATCCAGACCCTATGCAAAAATATGTTTGGTGGAGAATTTTTTTTTAGTAAATAAAAATCTACTGTATTTAATAATAGTCAGAGGATGACGTCATTGTGTTTTCGTCCTTAACATAATTTAGTTTTTCTTTTCTTTTTTTAACTTGGACAACATTTGTTGACTTTCTTTGTTTTCAAATATAAAGCGAAGTATGCAGTATACTGGTATAAATATACAGTGAGTTATAAAGTGTACTATACTATATACTATCAATAACTACAAAAACCTGGATTCTCATAAATATTCTAAAGATTATTTAATTATATTTAATTTTCCCTCATAATAACAAATATTTATTTTTGGGCCGTTTTGGCGCCCCCCTCCCCCCCACGGCCCCCCCAATTTTTTGTGTATGCTGTCGCACACGCCTTAGACTGACCCTGTTCACCACGCCTTATTTACTACCCTTTCTCATCATCCACATTTTGTACACTTATGGAATAGACTGAACGAATATACAATTTAGAGAAAATGCACCCTAATTTGAGTGTGGGAGGGGTGACCTGGTGGTCTAGGGTTAAGGTGTCGGACTTCTGTGCTGGGGGTTCGGGGTTCAATCCTCGGTCCCTGCACAGATTTATCTGCTTACCAAACCCTTCCTTAACCTCTGACAAGAAGTTTATTAATCACAACTTGTTAATGTGAGGAATGCCAGGCCTCCACCGTGGTTCGGATTCCACTTTAAACTCTAGGTCCTCCATCTCATCTCACAATCACCCTACCATTACACATTTAGCGTAAGTGCGTATAACCCGGACGGGTAGTAAGACGCGGTGCTAATAATACTAAATAATAATGTTGGGAGAAGGCAGTGCCACTTAGCAAACTGCCTGTACACCCAATCATGTTTCAAACTACGACTAACAACCTCCAGCACAGACAAGGCTAAACTGATAAAAAATGTGAATACATCTTTTTATGTGGTAACTATATATATTTTTATCAAACTACTTACAATTTTCTATTTAATAGAACTTACTGGTCAAACTCTAAATAAGATTGTTTTCGTAGCTGAAAGGAGGAGTACCCCAAATGAATGTATGCATAGGTGAAACGGGTTCGGACCAAAGTTGTGCCAAAATTAGTTAATATATTTTAAACCGGTAATAAGTTTCATCCACAGCTGCCAAGCCTAAATAGTTTGTCTCAAGTATGATATCCTAATGTTCTTTAGTTTGTAATTTGTGTGATGGTTATTAACCCAATATAAAGAAAATGTTCCTTAATAACTTAAGAAAACCAACAAAAATATATATTAAGCTATTTTTATTTTAATACTAGCTGAAGGTATATCCCACTGTGTAATGATTGCGTAGGAAACACTACGTTATTATATTAAAAAAACAGTAATTTCCTATAAATTAATAATTTCAAGATTAAATAATTATCTATAAAAGTACCTCTAAGTCGATTTAAAATTATTTTTTATATACCTTATACTAGTTCAATCCATCTGTCATCAAGTATGCCGACAACTTTCCAGTAACTTCTGATAGAGTTAAAAAGCTGAAACTTGAAACATTTTCCTAATTCGCCTGACAATGTATTCTAGTAAAATTTGAGCTAAATCTATAATTAGGTGGATCTCGCAACCATTGCAGTCCAAATAGGGCATTTCAGCTAACCTGGCAATATACTTGACCCGGATTTCGGACCTTACCTTATCTTTTCAAACATAATCTATTTAAGTTTACATAACTAAAAAATCAAAATAAAGTTTCTCAAAAATATACCCCACGCCGAAAAAATATAAGGTATGGAAATTTGGCATTCAATTCTGAAACATAAATAAAGTACAAAAACATGACCTACCTGAGCCCGACGAGACGCTTTGTAAGTGAGGTAAGGTATTTTATATTGCAGGAGTAGGGGCCACACCTTAAATTTTATCGGCATAGTGAATATTTTTGAAAAAGTTTTTTATTTTCAAATAATATACTTATGGGGAAAAAGCAGTATTCAAACAAAGATTATAAAACTATAAAGTATTTCTTGTGAAATTGGGTGCCAAATTTGGCTTCACAAAAAAATTAGACGCACCTTTCACTCCGTTATTTATCGTTCAATTTATACTGAAATAAATAGAGGGTTCTTTTTCTATCTATTGTTTACTGCCCTCATTTCAAGAAAACGTTGATACAAGTATGCCTGGCACCTTTTATATTTTTAGCCCTTCGTATTAATTCGTTGTTATCTTTCCTAGTCTCAAACTCGCCAACTAAGAAACTGTTCTGGAGGGTCACGTGGGACCAACTATGTTCTGTATGAAACCCTAAAACCAGTAGCCGCTTCCACTTGCACATTTTGTCTACAGAGCCAACCCAGGATGCCGCTGCTGAATGAATCTTCCTTGCACCACGCCTATTGCCCTACTGCCATACATCCTTTCACTTTTATAACCCTTTACGACCCTAGTGTAACGCCCTTACAAGGTCAAGCAACGGTGGGTAACTTTCCACCCCACGTGTCTTATTCCATACCGGGCTAGAACTTGCTTGTCTCATATCCGAGTGATTGCGCTTCAAACATGAGTTAGTGCACTAAGAGCTGTTGTAATATCATATTTGTAATATTCATATACACGAAAGTTATTTGTGACTAAATTTACTTTAATATAAAATTGGTCATCATTTGTTTTCTTATATGCATAGCGTCTTGATTCCCATCAGGGTTTTCCGCGTATTTACGCTAGTAGAAGAAAGATGTAGAATTTAACTTAAATAAAGTCGAAATTTCTTGGAGGGAATGCAAGAAATATTCTAAGAATACCACCTAAATAGACCATGCTGAGTTGAGAACTCCGATCTTCCAGACAACGGCAAATCATAGCAAAATAAATTTATACGTTAGTGCTTGTAGCACCATATATATATATATATTTGTGTGTGTATATATATTTGTATATGTATATACATATTTGTATATACATACATATGTATATATTTGTAGATATACATATATATTTGTAGATATACATATATATCTTTGTATTGATATATCTTTGAATTTATACATATATATGTATATATCCATATATATATATATGTATAAATCCATATATATATGTATATATCCATACATACATATATGTATATGTATATATCCATATTTACAAAGATATATACTCGCTTTGCTCGAAACCCCTGGTGAGTTTCCTTTGCAGGTGGATGTAAACTAATGTAATTCCAGAACCGTTTTTTGATAGGTCCTACCGTTTAGCCACAAGAGACCTCCAAAGAAAGGTCCACACCGACTTTAAAGTTGCTCCGTCATTTTAAAAGTTTTTTTCGGGGGTTAAAAATAATTCAAAATTGCGGAGCAACTATAAAGTCGTTGTGGACCTTTCTTTGGAGGCCTTTTGTGGCTAAACGGTAGGACCTATCAAAAAACAGCTCGGTAGTTACATTATTTTACAGCTACTTTTAAAGAAAACCCACTGGGCGTTTGGGGGCAAAGCCCCCAGCGAGAAAAGCGGTTATATATAGAAATAGAAATTTGTCACCACGTTTCCCTACCCGCAGGGAATATAATTATTAAAGGACAGCTTAAGCTCTAGAGAAAGCAAAGAAAGAATAAAATAAGATAAATGTAGAGTACATTCGGGTTATAACAATGTCACGTCAGTACAAATACACTTTGAAAAGAAGCTTAGAGATGCCTGAAGTTGTGCACCTTAGGCAAATTTAAAATACAAATTTGTTACCTTAATTGAGAACCTAGCGCCTTGGTATTCTTAGCTGCTCGTGAGGATTACTTCAAAATCCAGATATATGATTATTTCTATACTCATCATATAAAAAATAGGGGGGGTGAAATTGAGTAGGTATTTATAATATATATTTTTGTGATCCTGACACCTTCAACCACTTGACCATCCGTTAAGTTAACACTGAAAACAAAATTTAAAAAAATTGCATAGTTATAAGTGCTGGAGAAAATATTGTGGTTTAGATCTCAGATTTCTTATTTTTGCACTTACATTATATTGTGTTTAATGACTAGGTTGGAAGGGGACGCAAGAAAAAGCCAGTGTTTTCGCAATTTAAAAAAAAATCAAAACATAGCCTACTTTTGATCAAATAAATCAAACATTTCTCTTCAATTAAAATGTTTCTAATCTAAAACCGCTATGTTCATAAGAGATATTCAAGAACTTTTGATATCACTATGTTTAGAGGTTTTTACTGGAACAATATTTTATTATTTTGTTAAAGAAAGTTTTGCTATGAAAACTACAAAAACCCTTCTCATTACTTACATCCCTTCTCCCCCACCTTGAATCTAATGAGTAAGAAATGTGGATAACTCCAAAAATAGAGAACATATAACGGTAATATCTTAGCATAATTATGTACTCGGTGACTCTTGAGAATGTGACCCAACCCAAATTTTTTTAAACTAATTTCTGTGGATCCATAAAATTTTCAATTTCGAATATAATCCAAACCTTGGATATTTTAGTCGAATATAATCCGCATCAAATCTCATACCTAAAATAAATTTATGGTCAGGTCCGACTTGAATATCATGCCAAAAATAATTTTAAGCTGAATCCAAATCAAATTCTATGTTATATTTATTTTATCGAATCGCGTCCTAGATGAATCCTGTTCTTTAAGAAGATGGAAGTGAATATTTTATTTATAAAATAGTCTCTGATCCGAACCGAAACATTTATCTTAGGTTTACTATATTATTGTTTCAAATCAAATAAGTGCTGAATAGTTTACTATATTACTCTACCAAAACCAATCCAATAGTAAAATATTTTTTTAAATGTCGATAAATATTAATATATGAAAAAAAAATTTGAACAAAAAATAAAAAATGTAATAAATAAATCAAACTCAGCATGTGAACAATTAAATATAGTTAATAAAACTTTTTAATTTCATTCTATCTTACAGGTAGAGAAAGTATTGTTTTCGTCAAAAATTTAACTTGAGATTTTGATGAATCTTGATGTTTCATGGCCCCCTCGAATCCGAAAAAGTGGATTTTGATTACCGTCTGTCTGTCTGTACCTCCGACTAGAGCCTAAAGTATTTCTCCGATCGGATAAAAATTGGTATATAATGTTTTAATTGAGTTAACCCGAGGGTTTTTTGGAATTGGATATCTAAATCTAAAATAAAGGGTAGTTTACTGAAGCTAAAAAGAGAAAAGTCGATTTTCTCAAAATCAGCTCAAACTAATTTGATTAAATTTCATTTAGAAACATTTATAGATACTCCAAACAAAATGGCTACTTTTGATATTTCAGCAAAATGACTTTAAGGGCTCCGGTCTAATGTGTAAATTCTCAATTTGTATCATAACAACGAAACTATTTGAGATATGAAATTACTTAACATCGCAAATATGTAGATATATTTATAATACAGATATTTTAATCATAACATATTTTTATAAAACCAATTACTTTCAAGCTATACGCAAATATATATATATATATATATATATATATATATGTTTTTAACTTTACAAACACAAAGGTTAAGTATTGCGATTATAAAAAAAGTTGGACCCGGAATGTTGATGGATGTCAACGTAATATGAACCCCCGAATCATAATAAGTGGTATTTGCAATGCCGTCCCTGTGAGTCTTTTTAACCCCAAAATTAATAGTATTTTATTAAAAAGCGACAATAGAAAAAATTAAATTCTCAAAATCGGCTCAAACGGTTTTGACTAAAACACGTATATAGAAGTTGATTAAGAATATAAAGAAACTGGCTAATTTCATTTTCGTATGAAAATAACTTTAAGGGTACCTCACAGAAGTTAAAATTTCCATATCTCCGCAACTATTTGAGATACTAGATAACTTATAGTTGCAAAATTGTAGTACTATTAAAAATAAAAAACTTTTATAAATAATATATTTTTTATAAAACTAACAGTTTCTGAGATATTGGCAAATATATTAATAGAATTTTGTGAACTTTAGTTGTAAAGAGATACTACCTAAGTTTTAGCGTAATAATTCTCTAATGACATAGAGTAAGAAATAAGTATGTCTCTCAAAAAGTGTATGTTCTCTTTCTTTCAACCTCTTAAGGGAAATGATTGTACAGCAATGATCTATACCTATTATTTTAGATTCAATAGTCAATAATAAAATATTTTATTGGTCAAAATTTAAAATGGGATACTTAATAGCAATGCAATAACCATTAGATGTGCAACCATTAGTAAAATGTCGAAAATCTTAAACAGGAAGTTGACATTTTTATTAGAAGTGTTGACCCTTGGGGATCCAATATCCATATTTTTACTTTATCGCTATCTCACTGGTAGAGAAAATATTGTGATCGTCAAAAGAATTGATCTCAAGATTTTGATTGATGTCGATGCCTCATGAACCCGTCTGTCTGTCCATCCTTCTGTCAGTCTGTACCTCGGGCTAGAGCCTAAACTATTTTACTGATTAGGCTAAAACTTGGTATCTAGGGTTTTCATAGTGTTATCCCGAGGAATTTTTGGAATTGGATATCCAACCCCAAAATTAAGGTAAGTTTCCATAATAGTGGAAAGAAAAAATATCGTTTTTCTCAAAATCGGCTTTAACGATTTTGATTAAATTTCATTTATAAGAGTTTATTAAAATAACTAACCAAATGGATACTCTCAACTTTTCGTCAAAATTACTTTAAGGGTTCCGGTCTGACGGGTACATTTTAATTTTTAATTTTACCTCCGTAAGTCTTTGAGATATGAAATTACTTATCATTGCATACATGTAGATCTATTTATAATAAACATCTTTATCTGAAATGAAATATATTTTTATGAAACCAAATGTTTTCAAGCTAAGAGCATATATATATATATATTATTTAACTATTTAAACACGTTAAGTATAACAACCGTCAATAAAATCTAACCCGAGATGTTGATGCATGTCGACGTTTATTGACTCCCTGAACCCTAAAATGTGGTTTTTGCAACGCTATATGTCTGTGTGTCTGTCTAACTCTAAAATTAAGACTTGTTTACTTAACGATGAAAAGAGAAAAAATTCAATTTTCTCAAAATCGGCTTTTAAGTTTTGGATTAAAATTCTTATATAGGTATAATGGCATATTTTATTTTCCCACGAAAATGGCTTTTAGGGTCCTTTACAGAAGCAAAATTTATATATCTCCGTAACTATTTGGGATACTGAATAACTTATAATTGTAAAATTTTAGTACTATTAAAAATAATTTTTTTTTTATTGGAAATATATTTTGTTAAACCAGCAGTTTGGGAGATATTGGCAAATATATTGATACAATTTTGTGAGCTCTAGTTGTGAAGAGATACTACTTTAGTTTAGACCTAATAATTCTCTAAATGCCATAGAGTAAGGAAATACGTAAGTCTTTCAATAAGTTGATGTTATTCCTTTACCCTTTTAGGAGAAATGTTTGGACAGCACAAGGGGAAAGCCAGGATTTTCAAAAGGGGAAATGGACGTGAGTGCTCCCATCAGGATCTGGTCGGGGAGGGGGGGGGGGGG
>CABEEJ010000020.1:60991-129845 GCA_901482245.1 Timema douglasi | reverse complement strand
CCCCCCCCCCGAATATGAAAAAGTGTTTTTTGAATTTCTGTCTGTCTGTACCTCCAACTAGAGCCTAAACTATTTTACCAATCAGGATAGAACTTGGTATCTAATATTTTCATAAGGTTGCACCGAGGGATTTTTGGAATTAAATATCAAACCCTAAAATAAGAAGTAGTTTACTAAAGGACAAAAAGATAAAAAATCGTTTTTCTCAAAATCGGCTCTAATGATTCTGATTAAATTTCAATTAGAAACATTTGTGGATACTCCAAACAAAGTGGCTACTCTCGATATTTCGGCAAAATGAGTTTAAGGGCTCCGGTCTGGTTCGTAGATTATATTTTTTTTTTTATATCATCTCCTAACCTATTTGAGATATGAAATTACTTATCATTACAAATATATAGGTCTATAATTAATAAAAATATTTTATTTGAAGCATAGTTTTATAAAACCAATAATTTAAAGCTATACACTAGTAAATATATTTTTAAACTATTCAAATACGAAATGTAAAATATTGCGACCGAAAAAAATCTAACCTGATATGTTGGTGGATTTAACGTCTCATGACCTCCCAATCCTTAAAAAGTGATCTTTGCAATGCTGTCCGTCTGTGTGTCTGTTTAAACTTAATATTAAGAGTAGTTTAATAAAGAATGAAAATATAAAAATAGATTTGATCAAAATCGGCTCCTACGATTTGGATTAAAATTCGTATTTAGGCGTTGATTAAGATTATAAACTGGATATTTTCATTTTCCCATGAAAATAACATTTAGGATACTTTAAAGAAGCTGAAACCTCCGTATCTCCGCAACTATTTTAGATACTAAATAACTTTTCTTTGCAAAATTGTAGTACTATTAAAAGTAAAAAGCTTTTAAGTGAAATATATTTTTATAAAACCAACAGTTTCTGAGATATTGGCAAATATATTAATACAATTTTGTGAGCTTTATCTGTAAATATATAATACTTAGGTTTTAACAAAATAATTCTTCAATGCCATAGAGTAATTAAATATAAGTATGTCTTTAAAAAGTTGATATAGTTTTTCCTTAAACCTCTTAGGAGAAATGTTTGCACAACAATGATATATCTCAATTTTATACTTAATAGTCAATATTTACACTTTTTGGTCGACATTTTTAAATGAGGAATTTAGTAGCAATGCGATGACATAAAGATGTGCAACACCTAAAAGAATGTCGAAAATTTTAAATGGAAATTGAAATTTTAATACGAAGTGTTGACCCTTGTGGACCCAATTGTGATCTTTTTTATCGGTCCAAACGTACAAATGAGGACATTAGTTCTTTAAAAATAAAATTATAAAATCTAAAACCGTGACTCAAAAGATCTTTTACGTAAGGATAGTGCAATTTAATATTGGGTTTGCTAGTGTATATTATTTATATTCACACATATTTCGAGTTTTGAGTAAATATCAATATTTTTAAACAATAGAGCGAGAAAGTCCATGCGGAGCTCCATACCATTTATTTAAAGTCATTTTATTCTAAAAAAAACCTTTTTTAAAACCTTTTTCAATTTTACATCAATTTTGGATTATATTTTAGCTTGTATCTTCTTATAACAATTTTTATCTAAGAGCTTTTTATTACATTTTGTTATTCCTTACTACCTTAAATGCAAAATTATTTATAAAATTACTTAAATTAATGTTCAAAATGAGGACCATTAATATCGATTAAATTTAATAAAATAAAAAGTCCTTGTTACAAAATTATTATAAAAAATATAGGTTAAAATAGCTTCAAATATTGATAAATAAAATAAATAGTATGGAAATCAGAATGGACTTTCTCACACAATTGATTAAAAGTGGAGATATTTAATCAAAACTCGAAATATATGTGAAACGAGATAATATACACCAGCAAACCCGAGAACAAATTGCATTATACTTCGTTAAACATGTTTTCACTTACGGATTTAAACTTTATGATTTTCGTTTTAAAGAATGAAAGTCCTTCCTAGTAAATTTAGACAGAAATTAAATAAAAGATCGATATCGGGTCCGCAAGAGTCAATATTTATTATTATCATTTCGACTTCCGGTTAAAAATTTCGACACTTTATTAGGGGTTCTGCATCTTATGGTTATCGAATTTCTATTAAATTTCTCATTTATAAATTTAGACCAATAAAAAATCTAAATATTGAATATTGAGTCTAAAATGATAGAGATAGATCATTGCTGTACAAACATTTCCCCTAAGAGGTTGAAAGAAAAAGAATATAAACTTTTTGAGAGACCTAGTTGTTGATAAATATTCTAAGCCAGATTCAAGGTCATTTGTCTGAAATTTCCCGAGAAGTACCTACATATTACAATTTAAACTCTTCTAATAAATGTTTACAAACCAGCACAAATGATTCAGAGGGGTTAATATGAAGAGATTCGCATTGGGTACCTTGAATGTTTACACACGTTATTTGACAGTATAATTACTTTTACAAAGCCAGGGTTGACGCTATTATTTAAATAATCAATTTCCTGTGTCTTATAGGTTTTCAAAAGGAATTCTCAATCTATCAGACACTTTTAGAGTAGAAAATGCAATGAAATTTCATGAGTTATAAAATTGACTAGTGTCAGGTCATGTCATTGGTGTTTAGAATATGATGATTATTTTGACTTTGAAAGAAATATTCAATGGATATTTATGTAGTTATTATATTATACAATATTATTGGATGTGAAATAAGACATATGTTCGAATCAGCGTGACTCAATTTTTCAGTTCACTTTTTCTTCCAAGCACATTGATTGCATTTAAATCTCCCAAATTAACAAATATTCCCGTATTTTAAAAATAATGTTTCTGCAACTCCCAGTATTTACTTGGTTTTTGCCTGACACAAAAAATCCCTTGTTTCTACCCGGTTTTCCTGGTGTGTGGCAACCCTCAACACCGTACACGATGGAAAATTGAGAGAAGCGTGAAAAAAACAGAGATTTTTTAGTGTGTCTGGAAAAAAGTGGGAAAACACCGGGAGTTTCAAAGATATATTTAAACTACTGGATTATTTTAAACTCCCAAGCTACAGAACGGTAGAAATAAACAGGCTGATTGAAATACACGTATAATCTTCTCCCTTCCTTTTTCATACCGTAGATATTGGTTTGCCTAGAAACTGCAAAAATAAACCCAACAAGAAGCTTAAATAATATTGTTTTAAACACCAATGACGTGACTTAACGAAAGTTAATTTAATGAAAAATAAAATCTAATTCATAAATAACTAATCTGTACAGAGTCCTTAAAAAATGAGAATTTATTTTTAAAAACATGGAAAAATTAACTGAGCTTTGTATAAAATTGTTAGTGATAACCTTGAAAAGACAAGTTGTTAAAAAAACACGCGACACACAATTTAAGTTGTCAACGTTAGGCAATAGTGTCCACTTTACAGTCTATACAGGAGCTGGCTAAAGGTGCTTTTGAAGTCACAGCAGTGGAGTAGAATTAAGTCCAGGATCAGGGTTTCTAGTAGATCAAATGTACGCTCCAGGTATAAGAATAGATTTTAGACTTATCATTTTTGAAACCTGTGACACAGTGTACTTACGGCCCCAATTTATCTTTTTCAGCAAACTAATACATACAAAAGAGGAGAGTATTTAATATGATGTGTCTTATTTATTTTATTGGTTTAAGTGAAACAATGACTTATTTGTAAAAGTAAAAAGATTGAAAAGATTAAGTAGTAAAAAAATACCAATATTTATCTATTAACAGGATGTTAAAAATTGTTATTGAAATAAAAGGAATAGAATCCGATTTTCAACTTGTCACATTAATGTACATTATAGCTGTAATAGCTCTGGCATGAAAAATAAAAAACTAAGATAGACATTTAAAATTTAAAAACAGGTAAAACCTATATAATTTGTATTCAAAATCAAAGCTTTGCGTTTTCATTATTACATTTATTTCTCAGCTAAGCCTTCAGAGAGTATAACCCGAATGAGTAGTAAGACACGGTGCTTGAAAAAAATCATGAGTTTTTTTAACAACACTTTGTTGTGTTTAAAATCTATTGTAAATTTTAAAAATATAACTTTTATCAAGCTTTTAATACCGTGCTAAATCGTTCAGTACTTACATGAACTATATTTAAAATAACTTTATAAAATGAACAATTAACATCTAAGAAGGCATGAAAGCGAGTTAGCTAAGGTAAGTATTTTTGTGGTTATTATAACAAAACTATTTTTGCCCGTATAAAATAAAATTATGCTCCATTATATATTTAGTTTAGATGGTTATCAGCATTGTGGGACATTTTATCTTTGGTTATAAAGTTTCTCATAAAATACTATTATGTTAATGACAAATATCTAGTCACCAACTGTTGAGATTACTATGGGCATGAGACTAAATAAACTAAGCCTTTCTTCAAGGGTAATAATTTATTTTATTTGGCAACAAAAGTCTTTAAAATAAAAAACGCAGAAATTATTATCCCTACTCACGTCTTGTTCCATACTACGTTAGGACTACATAATTATTTTAGTGTGAAATTATTGTGTTTGTTAAATGTATAGAAACAAAAACAAACAGTATGGATTTTCTAGAGAATACAAATTCAATCACACTTATCATAGTTAAAAACAGTATTGTATTTATTAATTGCATAAGTTTTCACTTAAAAATTATTTTTATTCCACCCGATGAATTTAATATTCTACCTTTCAAATTAAAAATAAATTTTCTTTAAATGATAAACTGTGAGCATTCACCAGTCTATATCTCTGACTTGGCCTAAACAATAGCAACAAAAGTCCCCTACCCCTATCTCCCAATCACTCCACCTAGCCATTGTATTAGAATAATTTAAATTGTTATTTCAAAAATGAAGAGAGTTACCGATTCCACACTAGCTCTAAGCGCAATATGACTAGAAGTGATGCGGGCGTATTATAATGTATTCCAAACTGTTAGCGGCCATTTCGTACTGCACAATTTCAATCCTCTAACAGCTAACGTTGAAAGGCTTCGTATTGTTCTTATAACAGAGATGTTGAGTGACAAATAAAAGCCTTTGAAATTTGCTCAAGGCTTATTTACTGAAACATAAGGGGTGGGTCATATTATGAGTGTATTATTGTTAGTGTGATGATGTGGTCGTAATGGGGGTTTCAGAAATGGGATGGATATTTTAGTGTGAGAAGGGGATAAGATACCCAGGATAAAGCAGATAACTCCAAAAGCCAACGAAAGAGCAAAAGCATATTACTTAATGCTTACACAAATAAATAAATAAATTTCTTCATAATATACAAAATGTTTATTTTATTTATCGTCTCAAATTAACAATTCTAGATAGACATTGTGAACATAAAAACTAAATTATTGGTAAGTTTGTTTTAATTTAGTATTTGTTAGATATTATTGAACATAGCCCTTTTTACATTTAGCCAACATTAATTTCCCTTTCTCTTTCATTTGTTTGGTGTTAGCCAGAAGTGTTCCATTGTATATAAAGTTTTTGGTCTGTCGGTCAAAGTGGCTAGCCTGTTCTTCCAGTACGTGTGTTGTTGGCTGCTCTGTTTGCTGCCCACCTCCTTTTAAACGGAAACTGGAGTACTATTGTCCAGCTGTACACGCACGCGCACAATACTTCTTACAGAGTTGGGTATTATGCGTTTAATCTCACCCTGGGTGGTTTGCAAAAGTACATGGATTATTACTAAACAATTAGGTTAAATATCTTCCTAAAGTTGTTTCATCACTATCACCCGCTACATTTCCCAATTTGTCTAGTGTGTAACTCTCATGTTTAACTGGCTCGCTGATGACGGGGAGTTCAGGGCTCAAATCTCGTTCAGGTCTACTCAGGATGTTATTTCCCAAATATTTTCTCACTCTACTTCCAGCAAATGTGGATATGTTAACTCTAAAAGGCTATCTCCCTCATACCTATCCTCTAGAATAATTACTATATATGTGTATAGCTTGAACAGGTGGAGAAATATCACCTATAGTATGTTAAGTGAACTAACATACCTAGATTATAACCGTTATTAACGTCCAATTAAACGTGGACTACTAATCTCCCCTTAATTTACTTGAGTATCCATCCATCGTGAAGTATGGCTAATATTATAAACTAATCTACTATACAGATTTTAATATCAGTTACTCAATTACTTTTTGTGTTGTATGATACATTTATATTAATGCACTACATGATTGCACTTGTTTGGATTAATTTTGTTTATGGGATATAAAAATGTCGCTTAAAGCATTTTTACAATCCACACAGATTGTAAACATGTGAAGAGGAAATATATCGACCACAAATCCAATTCTCACTATCTATATACATAAAAAGCATAAAGTGTTTGTGTGTTCAAGAAAAGATTAGTCACTGCGAGAGACTAGTCACAGAAAGATGAACTTGAAAATTGAAATTTGGAAGTAAAATAGCTTGATTTCCTTATATAAAACCAGAATAATCTAGAACAGGAAAGGTCTGGGGTTCAATCCTCGGTTCAATCCTTGGTCCCGGCACAGATTTAACTAATTGCCAAACTCTTCCATCACCTCTGACAAGACGTGTATTAATCACAGCATGTGAATATGAGGAATTCCAGGCCTCCTCCGTGGTTTGGATCCCGCGTTAAGCTGTAGGTCCTCCATTTTATCTCACACTCACCCTATCATTACACATTAGCGTAAGTGCGTGTAACCCGAACGGGTAGTAAGACGCAGTGCGAATAATAATAGAACAGAAAATTTCAAAATGGGTCTCCGAAAAATGGTAGTGGGTCTTTAACTAAAAAAATACTTTTTTTGGGTGAGGCAGAGCGTTAGAATTTGGCAGACAGGTAGAAAGACAAATATAGATAGCCAAATATACTTTGAAATTTTAAATTTCTTGGAGTGAGTTAGAGAAAAAAGGTTGAGGGGCTACAAATTTCCAGAACTAATAGAAATATCTACTTATCTATGTGGAAGAAAATTTAAATTCAAGAGGAAGTTAAGTAAACCACTCTAAATAATCATGATAGTCTGAAATTTTTAAATTATTAAATGGGACTCCAGGAAATAAGGGAGGGGCTGTTGAGAATATCCATCTAATTTAGAAACTCTTTGTAATTTTCTACGTTGTATGAAACTGTTTGTATTTATGGTCTGTGTCATGATGTATTTACAAGCTCTATGTCATAACCATAATGTAATATAATGGAATAGCTTTTACTTACGCACTTGTTTCTTTCTCCACATAATTGGTGCCGAAAACAGGATGTATTAGGAGGGCTTAGGTAAATATTGGAATAGAAGAAGTATAAACACAATTAGCGTATGAAACCGACCGCTGCGATAAGATACCGGAATACTCCAGGATTGGGTATATTCTTATAGCGATCAAGATGTACTAGGGACACGTAACATTGAAGCCCACAAACGAAGCAGTAAGCAATCACCAAGATAAGTATTTGTTTGCTAATTAAACTACTTGAATTATATATGCAGTTAATCTACTAAGATAAGTAAATGAAAGGTAAAAATACTTCGAATGTATAAAATATGTAACTATTACGTGTTTGGCTAGGGGCTAGGGTTATTTGAGGACCGTAACCCTAGAACACAGTGTAACAGTATAATTTATGAACAAATTTGTAATACTCTAGATATACCGAATAATCAGCAATATGAATGATAGAGACATTACTTTGAATCAGTGAACGTGATGCTAAAACTTACTACAGAGTGCTCTAACCTTACACGCTTTGCGAATACATTTAATGACTTTATGGACTCCGAGTCCAGTTACGAGTATGAGCCTTTGTGATACCATGGAAAGTCTAATTAGTTTAGACGACATGATTCACGACTTACTCACGGATCAAGAGTACGGGGCTGATGTGTATTGGTTTGAATCTTACATATGAATAGGCTTCCAAACGTGAAATTCAAAGGTTTAAACAACATATAAAACATAAACTAGTTGTATAAATGGCTGACAACTCCATTACGCGATCTACTACAGCTGATCTTGCTCCAGTAAAGGCTAAGCAGAGAGTGAGACTTCCCAACACAAGACTAGATAAATGTTTGATAGTTTAGAAATTTGGTCATTCTTATGGGTCAAATTTGAGTCTTCCATTGACAAGAACTCATCGATACTACGCATATACAGGCATGATTTTCTGAGCAGCTGCTTAGAAGGCGAGACAAATAACTTAGTGGACGGTATTGCCATGACATCAGACACGTATGAAGATACAAAGATAATTCTACACCCATGCTTCAATGACAAGAACCAAATTATTTGGCTCATATGGACTAAATAGAGAGCATACAAAACTTGAAGAATTATACTCCAGAGGAATTGAACACCATGTACATTGAGCGCAAGCGACGAATTCTAGCACTTCAAACACTAGTGGATAATATAATTTACTAGGTCGTGTTTTATCACGGAAGCTGCTTAGTGCCTTCCCAGAAATATTTTCTCTTATGTATTATTTACACAAGATGAGAAAGGCTTTCGGAAGGAGACCTACTGAAACTCATGGAATTTTTAAATGAAGAAACAGAAAGATTACGTATCAGGCACATAGTAAGAGGATACACGATGCGACCCCATAGCTTTAAGCCTACAGTAGCCACGATTCACGCTAACTATAAGCTTAAAAGAAAGAAAAGAAGCTACCACGCAACCCATTCTAAGTATTTTGAGAATGTAAAGGCTACTAAGTGCAAGAATGCAAGACAATCGAGGAGATGGAAAACCAAATACAGAAAATAAAGATAACTAACCGTTTTAATCGAGGTCACATTGTGAAAAACTCCACTAAGACGATAAGGCATTTTGTTCTGAATGCAAAAAACTTCACCTTAAGTTTATTAGTAGTGAGATACAGACATTCAGCATCTGTTAGCAAGATAAAATCACCAAAGTTAAATTAACTAAAATTTCATGAATTTGTATCACAGTACCAACAAGGACTGTGCAAACACGCACCATGTGTTTAAGATAGAGGAAGTCAATACAGATTCATAGCAAAGTACCTAGTGGAACTATTGAAATTAAGTGCCATTAGTTAAAGAGACGTGACTGTTCCCGGTTTTGTATACGCTTGAGACTCTTCAAGTTGGCGAAGATGTGTTCGTTTCAATATTAAGGGAACTTGGCCAAGAGCCACAACCTCAACCACTACTTTCGAGATCACACGTGTTTATTCACAGTACCCCACAACGTCGAGATTCAATCACGTACATAGAAATTTCTGCTGGCCAATACGAAGGGTGAGTCACTGGATCTTACATTTGAAATTCTTATTGGAAGACACCACTATTGAAAAATAGTTATGAACATCAATTTAATATTCATATAAACCGCATTAGTTTTACTCCAATCAATATTTGGTTGGATCCCCAGTTGAAATAAATCTGGTGTTATAGTAAACCAGGTAGCAGTTACTAAAATCTCCCTGGAAACACACATCCAATGTCAGATGAACACAAAGTACGATACTTTTACTTAGAAAAGTTGGGTAGCACTGATAAATAAACACGAAATCTGACTACTAAAGGGTGCCCCAAACCTAAAGGAATTTCACGCTGAATTTCGTATCATAGACCAAAGACAAAGTGTCCCTAACCAGAAAGGATAATTCAACTTGGTATAACTTAATTCACAACCTCAGTAATGTGTAATAACGTTTAAATCAGTGAATTTATGATTGCAGAGAGGTGAGAACTTGAAGACCATATACTACCACCAGATGCTTGAATATATCGTGAAGGATCAGGTTGAAGTTTTTCTGCTTGAGGAAGCATCAAGGCATGTATTTTACCTGCCACACCATGCAGTGAAGAAGGAAAGGCATTGGTTTACCAAATGGTGAATTATTTTCTACACATCCTCCCATGAACGAGGTGCATCGTTACTAAATGTTTCATTAGAGATTTGACCAAATTTACTGCTTTAAGTATTTGCAGAACTTCTACGTTTACGATTACAACAGGTAATTGTCGTTGACGTTAAGCAGCCATTCCTATAGTTGAGTTTGAATAGGAGGGACACGTATATGCTAGGATTATTATGGTATGCCGTCATCCAGAATAACGATAGAAACTATAGCTCTAAAGATTAAATCATTACCTACTGCTAAACTAGATTCCCTTTCGGATTATTTTTCAGCACCTTCTTCCTGTCAAGCATTATTACAGGAACTGTAAACATGCACAGCATAGCATTCCTCAAGTCTTTAACAGATTTAGAAAAGAGCACATTCATGGAGAACATTGCAGCCAGTGGTGAAGATGACGAAGATATCGTCAAGATTTACGATGAAATGATTGTTCTACAGCAACAAATACGATTTCCTTTGTCAAAGTGGGCAAAATAATTTTTACGTCCAGTGGATATATATAATCATAAAGGCATATAGATTAAAAGAAAGATATTTCAGTTCTAGGAATTAACTGTAATAAATAATAAGATCATTTCTTCATTGATCTTCGTGACATCACAAAAAGGCTACGGGAAGATCCTGCTATTGAAAGGCAACTTACACAACCATATGCCAGATTCTACGACCCACTCGGCCTATTTTAACTATTGTTCATCATAAGAAAACTTATTTTCAAGATACCTTGTGTAGAAGAATATATTGGGATGAAACTCTACCAAAAGAAATTGGAGTATGCTGGTGCAACTTGACATTGACTCTTCATCATATTTCATCTATGCCAATTTAGCGTAGGATAGGATTGTCAGGACTAAACAGTTCACACGTCTACGTCTTTTGAAAACGTATTAGAAAATGAATAGGGGTTTGTACTATATCACCAAGCCCCATGATACAGTGGTGTCAATGTCCACCTGAAATAAAGTAAAAAAAATACTTGCGCCCATCAAGAAGGTAGCCCTTCTTCGACTTTAATTTCTTGTAGCATTGTTGGGGTCACGATTACTTAGCATTTTTTTTTATCAAAAGACAAACTTCAACACAACTAAGGCAACCTTATCAAGTAATGCTAATGTTAAAGTGGGGTGGATCCACAATTACCCCAATAGTTGAAAGAATTTTGTTAGCAGTCGCGTAGTAGATGTACATGACACCGACTCCATGGAGGCATTTCCCAGGAGAGTAAAATCAAGCCAATAATCTTTCATGGATAGTTCTAGGAGATCTAAAGGGGTCACTGTATTTATGGTGGTATGGCCCTGCCTGGTTTTCTCAGCACTAAGGCAACTGCCACACAATGCATCCATACCAAACGAACTACTACCAGATGAACTTAAGAATCCACATCAAGCTCTTAAAATCGGCACTCCAACAAGCCTAATCAATTGTCCAAGATGAATCTCATACTCAAAACTCTTTCACATCATAGCCTGGATCTTTCGCTTCACGAAGAAAGTACAAAGAAGATACAACTTTAATGGAGAACTGACAGCGTAAGAGCTCCATGCTAAACGCACTCACTTAACCCAGGTAATTAAGGGGGAATCTTTTCCTGCAGAAATGGAAGCATTACAGAACCATAAACAACTATAATCTAAGTCAAATATTTTACGCTCTAGTACCTTTATTCACGATGACCTTATCTGATTTGGAGGTTGTCTACAGTTTTTCAAACTCCTTAGGGATCAACAGCACTCACTTCACCTCAACAGATATCGCCACTTTACGTAGCTACTAATTCTACAGATCCACATATGACTTCATCACTTATGAGCTGGCATTGTACTCTCCAAACCTCGCTTTGAATTTTGGATAACTCAACCATATCAAATTATCAAGAAGGTTTTACGTAAGTGTTTAGCATGTAAAATAGCAAGTAACCCCCGAGGTCAGGAAAAAGAGGCCCCTTAACCTACTGGCAGAGTAAAACTCTTGAACCAATTTGTAGTTTCAGTGACTTTGCTGCCTCTCTTTATGTCAATGTGGGGAAATTCCTCCAATGTTCTTACAGCGTACAGTTTACGTGTTCTACTACATGATCTGTACATTTGGGATTGTGTACGGACATGTCCATGGACATATTTCTAATCACACTTGAGAAATCTGAGGGTATACAGGGTTTGCCCAGCACAATAGACAGAGACAAGGTCCAAACTATCCAATCAGAATGTAAGGAATTGATTTAACTACGCAGATCTTCACCTCCTCCAACACACAATAATACGTCACTAAACACTGCATTACCTGGAAGTTTATTGTACCACAGTTGGCTTGGTGTGGAGGTTGGTGGGAAAGAATAATTGACACTACTAAACGTTATCTACGGGAGGTACTGGGGACAGCCCAAATGAATGAGAAAGGACTTAATACAGTCTTAGTGAACGTAGAAGCCACAATTAGATCCAGATCAATTTCACAAGGTGGGAAAGATATTAAGTCTTTGACACCAGCACATTTCTAAATTAGAGAAAAACTAACATTAATACCATGTCTAAAAGATCCCAATAACAGGAAAATTAGGTATTCGATTAACTGCTAATATATTTGCAGGTTCTTTATTGATAACACTTTTAGGTAACACTCGCCCTCCAATACATATATAAATATTTTCCACTCTTATTTATTATACACATTCTTTATCAACCCTTCAATCTGCAGATACCATAATTCACTTTTAGTTATTTTCTGTATTAAAAACTTTATACAATAGAGAAGTAAACTGATCAAATAATTTAGGCTGAGAAAAAAACAATCCGATAAATCCTGGAAGTGATGGATGACAGATTACATATGGGATCTAAGGAGTTTCCATGCTGTTCAGCATCCACGTGTAATAGCAATAGAATTCCAACCTTGAGATATCGTTCTTCTGTATGAAGACCATTGTTCAAAACATATGTGTAAGAAGTTAAGCATTGGGGACTTCATACCTGGGAGGGACAATAAGATTAAAACAATAGGCCTCTGCATTTCTGATGGTCTCATAAGCAGTCTTCCGGTCCAGTTTGTTGTCCCGTTGGAGATTGACCATCTTGAGGAGGATGTTGAGAATCGCCACCTCATATAGAACATTTTTGTCATTGTCTACGTTATATGATACCGCTTTGTATTTATGACTTATATAATGATGTATTTACTATCTGTATGTCACGACAAAAATGTAATAAAGTTGGACTAAATTTTATTCACGTACTAATTTATTTCTCCATGGGGTATAGCTAGGGAAAAAAACAAACTTTAAGGTATTATAAAACATTTAAATTTGGCTTTCAGCTAGAAGTGAAACCCTAAATACCAAATAATTCTTAAGATCTCAATTTTCTTAGTGGTTATTAGTAAAATAGGAAGTTGGAAGAATGGGTTTAAAATTTCCAAAACTGATAGACACAACTACTTCTTAGTGTGGTAGAAAACTTAAATTCAATTGTAAAGGAAAGAGACTATTCCTAATTTAAAATGGAATGCCGGCAAATAGGGGAAGGGGGTCAATAAAGAAATAAACAATTTATATTGGACAGAAAATTTAAATTTTTGAAGCAGGTAGAGGTACATCTTAGGATAGAAAAATTGAGCAAAAGTTGTCCTAAAACTTGAAATTTTTAAGTAGGAGTTGAAAAAATGAGAATGGATGCAGCTTAAAATTTCCCGAAATAATGTTTTAAACAACTTTTATTTGTGATATAGAATTAAAATTTTGCAATAATATCTAAGAGTCACTCCAATTAAACATATCTGTATGAGCATTTTAGTTTTTAAAATACTACCCTGGACGTTAGAAGGGACAAGGGGGGTGGGTGGACGAACACATACACGGCGAAAAGAACCTTTTAGGAGCAGTAGAAAGTAATAATTATCAAGGAATATGGAGAGATCAATATGAATCAAGAAATATTCCTTTCCAACACACAACAAAATCTGATGAATCTCGATGTTGTCAGAAAAGTCGGAAGCTAGTTATCTCATTGTTAAACAAGCAATATAAATAACAAAATAATATTTAAAAAAATATATTTCTAAATTGAGGCTGGTGAAATGGGGAGTTTCGAAATTTACAAAACTAAAAGAATTCACTACTACTCAGTGTGGTACAATAAACGTACAGGAATTCTTAAATTTAAAAATTAAGGATCAGAAAGTGGGAAGGGGTACTCCAAAATTTCCAGAACTAAAAGACAGAAATACTTCTCGGTATGATATAAAATGGAAATATTTATATAAATCTAAAGGGACACACCTAAACAACCATAGAAGTATGAACATTTTCATTTGAAAATATAGTTCTTGGAAATGGGTAAAAGGTGGGAGGAAGGAAGGGGTCTCTCTCTCTCTATCTAAAAAATAAATAAATAAAAAATAATAATAAAAACAAAGATTATCTTAAAGGTGATCCAATTGGATAGTTAAGGATTTTACGAGGAAGAACTATAAAAAAAGTTGGTAGCTTGGTGTTGAACATCCTAATTTAATATAGTTTGATGCGGCTTAACCGTGAGAAGAACCAGTCAAACTGCTAGTTCGTTATATAATATATTATAAGATAATAAATGGTACCACAGATTTTCTCGCTCCTCTACCTGAAAATGGAGACATTAACATTATATATGTAAAACGGAATAATTTACATAGTAACAGAAACATGATGTGAAAATAAGATCATAATATTTATCCAAAAAGCATTATCTAAATAACATTAAATGTTACAGAAGAAAAAAATTGTGTAAATGTAGAACACGGTTCACCATGTCAGAATATATTTATTTTTACTATCGGTCTGACTCCACTAGATAGCTGCTAGTTTTGTTATACATTTTTTAATCATGTAATCACTTAGCTAACTCATTCCCTTTTTGTTAATATTTTGTGTTGGTGTTAGCTAATTTTTAGAATTTCTTAGTCTTATTTACAAAATTTAAATTTTCTATTGCTACAAGAAGTAACTGGTTATTTCTACTATTTTTGTAAAGTTTGAACGCCTGATCCCAGTCTTAGATGCTGCACTTTGTAGTTGATAATTTAAAGAATATTCTGATAAAATGGAGTGTATAATTTCTGTAAATTAGAAATATTTTCATATTTACAGTTTTTGCATAGTTAAAGCAATAATAATTATTATTATCATCGAATTGCAGTCATCGCATTTTTTTGAACACACATATTATATATATATAATGTTGGATCGAAACGGATCGGAACCTTTCAGTTGCAACTCTAGGTAAATACATATTATTACAGTTGGTCAGTATAAAACATAATTGTTAGGCCCCAATTTTTATATCGGGGTACAATGACTTTAAAATCATGACGGATCTTCTTGATCCATGGTGATTTTGTTAGTCAAAAATGTTATCTTTGGGAAAGCTAAAATAGTTATATGAATAAGTGGGTACGATGTCCAAACGCCTAAGTCATTTGGTCATGGGTGACGGTGAGGGGCAGGTCTGAGTTTTAGTTCCAGCTGTGGGTACTCAGGATTATTTTTCTTACTTAACTACTCCCATCACCTGCCATTTAAAGGCTGGGACATTTCATTTTTATTAACTAGCTATTATCCCTTCCCCATATATGTAATTAAATGCGTATATCTTTCCTGGGTAGTAAGACATGGTTAAAAAAGTAAAATATAGTAAAAAATAACAATATGGTTTTTTAAATACTTTTCCCACTGTAAACAAATCTATTAAAAGTATCCCATTCTTACTTTCCCACATATAGCTTTATTTTATCATCTAGTAAATCCCTGCCATCAATCAGTTATAAAAAAACTATTCAAATAGTCCTAGCGTTACGAGTAAAAATAAAAGATCTCTGTACCATGGCCGTTTGACAAAGTTTGTAAACTATAACAATTTTATATTAACATCCGGCTTGATTATACTGAACCGAGAAAAGTGAGTCACTTTTATCGGCCATGAGGGTTAGATGCACTTAATTATTCAGATTGTTCGCCTTATTACATTATACCCCCTTCCACCCTCACCAATCCTCCCATTCCAGCCAGACACGTTAGTTTCTGGGACCATGCATTAGTTTAACACATGCTCTGTTCTTGCATTGAAGCAAAACAAACATCCAGAAAAGGTCTAGTTCTATATGCGTGCACCTAGGTCACCTTTACCTATTCATTTAGGCTCAGAGAACCTAATAACATTTCTAATTTGTATTAACGTCGTGCGCGGTTATGACCAGCGATGCATATTTGAAACCACTAGTCAGCCCAAGCATAGGGTACCAAGGGTTATTGTTGCTGCAAGTTGACTCCCACCGGCCACACATCATACGAAATGGGAAAAAGAGAGAGTGAGGCTACAAAATGCATGACAAGTAAAAGGAGAAAGAGTGAGGTTGACATAGTAAGGTGGTTTAAGGGAGGCACGTAAGAGGGGGAAGAGCAGAACGTTTTAAGTATCAACGTTTGTTTATGTTAGACTGGGAGTTGTATACCTGGGGTAGGTAGTTCATTTTATTTACTCGAGACAAAATAAACACGGACACCCTCACGGACTAAAATGGAAATAACTCCAATTGTTTTTATAAACTGAGATGAGTATTTAAAATGAGTACGAGAAAAGATATGCAATACTTAATTTTAAGATAATGCACACTTATAAGTGTGTAGGAATTTTTTTAAAGGTGACAGCACAATCTTATGGTATTGGGCTTGCTAGAGTTGGAATTAGTGGTGCTGAATCTATGTCCAGTGTACTGGAATAAATTCTAAATGGGATTTATATAATATAATATTTAGCACCACGTCTTACTACCCGTTCGGGTTATACGCTTTAAGTACTAATTACGCTAATGGATTAGGAATTGGGAAGGTTGAATTATAGGAAGTGAACCCGCATTTGCGTGGATGGAGAGTGGAAAACCATTTAGGAAAAACCACCCCCAGTTCACCCGACCGAGATTCGAACCTCGATCTCCCCGTCCTCAGCAGTCGAGCAGCTCAACACGACAAGCGCGTTAGCCAACTACGCCACAGAGGCGGGTTAAATGGGATTTAAAACTGTAGTTTCTCCATTACATATCCACGTTAACAAAAGTGCATTTCCTTAAATTTTACATCCTCTTAGTTGTAAATTGCCTTCATTTTGAACGAACTAATGAATCAAATAGAAAAACAAAAATTCTAGTTTTCTGGCTCAGCAAATAAATCACCGTCATATTAATCTAAGGATCATTGAATTTATTCCGTATTAGAAATGAACATATAGATCACCATTCCGAAATTGGGTTAGATACACTTCAGCTGAGAAATGTTTTTAATGTGAGAGGTATGTTTATAATTTTTACACCTAAACTTAGCTAAGATTATTACATGTTCAAGCAAACTTTAAAAACATGTAAAAAGGAGCCCTTTTCATAGGCCAATGTGAAAATATATATTTATAGTTCGCAGAAAATGAGATGTTTGGCAAATAAATTTATAAATTTATATATCAGTAAAGAAAAACCATTATTTTAAATAGGGATCAATCCTGAGAACTCCTATAAACGCAAGCACACAGATATAAAAATTATTTTCAACTCTCCCAGTAAATCTTGGCGAAGGTCATCTTTGGCCAAGCGTTGCGTACAAACAGACATTCTTACTGTGACCCTCATGTGGGATTCAATTATTTACTTTAGTCTCAATATTAGTTTATAAATCGAAACCATCCATATTTTTCCAAATTAGATAATACACGTGCCTCTTAGGGATTCTGATTTTTTTTTTCAGTTGACAGGAATTTTTTCAAAAAATTTATGAAGTTTTGGTATATGATTACCATGGTAAAATTTAAACCGAAACAATAGAAATATTGAATTTAAAAAATAATACGATTTATATAATTATCTTACAATGTATTGTAATTTAAAAAAATCATAATGTAGTTTGAATTTATTAAAAACCTTTATTTTAATATAGACTAATGGATAAATTTGAATCTTTTGGCATTTACTTCTTAGTGAATTTTTATTTATTTCAAATAAATATTTAGGAAGATTAGATCATTGATAAATTTATTTGAAAGTCTGTTACGAAATTTCGCTAAAAAAACTCCCAGATATTGGAAAAAATCCTTTCATATCTCGTAGAAGTAGGTTTTTGGTTAGTGATGGTTCACAAACCAAAGATCCTAAATAACAGTTCTCTTCCAAGTGGCCTCAAAAATTTGAAATTCTTTTTCTAGGCCTTTTTTACCTGACTTGTATTTTCTGATTACTTTGACTCCTTTTATTCGGTTCCAGGCTTAGTTCTTCTTCTATGGCCAATTCCAGTGTCAAATTATTCATAATTTTACTTGTTCCTTCCCCTACGTAATCTGAATTTGTTTTCAATGACGAGATATCACTGAACAGTTTCCATTCAGTACTAATTATTATGTGATAGAATATAACGTAGTTTTTAAAAGAAAGGAAAATTATTATCTCTCTGGATTTTGGAGGTTCATACATGTGCAGAGTAAAAAGTTTCTTTTCTCGTTGTTCAATTATTTTAAGAAGAGCATCGGTGATGATCTTCTGATAAATTACTATAAAGAGTTCTAACTTAGTTCATAAGAATAATTAAAATCATTTTAGCTGTAATAAATGTAAAATTTATGTCATTTTTAATGTCAGACGTTCTAATATGTTTCCAATAATGAATATTGAAATACTGCTATTTGTTTAATTACATGTTGATCAATTTATGCTTTCCAAATCAATTTCTTAGATTGAGGATCCTTTCAATTATAATTATAGGTTAGTTCTATCTTGTTTTTTTCTCTAAAAGCAAATTGTACCTTGATTGAAATACTTTTAAACATTTTCTTGTAAAATGATGTTTTTAGTTGAACTTTTATCAAACATTCCTAATATGTTCAGGCTTCGAGTTTTAATTATTACTTGTATGTTCCGCGTTAGCTTGGGTATGAATACTATTTCGTTTTAAATGTTTTCGTTATCTTCATTCAACTCATCATGTTCATCCTATACACTTTAATATTCTTGACTGATTTCTTAAAGTGTTTTGTCAGGGGTTTTTTTTGTAGAAAATAACCATAATGGCGAGATGAAGACCATGATTAAAACACAGCAATTGTTCATTCTAATTTTCCCTTCAAAGTTTTTTCAGTATATTATTATTAGCACCGCGTCTTACTACCCGTTCGGGTTATACGCACTTACGCTAATATGAAATGGTAGGGTGATTGTGAGATGAAATGAAGGACCTACAGTTTAACGTGGAATCCGAACCACGGTGGAGGCCTGGCATTCCTCACATTCACCAGATGTATTGTCAGAGGTGAAGGAAGGGTTTGGTAATCAGATAAATCTTTGCCGGGACCGAGGATTGAACCCCGGCCGCCAGCATAGAAGTCTGACACCTTACCCCTAGACCGCCAGGTCACCTTTTTTCAGTATACTTTCCCTGTCTGTTGTTAAAGCTGTGATGTATGTTTGGTATTCGAGTCCAAATTATTTTAACTTTTATTCCGCAATATTTAATTTAACAAGAATCACATTTCCTGCTTATGAGGCGAAGATTAAATATTTTTCCATATTTATGGTGGAGTATGTTTAAATAGTGTCTATTTTGGATACTCATCCATTCTTCAGTGATTAAACTGAATCTGGAACCCCAATATTTTATTTTCTGACTTTTCCAGATTATTCATTCATTTTTTCATTGAAGTTATTAAACAAGCAAATTCATGTTGCCATAGGAATTTCTGGGCAAATTATAACATTTTCTGACAATACCTATCGAATGAAATTGCTGTTAGTAATGGCATTCATTTTAAAACCTTCTTCTATTTTTCTCCACCACCCTGCTTGCTGTAAATCTTACCAAACCTACCTTTTGAACAAAGATTGAGAGAGTAGTGATAAGGAAACATCTATTACAAGCAGACCGGATTCTCGGTTAGCCCCAATTCTCGCCACAATATTTATCGCTGCTTTGAAACATAACTCACTCGTCCTGCGTAGATTAAAAGCGAATTGTTAATTATTTTAACATAACTTATCCTTGTGCCTACTAGCATCACTTTCGACAATGTTATGAGTAGTCTTTCAGCAGCAACGGATGGCAGGGTATACTGGATATTCGGAAATAGTCCAACGTTCTAAACCAAATACAAGCGTAGAAAGCAAGGAGATATGTGTGAATTGTAAATTTATTTAATTATAACATTTTTATAAAAATAAAATTAATTCTAAATTTAATCGTTCGTGACTCTATTTTCACTGGATTCAACATACAAACAAGCTAAATAAATTTCCTGGAATCATACCCCGAGAATTATCAAGCCATAAAACACTCGTATCTACAGGACCAGTCAATACAGTGGTGTGCTTGCAAATAGTGAGCTAAAACTTAAAAAGTGATAATTAGAATTCGGAATGGTTTATTACATTTTTGGAGTACTCACTTGTTACAGACTTTTCTAAAATAAGTATAGATAAAAACGCAGCCAACACTACAACCATTTACCCAAAGGTAGATTTAATGTATTTTTGTCAAATATGGTAAAAATATCAAGTTTTGTCTCGAATAAAATTAAAGGTAACACTATTCTGAAAGTGTTAGGTTGTTCTTTAATTTAATAAAATTTCAGAATGAATTCATGATTATTAAAAACATATATTTGCAATAAAAACGGTGTAATTAAATGTTTAGGGACGCACGTATTGACTCCTACATTTTATACATCTTATTTATTATTATTTAATGGCAAAACATGATGATAGCTTTTTTCATGTTTTGTTGATTTATTATTTCAGGGCATTACTACTGTAAATATGTTGTTGACATCTCTCCTCCTTTCAATTAATGTAAAACTCAGAATTTACAAAACAATAACTTTACCAGTTGTTCTCTATGAGTGTGAAACGTAGTCTCTTATCTTACATTATGAAAACTAATCTATTGTGTTTAAAAACACAGTACCTAGAAATATTTATTGTTCCAAATAGGGCCATAGAAACTGGGGAGAATAGGCGGTTACGTAATGATGAGTTGTATACCCTGTACTCAACACGATACATTGTTAGGATAATAAAGTATCGTAAATTTTGGTTGGCAAGACATGCTGCGAGCATGGGTGATTTCAGAACCTTGTTCAGAATACTGACTGACAAACCTACTAGGAAGAGACCGTTAGGAAAACCTAGACGCAGCTGGGAGGATAACATTAGAATGGACCTGAGAGAGATAGGGTGTAGTGAGGTGGACTGGACAGAATTAGTTGAAGGTAGGGAGCCTGGCGTACTTTTGTAAGTGCGGTAATGGTTTTTTGAGTTTTAATGCCATAGAGTGAGTAAAACATAGTTTGATGATTTATTGTTTCAAGGGAGATAGATAACATGTACTCTTTATTAGTCTTAGTCAACCCCCATCTGGGAATTTTGGGGATTTGTTATTTTTCAATAATATTTACATGTAGAGGTTTGTGCTAAGAGAAACTTTGGGAAAGAGATATATTTTTAACGAATTAACACCAAAATAAAATAAAACATACCTTTCGGGGATTCATATCAAATGGGGCACAATTGATTAAATATGAGCATACAATTCTAAAAAATAAAACCAACCAATTATGTACTATTTGAAAGAAACTCAAAACACCAATAGTACTGTGATAATTAATGATTCCATTTTTGATATGTGACCTATATTGACCGAACTAATGGTATTTGGAATGTTATAAATTTTACATTTATATAGATTTGGTGGTATTCATCTTAACCTCATTATTCATCAGGTATTAAACTTGAGTATCAATGATGTATAGGCCCGAAGATATTATTCCATTTGCAGATACTAATTAGTCCATGGGGTGGCCAATATTTATAAACCAACACTTGAGGTTGTATAAGAATTAAATTTAATATAATTAATTGTATGTTACAATAGCACAAACTTTCTCATATTGTTAACTATACATCCGAAGAAATGTTTCTAATACAGGATTTTAGTAAACTACTCATAAGGGGGCGAGTAAACGTTAAATTATCAAAACAAGAAGTATCATTATTCTGTATAAAAAGTCAATTTTTGAATTTATTAAATTTAAAAATATAACTATCAGAGTATTTTGGTGAGAACAGAATGTTATATAAACACTCACTTTTAAAATTGTTCCAAGTGTATCGTATACTAAGTAATTGGACTTAGCAAGGCACAAGAAGATAAAATCTTCCTAAATAAAAAAATAAACCATAACATTATTTATGTATCATTAAATCATATCATTAATTACCATCAAATAAAGTATGCTTTTTCCACTTAACACACTTAACTTTTCATTTTCAGTCCTACATAAAGATCACCATGTGACGAGTACTTACTCAATACGAGAAGACTACATCCTTCCTGAAAAGATTCACCGGTAAATTGAATGGCGCTGACTAGAACGTCGTTGCTCTTCCTGTCAGTGCGTCTCCTCGGCGCTTCTAATCAACGCGTTGGCACACTTGGTCTAGAACTATGTGGAATATTCGAGAGTCATCAAAGCTACTCCAGTCAGTGCGCCCACCCCTTTTTGGTAACTAGCTCTAGAACATCCTGTGGTCCTGAGCTACACGTTATGACGCGAAAGATGTTGCACCGTAGGCAATCCTGGCCAACGAAACACGTAGAAATTTTTAGACTATCTTGAAGCTTCCAGTCAGGATATCAACTACCACATCCTTATGTTCTTGGATATACATGTTTCCAGAAATTTTCTATATATAAGGGAAGCCCAACCCGAGACGAGTTGACTTTCTCTTATCACTAAAACTAAGAAACACCTTGTTTGGAAAATCTTTCATGAGGGGGCAGCTAAATGTGATTATTACATATTCTAAATTTATTTTAGGCATACGTGTGTGTGTTGGTTATAAATTCATATTCGAATTAGAATCAATTTTCATGTTTTTTTAACTTATTTTAGCTAATTTAAAAATGTGAAAATTTTGTTAACATTTTGTCTAGGATCATTATATCCATTATTTAATTTATCAGGTGTCTAACTATTTTTAATAATTTTAGAATAGTGACAATTTTCATGGCATTATTTCAAGACTCCCCAATTATATTATTGTGTTTACCACGTGTCTAACTATATGTAGTCACTTTAGAAAAGTGACAAGTCACTAGGCATTTTATCGAAACTTACACAGTCTATGGGCCAGTTTCATAGTCAAAGTTAGTACGCCTCAAGTGCGGCGCTACACTAAGTACATGACGACACCTACCTAAACTCGAATGAAATGGGCCGTTCTCGCATAGGAAACTGGCCCATTCCATTCGAGTTTAGGTAGGTGTCGTCATGAACTTAGTGTAGCGCCGCACTTGAGGCGTACTAAATTTGACTATGAAACTGGCCCTATAACTCAATTTATCATGTTTACAACTATATTTATTCAAATTACAAAAGTGACTTTTTTTCATTTCAAGTAACGCTTGAATCACTTTGAAAAAGTGAAGTGTTTCTGCCATTTAGGAATTTTGAGTAGGTATGCCTCTAAATGGCTTTGGACTCTTTATGTCAGTAATTTTGGTACGAGCTTGGCTAGCTTATTTGACTAGGAGGAGTTTCAATGATTGTGATCTATGTGTAGTCTATCAGAAAATGCTTCTGGACTAGTGAATTTTCTTAGAGGAGTACGACAAGATCCAACTTGATAGGTTTCAAGAGAGAAGGGATTTGGAGTTATAAGTTTTCAATAAAAGTGACATGAGTGTAAATTTATGTTATCACGAGAGATAAGGCATTTGTAAGTGGTCTTAGAAGCCTCAATTTTCTCTAGGATATACAGATGGGAGGAGAAGGATTTTTAAGGCAATGAATTTGCGTTTTTGAAAAGCTTAGATGAACTGGTCTGTGAGAGGAGTATTTTGGGAGGGGAGTATCGGAATTAATGAGTAGAGAAGGAAATAGAGAGTGCTCTGCCGTTCTTGAATACGGGGTGAATAGGCTTCTTGGTTTGTCTGCCTGCCCGTTTACCTCTGAGACGAAATTTTGACATCTGACTGACTGAAGGCTGTACTGAATCAACATGGGGGATGAAGCTTTAAAGTTGAAGTGTCAAACATATGGTGGGGGGAGATTATGGAGAATGACTTGCGGTGACGGCCAGGGATGTCCAAGGAAGCAGGCAGTATTGGCCCTACGCTAGAGGCAGAGAGAGAGAAAAGGGGAAAGGAAAGTAGGAGTGACCACAGGTAGACATTTACTCCTTATGAAAAGCTCTGACGTGTTGAAAAAAAAGTTTACTTCCCATTGTCTCTTTAGTCTAGAAAAAAAAGATCAGAGAGCTAATATCTACATTCATTCCAAAATTATTTCAACCAACCACACAACACATTGCGTTATTTGTGTTGTTGGACTCGCTATTTATTGATATTTATAGTTACGCGAAGTTTTCATATTTTTAAATGAATTTACATATCGTCAGTAGTATTGCTGATGTTAATTAAATACTCATTTGTATACTTCTCCTTTTCTATTTCCTAAAACACGATGCATCCTTGGGTGCAGAACTTCTTTAATAAAAACATGGTGCGTGACATTAAAGTGATGTTATGAATCTTATTTGAGCTCGCTGGTTCAGTCATGAAGGGAGGAACCGGTACATCTGAGGAAATCTCTTGTGTCGTAGAGATTGCTTGAGACGTGGTAGAGTAGTAGAAACTTTTATTTTCAATACGTTTATTAAACGTACGTTCACATTATAACGTTAAATTGCAAATCACACCTTCTTTCGACTCATTTAGTAAATATTTTTCCTGTCAATTGTGGGAAGGGTTGTGTCTCACGATGGTTATATGTACTCTGTCTATCCAGGCAACAACGGAACAAATAAGTAAATATGTCTATGTTTAGTATGATTGAAATTTTATTGTTTGTACATAATAAACTCATCTATTATTTACTTTAATAAAATTCTTTTCTTGTAGTCAAGTTTCGATGCAAAACATAACCTTAATTAATCACCTTGCAAGTCTTAAGGTTAAACTAGTTTGAACCTTACTTACGTGTTAATATGTTTAGACACCATGCAAGGTTCGTTTGGTCAAAAACATAAACGTATTACCTTTTTTTTAATCCCATTGTTTTTAAATATACTTGGCTTCAAACCAGATTAAAATATTTTTATATTATTATTTAAGAAATAAGATATCATTAATTATAAAAAAATATTATCTAACTTGGATAATAGTTTTAAAAAGTACAACAAATCACATTGATTATTTTAAGGGATAATAGTTTCCTCTGCGCAAAGACCACGAGGACAAAATCATAAATTACGAATTACCCTTAAGACAAAATTTATATTTAATTGTAACATTCGATGCCATGTAAGGCATGGTCGGTCTGAACCTAGGAAACTTAGATGTCTTTAGAATTATTGAGTCAAACTTCCTTTCCTTCACCCCCTTTTCTTTACCGTTGCGGCAAATTCCTTGTTTGCCACACTCATCACACTTCTTTATTGACAGGTTTAACGCTTTATGTATATACTTCACTTAAACAGTCACAGTGTTTCCAGTAATTGTAGACATTAAATGAGAATAAATTCAATCAAAAATCAAATATAAACTTGTGAGGAGTCTGAGAGGTACTAGTACTTTATACTGTTCTGGATTAAACAAGAAACCCCTATATCAAATCATAATGTTTGTTTATAGAAATTGTGCTAAAAGATAATCAAAATATATACGTGTCATGCAGTCATTAATATGTGCATACTAAAACTGGCAAGTTTGGTCTTGAATTAATTTTGCAATAATTCTATAAACATTTTGTATTAATATTATTCATTCATTTTTTTTAATTGCCAGAAAGAAAGATGATAGAAAACGTCACGATTGTAACGCAAAAGAATAAAGGAAAAATGATAGAACTCGTGGGACAACAGGAAGATAGAAAAATTGACCATATCGTAATGATAGAAGAGGCTATAAATAATGATGTGATATTTTTAGATTAAAAAACTAAGTTACAAGATGGAAAATGTGTGGCATGAATAAATACCAACAGAACAAGGTAGAACATTCTGATTATTAAAATTATCTTATAATTAAATTGAATGTTAAAGGTGTTTGAAGTTTTTGCCAATTTTACTGGATCTCGAAATGACAAGTTTACTTAAGTTGGTAAATTATTCCACTGAAGCATCATGTGATCATCTCTCACCACTAAACTAAACGGGAAAGACGCAGGGGGAAACGACTTCTCCTTCGCAACCGCTCCTTCGCCAGCTATTTTGATCACATAAATTCAACTTTTTATTCAAACAACGACCAAAGAAGACACGCTGCTACGTTTAATTGTAGTCACCTGCTGCGTAACACTTCTATGATGTTTGTTAGAGTAATGGTGGTCTCGCCGACTAGGAGAAGGAATATATTTTTAGATTACTATAGATCTCCATCTGAGATAAGCTTAGATGACTGACGTCTACTTAGATGTGTTAGATTTTAGTTTAATTTTTGTTTAGTTGGACGGCGAGGCCATTTTAAATTAATTTAAAGTTAATTTGAAATTTAAACTTGACATTATGTTAAAATTATTTAACTCACTTAGGTAATTACATCAATTATCTGGCTCTGACTTGTGTACTATATTTGAATAGGAAGCTTAGCATAATAGCTTGCACTGGGATATTAATTAAAGCTTCAAAATTGAAACTTCAATATGCAATAAACCCTGACTAGAATAATATAATCTTATTTTTCTGTATCTAGGAGCCAGTATTTATATTTGGTATAATATAGACTTATATACGTAATTGTTCTGATGCTTTGTATTTTTCCCTGTGGACGTTGGAAACAAGGAAGCATTTGTTTTAATGCAGAATGGTTTTAATATTATTTATAGAGGAGGATTTGACCACTTTTATGACTAGGAACAGTGGCAACCACTCTTGTAGAGCTACTGATGGTAGCTGGGTTCAACTGTCTATTGTCTTGCACCTTCAGTGCAAGTACTATGTTTAGTATAGTGTCGTATCATTGGCATTCAGAGCATGGTGACAGCAAGATTGATGCACATCCATGTAGGTATAAATTAAACAAATGTTTTACAAGGTAACTCATATAGGAATTACCTGTTCGGGATCTTTGCAGTACACCACAGCCGACGAACAGTCCTATGAGTGTGAATCCTACAAATTCGCCTACAGTTTATCCAAGAATTTTGTTTTTAAGATTATCTGAGTGCCAATAACTGTGTACTTGATGTGTTTAATACTAATTATTTTGAAAGCTATTAACAGGATGATAATATTATAGTGTATATTAATAACAGCATTATTTTATATCCACCAAATGAATTTTTAAACTAAAATATATTAACAACATTGTTGACAATATAACACATATGAACAATAGTAAAAATGTCAATAAAAATAATTTTTGGATTTAATTAGTACCTACCATTTTTTGGTTGGCATGTAAAATAACCAATAAGCTCATCTAGTGTGTTTAAAGGTGACCGGGGCTTTGGGGTTTGAAATCTGGCTTGCTATATTGAGGTTGTTTTTTCTATCTACGCCAGTGTTGAAATTATGTGCGATTTAATTTATACTTTTCCTCCAAATACTGGGTGTATACATTTATGTGGAAAGTAACTCTGGCGTGGTTAGTAGGCCTCAAAACAACACAGATGTCCTTATGGGCGTATGTCCTATGTTTGATCATTTTTGAATAATAGGCTCTGGTCACTATGTCCGCTGTTGCTACACTCTGTATATAGCTGTTTTAAAAATATATAATATTTGACTTTGCTCGTCTAAAAATAGAATAAAATTTACTCAATCAAGAACCAAATAGAGAATGAAATTTACCTGTCAATCAAAGAATAAAATTAATTATAAATATAATATTAAAAATTCAAATACACAAAACTCAGGTGGTCATCTACCGGATCTCTTATATGCGTTGCAGACGCCCAAAACACTTACGTAATTTTTGGGTTGGTTTGTTATTTAAAAATGCCGCATAAAAATGAAAGCAAAAGTTGATCTTCGGGATTAAAACATTTCGATTTTAAGTTTTATATTTTTCAAAAAAAAATCTTCTGAATGGTTGAAATTGGCTAATCTTCACCAAAGTTCTATGATGTGAGGGATACGATTCCCTTAGTTCCACCACCTCTTAGTTCATAGGCGCTGTTGAGGTGCACAGTACTGTTAGAGTGCGGTCGTTAGGTCAGGTGTATAATTTCATGGACTTGACGCTTTGACATTCAACAGAGAGTTTGGATTGCTCAGGGCATGATTTCAACAAACATATCTTGGGTTACGGAAGTAATATTTATAGGTGTCCGTTCAGTCTATCCACATGTAGCTGTGTAGCACGAGGTGTCAAAACCTCAAATAGGAAACCAGAAAATAGGAAAGTCAGTGTACATATTTTACTGAGTTAAATAATAAACCACAAAAAGGAACGTGTAGTATTGTCATTGTTGTAAATTACTTAATCCTTGAGGCTCATGAACGTCAAATAATAGAAGAAAACTAACCATAACAATTAAGACTACAGACTAGGCTGTTACATGGTAGCATACCTAATGAGTATTGACAGCTGTTTCAACATCAAGAGAAGTGGGGACAACAGAAATGCAACACAAGTTTTGACACAAATATTTTATGAAGTGGGCAGTGACCAGCTAATAGACTATTCATCAAGCTTCATTTGACGACATTGCGACAGAGGTAGAGTGGTGCCATGATCAATCCAGCAGATTAAGGACATAAAGCTTGGACAAACAACGAGCATCACTTCTTCATCCTAATTCATGACATCGCAGCAGGGCTGGATGGGCGTCCCCAAGCCCACATCACACTAACATAGCTCAAACATTGTGCCAATATCTAGTTGAAGGCGAAGGCTTGCAGACGATGGATCTCACGTGGCGTCAAGGACCTGAAAAATCTGAACACTAATGATCCAGGAGTAAGTTATTATCACATCACAAGAAAACCATCAATCATCTAAGTGTAAATTTAGAGGGAAACCAGGAGATATACATAGAAGTAAACAAAAGGTAGAGAAGGAGAGAGTAGTAGTTTATTGATAAATGGGTATGTGTATTGTACTAATGTTTTATATAACAGGTATAATTTTGGAAGGGGCCCATAATACGGATCTGATTTGTAAGAAGGTAAGAAGTGCGAAGGTAGAAACGCTCATAGTAAACCTAGTGGAGGCCAAGAGGGGTACGGAATCCTCTGAGACACAGAAGCAACCCAGATTCTCTAACTATGAAAGGTAAGTGGAAGTCCCACGCAAATTTTAGCCTAATTTTCCTCAAGAAAATGGGCAGAATATATTGATGACACTAATATACTACCCTCAGAAACCTAAGCACATCTCATTTCAGGTTATTGCTAATAGCATTAGTAATAGTAGTAGTAGTAGTAGTAGAAGTTGTTGTTGTTGTCTCCTCAAAGAGAAGTATTCGCTATAAACATGATGAATTGTAAATTATAGGATATCTGAGATCTTATCAAATTCCTTGAGAAATTGGTAAAGCAAAAGACAAGGTCGGATTTAACGAACAAGTAAATGTTAGTGCTTTTTCCCATATTTTCGAAGGAAACAAAAGAGACTGGCTGAGAAACGGTTCCAGATCCTAGTCAGATTGTGTGTTGCCTGGTGATATATTCTGCAGTTGTAACTTTGTATAAACGTTCTAGCATTGACTTATCTAAGCTGGATTGCGTAGCTTCTGTTGATGTTAGATGTATCACATTTATTTGTATATCATCTCAAATAGGTCAAAATTAAATCATTTTATTTTATAGCCAACGCCTGAACCATGGCTAGCTAAAACAGGAATTTCATGGACTTAGAGAAAGTTTTTGCACGATTAAAGGAAAATATATTTAAAAGAAAGATAAATTAGTTATCGGTTTAAAATATTATTAATATTATTAGTATATGGGACCATAGGAAACTCCATTTATAGATCCTCCCTTTGACCTACATTTCGCATCTGGATTAAAACATATTATTAGTCGAATTGAAAACAAAATTTGTTGGGTTAAAGGAGTTTTTTTTTATCCCCTTTGGATTCTTACCTCCTGGATCTTATTTTTGAGATATCTTACCCCGGGGATATTTTTAATGTGTTTTTATTCTTTCTCACCCGCCTCGGTGGTGAAGTTGGCTAACGCGTTTGTCGTGTTGAGCTCGACTGCTGAGGACAGGGAGATCGAGGTTCGAATCTCGGTCGGGTGAACTGGTGTGGTTTTTCCTAAATGGTTTTCCACTCTCCCTCTACGCAAATGCGGGTTCACTTCCTCTAATTCAACCTTCCCAATTCCTAATCCATTAAAGTAATTAGTACTTAAAACGTATAACCCGAACGGGTAGTAAGACGTGGTGCTAAATATTATTATTATTCTTTCTCATATCGACAGAAAGTATTGTGATCTTGGAGAAAAAATCTATCTTTAGGTTTTGACTAATCTCAACTTTTTTGTGGATACGAAATAAAAAAACTGGATTTTACAATTCTTTCTGTCCCTGTGTATGATTGTCTGATACTGTCCACGGATCCTAAACGGTTAAATGGATTTTGTTAAACTTGTTATTTGGATTTTGAAGGGATATACCTCGGGAAACTTTTTTATTTTGGCCCTATCCCTCAAATTAAGGGTAAATTACTGATGAGTTGTTTTTTTGAATTCTAAATATTTCAAAAATTGTTTTAACGATTTTGTTTGAAATTAATATCTAGGATTTGTTGGACATAAAAAATATAACTGTATAGTTGAATTTCGGTTAAAAAAAATCTTTTGAGGTAGTTTACGGTGCGGAAATTTCCGAAAAATAATAAATATTTCGTAAATTACCTTAACAATTTTGATCAAAATGTATTTATAGAGCTTGGGTCTTATGACGTCTACAACACTTAAATGTATTTATGAGTAGTTGACTGAACACTGATTTTTAAAAAAACGTGAAATATTTAAACAAAAGCTTAGCAATTGGTTTCCAAATGGGTATCTTGGGGATGTTTGACATGCCAATAACACTGTATATTGGTTTTTGGAGGAAAAACTGATTTATGTGTAGTTTATTGAAGTTAGGTTTTAAAAAACACTGAAATAATTGTATAATGTCCCTAACTATTTGGTTCCAATTAACTATCTTGGGAATGTTTGAAATGAAAAATAATAATGTATACTTGGTTTTGGGTAAAAATACGATAAAGAGAAGTTTACTGATGCATGATTTAGTAAAATTCACATTATTTTGAAAATGGCTATAACAATTTTGCTTAAAATGTATATCTAGGGAATCTTTGTCATTAACATGTCAAATAAAATTTTATACTTACTTTAGGGGTGAGGGGATTAGGTTATGGGTAGCTTAGTGATCACTTTTTATAATTTTAATATAAAAAAAGGCTTTAGAGAATTTGTTCAAAATGGATACCTGTTAAGTTGCTTGTATATAAATAATTATATAAATTATTTTTCTAAAAAAAATCATTCTATAGTAGTTAACAAATAACTGATTTTCTGTAAACATTGTTTTGAAAATAGCTATACCAATTTGGTTCAAAATTGGTAACGGGGGACTATTTCACATTCTCAATAATAATACAGCTATATTTATCTGAAATAGATTAATTTAAGAGTACGTAGCTTGCTCATGATAAATTATTTATAAATGTAACATTTCAGAAATTGAATTTGAAGAGTGATTTCCAAATGGGAATCTGGGACTAGTTTATCATGATAAATAATAATACATTTTTACTTTTATAAATTAATAATTCTAGGATAGTTTACAGATAATTTATTTAACAAAATGAATATTGCTAAATATATTTGAAGAATTTGGTTTAAAATTTATGTATTAAGAAGGATTATTGTGCTTTCCATGTTGATTTTTTTTTATAAGTAAACATACTTATGGCTAGTTTACTCGGAACCTATTTATGAGAACTATCTTCAAAGCAATAGAAATGTGCGCGATTGTGTCATAACATTTATTTATTAAAGGGTTCTTAGAACATTGTATTTTTTGGGGGACTGGATCAGTTGTCAAAACCTTGGGAGAGAATAATTGGTTATTGTGGAACATGGTGACATCGCTCTTTGGAAACTCACTGAGTACTGAACACGTGTTTTTCACAAAGATCAGAAAGGTGGTCACTTACTTAATACTTGTAAACATTTTGCCATGACTGAAGGACTTCTCATTAATTTATAAAATGAAGATACTAGAATTGTGAAATCTGATGCCCAATTGTATATCTAGAGTTGATAGTTTGTATTAATATAATGCTAAAAACTATACTGCACAACACGATTTTTGCACTCTAACTTAATTTTACTAGGCATTAATGAATATCTCACTATTTTTCTTAACACATATCATTTGTCCAGAAATTGTAGTTAGTTTTTTTCAAATCTTCAAATTTAATCTGCGGTTTTATGCTTAAAATTCGTGCATTAAAAAAAATTAATTTGATTTGTCAGCTTGACTGCATTACATTTTCAAAAATAGTGTTGCCATCTAGAATACCCATCTTGTAAACCAACTTTGGATTCCATCTTATGATCTAGCTTAAAAATAAAAGTCACTTCTATTTCCTCAGTCCATTTATGACATCTAATTTTCGTAAACACTGCTATTTTTTTCCCTTTGTCTCTGTATTTAAATTCATTTATGGTTTTAACATAGAGCTATAATGTCTCTCAAATGTATTAACAACCCTTATTTGTTTTATTATGTATCTAGAAAACTTACATCAATAACACCGCCTCGTCACTTGGCTAACACCTTATATAAGTTAGTGAATTTCAAATTATAACTCACCTGCCGTATCAGGATTTAGCATTCAATTTTCTGAATAATAAATACCTTTTTGGAAGGTCCTCTAACACATCATAGCTGTGTCATTCGAGCATAGTCACACACATTAAATGAGCAATGGACAATTAAGGAACCGATTATTCCATACTTGTCATCTATTCCAGTCATTATCGGACTACTAGGAAAACCCCCTTGCTTTTGCGTGTTTCCTTCAGCGGGAGAGGTTTAATATTTCTTCCGTAAGTGCTGGACACTGACATAGTAAAAGGTTAGTCGCATAGGCTAAAGAATCATCTTAAAAGGACTTCAACTCTGAATTACTAGGTGGAGACCTCGAGGAGGTAACCTGTACCAGATTTCCCAGAAGGTACTGACTACCAATCACATAGTTTGTGGTGCGTAGGGGGGGGGGGAGCGGGGCTCCTCCTATTCACCCCCACACATAGTAACTCGAAAGAGACTTGGCTGCCCTTCGGGTAAAACCCTCCTACCGTTTCCAAGGGACCACCACGAGGAGGCAATCTGCCTGGATTAGTGGACAGGAACAACCTGCAGACAGAGGCTGAAGCCTCTTGTGCCGTAAAACCAGGGCAGTTGTCACAAGGGAAAGTACATCTAAAACCGATGCGCTTCTTACCCTAACCACGTGCTACCCCTTAAAACATAATGTAAAAACTCAAATATATACGTTCACTACGTTTTTTTATTTGCACCGTTTCTCACTACCCGTTGGGATTATTCGCTCAATACTTTGGTTAAAATAGCCAAATAACTAAATTTTTTATATAAAGTTGAATACTAGGTAAAGCCATAGGCTCCTCGTATTTGTTGCGGTTTATGTGCAAGTAACATAAAGTGACTATAAAGTTCACGACCATCAATGCCATTTAAATTACCCATGGTTTGGAGCGAGCAGAAAGATCTCATTAATGACTGTTATATCTGTTTAAAAAGTGTAAACGGTTTCTATACAAAGTAGGACATTTAATTCCATATGTAAATTTGCCTTCAGCTTTACAGCTAGTACCTCATTACGAGAATTCCAGTGCTAAAGCCTCCATATAATTTGACTCTTGTTGTTTGTGATGATGATAATAATAATGAGGCCAGATTTTCAGACTCTGATTGTAGAGTTGCATTTAGCAGAGTCAGAGAGGATCCAGATTTTCTATCATCAACTTTAATATGTTTATCACCTGATAAAAAATAAGAGGTGAATGCTCTTGTTGTAGAGATTTAAACCTCTCACAAATGCAAGCAGAATTGTTGGGCTCTATGCTGGAAGGATGGAAAAATTAAGAGAAATATATCAAAGCTACTTCCTTTAGCAGGAGATAAAATTCTTCTTAAATGTGTTTCTCTTCCATGAATAATGGTATAGAAGGCTTATCCAGTCCTTAAGAAATCTTCACGATTTCAAAAAAATTGTTTATTTGTATTTATTCTTCAAAACTTAGTTTAAAGCCAGTGCTTCTTCATAATGGCAATGCTCACCCTTCTTTTCCATAGCGCACTCTGTTCTCATGAAGGAATACTATGGAAACATGCTTATTAATATTCTCAAATGCATTGATTGTAACAAATCAAAGAAGAAAATATGTAGGAATTTTAAAATACTATGGGTTTTTCTTAGGATGAAGAAAGGCTATACAAATTAATAATTATTTTTATTTAACCGGGACAGTTAACCAAAAACTAACACTTTACTGGCCTCCGAAACAAACCTACATTCAATCCTTAAAAAACATTTCTTAAGAACCATTAGTAGATCCTAAAGATGTGTATTTCCCACCACTACACATCAAGTTCAGGTTGATGATAAACTTATTGAAAGCTCTGAACAAAGAGGAAGATGCATTCATCTACTTGAGGAATACAATTTTCAAACTAATCGAGGCAAAAGTGAATAGAAGATCTTTATTGCAAACAGATACGAACTGTTTTTCAAGATCTTGTTTTTAAAAATTTACTAACTGAGATAAAGAAGGCAGCGTCAGATGCATTTAAATCTCTGTGTTCCAACTTTCTTGGGAATAATAAATATGGTTAATTATACATAATTTGTCACTGAATTGTTGTAGTGTTTTAAAGCTATGAAGTGTAATATGTCGTTAAAACTTCATTTCTTGGATTCTCATCTGAACTTTCTCCCAAAAAACTTAGTGATGAACTTGGTGAAAAGTCCCATTTTGTTATTTTAACCATAGAAAATATGTTTTTCGGGAGGTGGGAATATAGCATGCTTGCTGAATATTCTTGGCCTATGAATATGATAAAAATTAAAAATTTTGTTCTTTAAGTTACATATTAAAGTGTGTATCACACATATTAATCAATTAATGTGCGATGTGACATATAAGTACATGCTTCGTAATTTTTGACTTGATATTTTCAACAGCACCCAGTGTCCCAAGAAAACAGTCCTGATAGTTACGAAACTTTTCTAAACTTATCACCGGTACTCGTAAGGTCGTTGTCAACGTGAAACATAATGCTAGGGTATGTTCCTACAAATTGGTTGCCTATCTCGCCCTGCACTTGGGGTGTCTCTGTAAAGTGTGGGACATATTGACCGTTGTCTTAGACCATAAGGTTATGTGGCTGTCTACCGTTGCCAAATATTGAAAAAATTTGACTGAACAAATTTTCTTGGTTTTATACTACACGCAATCATACACAGAGGAGTTTATCAAGCTTGGGCAACTTATGGTATAAAGTACAGTACATAATAAGGCTGAAACTGATAGTTACTAAAAACTGTGAACGTCAAGTAATTGGTTTTTTTTTATTACAAAATGGTTTAAATTTGAAATTAATAAAAACAAAATTGACTATATAATTTAAAGGGAATAGTAGAAAAAGGAATGCATGATTAAATTTAATATTATTTCAAAAATATATAGTGTTTGTTCAGTATATGTTTGATTGAGTTTACTCATAATATGTTTCAATATATTAAGTAGTTAGCCACAGCTTGAATTTGATTACAACAAACCATACTATCCTCCTTACGTATTCTATTAAACTCTTATAACGTTTTGAAATTAATGAGCGACAAGCTACCATAATTTCCATATCATGAAGTCACAATAAAGTCTTGTTATCACCGGCAGGGTGTTGTGACATTTATCACCAATGTAAAACTTTCAAATCCAGGATTCACAACCACCGTTAAGATGGCGAATAAAATCTGATGAGGTAACCTATCTATATTTATAGTACGAAGGCACAGAAAAATAATACACCCAGAAACTAAACCTCCAGGTTAAAATGGTTGCACTCCTTTTGGCAGCTTGAGTCCTTCACCACTAGGATGGCTGCGGTTAGTCATCACCCAGCAGTGACACTAACGAAGCCCAGTGTTGAAGGACTCAAGCTGGCAAAAGGAGAGCATAAAAACCTCCGTAAGTTTGAGAGTTTATTTCTTACTTGTCTGTGAACGAGGGTCAAACGGATTTTAGAGAAAGGGAATCAACCCCTTCCATACGTTAGAGGGTCAATAAAATAGCTAGGCTGCCATGAGAGGCCCTCACGAAAATTTAATATGAACTGCATGCAAAAGTAATAAGAAATATATACTTTATCACAAGGTTTCAAACGACAGAATGCTGAGGTTAAGGTCACTCCGAAATCATAAGAGCCTAAGTCTGGGACCTCTGAGGACAATATCACAGGGCTCAAACCCTTGGGGTAAGCTCTGTGTTTGTTTCAGTGGATAAGACCTTTGGGAGTAAAATCTCTCCCACATTTTTTTTCCAAAGTTCTTAAAAGAGGAGAAGGGTGTAAGGGTGAGTTACAACATAATTATGATGATGTTAACTGCCCCAAAAAGAGGTAAATGACCTACTTGAGAGAATGTTGCATCCCGGATGTGAATGCAAAATATGGAGAGTGCTCTTAAGGTGAAACTATAATTAGAGTTCTCATGGGTGGCGCATCCTAAAATTATTATGTATTTTCAGGTGATTAATATTAGACTTGAAATTAATTTTAATTTAATAAATAAGTATATTAAGTAGGAAAAAATCTTAAGTATGATAGAATGTGTTATTTTTCTAGGTAGTTTGTGACCTGGTGGTCTAGGGGTAAGGTGTTGGACTTATGTGTTAGGGGTCCGGGGTTCAATCCTCGGTCCTAGCACAAATTTATCTGGCTCCCAAACCATTCCTTCACCTCTGACAAGACGTGTATTAATTACAACTTGTGAATTTGTGGAATGCCTGGCCCCCACCGTGGTTTGGATCCCACGTTAAATTGTAGGTCCTCCATTTCCTCTCACGATCCCTCTTACATTAAACATTTGCGTAAGTGCGTACAACCCAAACGGGTAGTAAGACGTTGTGCAGATAATAATAATAATAATAATAATCTAGATAGTCATATTTTTATTTACATTTTCTCTCATTATTTGCTTGGATATAAATAATACCTCCTTTTATTCAAGAAAACTCGCTAATTCTTACGCAAACAGCATAGAAAAGCAAATAGATTTAAATGAGATTTTAATCGTGCAGCAACTAATTATGTCCCGATTTGATAATCGAATGTTTTAAGACGTTACTCTCTCAATATACTGAACTATTGATGATGGGGTGTTCGTGGTTCAAACGCAGTTCAGGTTTACTTATATGGGATTTATTATTTGCTCCACACAACTTTACTTTCACGTAAATAAGGGTACACCTCCTCAATATTCAACCTTCCTCATCACTAACACATTAGCTTATATGTTCAATTTGTGTATGAATAAAAGGGGCTGTGGTAACCACATATCATTTCCTCGACGCATTATGCTCTTTAGTGTGTAAATATCTAATCAAATGGATATTATTTTGTTAAGTGATCAAAGGGTGAATAAACGGGTGGGTTTATACAATATAAATAAAATAGCAAAATGTTGTTTAAAATAATATATATATATATATATATATATATACATGAGTATTCGGATCAGACCCATAGAATCCTACGGAATAACTGATTTTAGCTAAACATGTGTTTAAATACTACCAAATATTATTAAAATATCTACTATCACTATTTAACATAGGATTTATTGAGTACATTTAAAACCACTTAAAACTAAATATCTGGTTATCTGAGTTTAGTTTTGAGTTTAGTTACAATAATAGAGCAGGTAAATATTTTTAGGAATGTCATCAGAAATTGAGTGGGGGTAGAGTTAGATACCATTTAGAGAATAACATACTTAGTACACCCGAACGGGATAGGAACCCAGGTAGATTGATGTTTAGTCCACGTGCTCAATGGCGTGTATAACGTTCAATCTTAGAAGCACTAATTTAAAAAGGTTTATTAGTTTGAATACCCTTACACGAGTACTCAAATTCTAAGTTGCGCGTCTAATCGAGACAAGGTCCAAATCAACTTGGTTGACCTCCCTATCAGTCCTTCCAAAGAACGGAAAATGTGAGAAGCTTATCTTGACTTCAAATACCTATGTGGACATTATTATTATAATTGTTATTACATTTGAAGTTAGAAGATCCGAAACTGAAGATAAAGCCGTTGTTGTGCTCACCAAAGAAGGGATGGTGAAATTGGGGGGAAGTAGCAGGCCAAGGAGTGGGTTGATATAGCGTGTTCTCCTTGCTTCACTGATTTTTTGAATAATTCTTATAATTATTAAGAAGAGAAACAGTTGAACGAGAAAAAAAGAGGTACGAAAAATAGGGGTAAACGGGAGAGAAAATTAACAGCTGCCATCCGAGTTTCACCTAGTTGGAAATGCACTCAGAAGGGGGTATTACAAGTTAAGGAGAGCTTTGCCATCCTTCTCTACAAAATATTTATCTAAATCTAATAACCTATCATGAATTTTAAAGATGGTTTATTCTGTATATAAGAAAGTGAGCGAAAGGAAAATACACTTTATTAAATCTAATAAAGCCATGTACATATTAAGTGTGCATTTTTGTTTCAACAAATATACCTACAATCTACCCCTTAAGACTTAAACACTAGATCAGGTCTAGAAAATGTATTAAATATTCATTAGAAAATAAATTTCATAACATTTCTAGCATTTTCTTAACGATATAACATTTTCATAAATGTAGTGAGAAATGCGGGAACACTTACTCTTCATTTTAATTACAATTTTGCACCCGGAAATTTTTCAAGCTGCATTTTTAAGGTGAATATTAAAATATTAATTAGTATTTATTCTATGACACAAACAATTAAAATTTTAGTAAATGTCAACAACAATAACATTAGCTTTGTAAATGAATATGTGGTACCTTCTTAAAGAGGGTCCTATANTTTTATGCCTTGTACTCAATAAAAGGGTGTGGTGATACAGTATTAATTCCATGGAGTAAGTAGGAGTGGTTCAATCAGGAAAAGTTTTTGGAGGCTAAGATGCACTCTTTATAAAAATTAGGTAAATATGATATGATGTAAATTTATCTCATTGATTAAATTTTAGCTAGTTAATCAGATGATTTATTGATTTAAATGTCTATTTTTTAGGTCAGATACTCTACTACCGGGGGCCGGAATCTAATTTAAGAAACAATCACAGCGTAAATAACGTGACTCATGGATGCAATGTATATTTGATTCGGATATCTAGTCGGCGGTGTTACACAACTAAGAAACCGGTGGTATAACACAGTTTCAAAAATTAATTTCTTTGAAGATGGATAATTATGGCTGAATTATTTTTATCACTACCTTAGGTGTATTTATTATTATTAATGTTATTATTATTATCATTATTATAAGTTAATAGGCCATAGCTCTAAGCGACCCATTCCATGTATTATAGATTTAGAGAGTATCTTCAAATAATTACACATCCATTAATGTAGAGAGAGGATGGTAAAATCCCTTCCGGGTCTCCCTTCCTCTTCACACTAGGACCCAGTGAATCCAGCTAGGATTCGAACCTTAACCTCTCTATCACTTATAATCCAGTCCCCGGAGACGCTTCAGACAATGTTATCTCTAGTGTGAATCGTTTCTAAATGAATATCTCATTTTGATTTCTTGGTAGTAATGTAAGCATGCACATCGAAAGGATTACAATAAATGTTCTACTCGTAATTTAAATTGATAGAATTAATAATTATGTTAGTGTTTAACCACTACTAGCTTCGCGAAGACTAGCCTGGTACTTATTTATAAACTATGTATCTAATTTGTTTGTAATGTTTTTATTATTTATATTTTATTCCCTTCACTAGGACTCCAGTATTTAAAAGTTAACGCTAAGCAATAAACTGATAGTATATAGTGGATGGGTAGATGGAAAGTCATTAGTCCTATTACCTTGTGTATGTGTGCGTTGGACCGCTGCAATATTGGAGGTTAGCATGTTATGGAAATTTTGAGCAGCGATCCGTAGTAATCAACACTTGAACATCGCTTGACGCCCATTGGCCGTAACCAAAACAGCGGGATAGGCTGTAAGACCTATTGCATGACATGGTCATAGAAACTGTACAAGGATATAGCTACAAAGTTGTTGTGATAGATACGATCTGGATGGATACACACTACTAGTTCTAGCAGGATGCTACTCCAATCTTGTGGTGATGGATACTATCTGGATGGATTCACACTACTAGGTCTAGCAGGATGCTACTCCAATCTTGTGGTGATGGATACTATCTGGATGGATTCACACTACTAGTTCTAGCAGGATGCTACTCCAATCTTGTGGTGATGGATACTATCTGAATGGATTCACACTACTAGGTCTAGCAGGACGATACTCCAAACTTGTGGTGGTGTATACTATCTGGATAGATTCACACATCTAGTTCTAGCAGGACGATACTCCAAACTTGTGGTGATGGATACTATCTGGATGGATTCACACTACTAGTTTTAGCAGGATGCTACTCCAATCTTGTGGTGGTGGATACTATCTGGATGGATTCACACTAATAGTTCTAGCAGGATGCTACTCCAATCTTGTGGTGATGGATACTATCTGGATGGATTCACACTACTAGTTCTAGCAGGATGCTACTCCAATCTTGTGGTGATGGATACTATCTGGATGGATTCACACTACTAGTTCTAGCAGGATGCTACTCCAATCTTGTGGTGATGGATACTATCTGAATGGATTCACACTACTAGTTTAATTGAATTACATGATTTTAGGAGTTAGATTAGGATAGCAGTATAAATTATTGCGCTTGAGACCACTATATTTTCAAATAATGTGGTACATAAAGAATGTAATATTTTGCATGATAGAAATACAGAGGACTACTGTGACAAACTCAAAGTATAATTCGAAATTTGTCAAAACTAATGTACTAATTGTCAGGTGCGTAGTAGCATCAAGGTAGACTATGATACTAAGTCCCCCCAAAACTTATATTGGACAGTTCAGAAAAATAAATACCAAAGGTTTATATACTATTTTAAGTTTAAAAACAAATCCCAAATTGCAAAGTGGTAGACCTTACATAAATACTGCTTGCACGGATAAAATATTATTTATTTATTTCCATTCCCCTATTGATACTCACCCTAACTATTAGAACACACACACACCTATATATATATAGTTTGGCATCACTCCTTTAAGATTCCCACCTCTCTATCCCTAATCAAAGGTACCGATATTAACTTCAATAAGCGTCTAGTCTCAACATAATTTTCAAATTGTATTTGTGATTATATACGTAGCTAAGATATTTAAAAAATCAGTATACTCATAATATTATACTGTAACAAAGAGTAAAATTGTAAACAATATTAAAATTCTAGTTTATAAAATGTTAAATAAATATGGTGAACAGTTTTGAAAATTCTTTATACTTGGAAACGTTGCGATTTAAACTCTTGTCAAATGGTGTGTTGCGAATAGGGATTTGAGAAGTTTTGGTAGAAAATTGAGGGTGGGAGGAGGGGGGAGGGATGAGGTAGAGGATGTTAGTACACAACAAAAATGTCTACCAAAGATAAAAAGGCACGTAACTGCCCTACTACCTGAATTAAAATTGTTTACCCACCTAGGCCTTCAATAATAACTATTTCACGTACATAGAACACAATTAATTACAGGTTAATTAAACAATAGAGCTAATATATTTTTAATAATTTTAGTTTCATGAGAAATCTTGTGTTTTTCCCATTTGGCACACTGGACCTTTATAAAAAATGTTTTTATTTACTTTTATCTCTGACTCCAAAGACATTTTTTTTTGTTACGTGCCAGCTCCAAATACTTAAATGCTATTTAGTTTATATCTAAGTATTTGAAAGGAAGGATAAAGCTGATAAAGAGGTATTATTTAGTGTTCCATTATAAAATGAAGTGTGTTAAATAAAAGATTCATATAATATTACTTAACCATCGTCTAGAGCTAATACAATATACGATAGGCAAGACGATTGCAATTAACATTCCACTCTTCCCTTCTCCATAATGTTAGTTACGCCACTTCTAATTGTCTTAATTAAGTATTTTATTCATTTGATCGTTAACTTTTGAATCACAGCATGATTCTTCATTGAAGGATTCTATGCAACCTTTTTGAAGTCTTATAAAACATCATACTTCCAATAGCGGCATTTATTGTAATTGAGTGGTTTCAAAATAAATATGTATTTTTTATCTATTGTAAATATTTTTAAACGAACCATTGATATTTCAATAATAACAGTGAAATAGGCCTATATCCTAAAAATTACATAAACATTTGAATACAATTATATCGTCAAGTAGCAACAAGTAGTTATCGGTTACTACAATTCAGAATCAAGTGAATAGTAGACTAGTTTATAAAAAAATAGTATAGCTATACAATGAAGACTAAGTTATCTGAAGACAAAGAATAATTGATTGTTTACTTATTTTTTATTCAACACCAAGAACTGCCTTTTGAAAGGATTGTAGATATATTGATAATATATTACTAAAAAAAATACTATATTTTTGTTTTTTATCGTATTAAATGTATGCTATACTAGGTGAAGTACCTTGCGCTGCCCGGGAAATACATTTGAATTTTAATGATAGTACTTGAAAAATAACTTTAAAGTGAGTGACTGATAAGTCCTGTGTTGCCCCAGGGTCTTATTTATATATATATATATAGCGCTGAAGTGCCTGATGCTCTAGCGAAAACTCTTTTGTTAATGATTGTGCGTGAAAGGTAACTTTAATGTTAGTGCCTTCAAGCCCTGCGTTGCTAGGACCCTTATTAAGTATACAGTTATAGTTTATATACAAATATTACATGTTATATTTACATATTACATAACTTATCCTTAAAGAGCCTCCGGATAAGCCAGGTTATCAGTCCTTCCATTTGGAGCCAATATGTAGACTCTCACCATTTCCAACTCTGGGAAAACCAACGTCCATGGGAGAAACATAGAGTCATTAGATTGAGACCAAATATTTTAAGTGAATGTCCTTGTACCTTGTTGTTGCTCAAATGAATAATGTGTTTAAGGCGTCTAAATTAATTGGAACATAGAATGGGTTGATCGTAATAATAGGGTGGAAGATATCACCTGCGGAATGTCCAGTTATAATAGTGGTTTAAATAACATTCCAAACCTTTTACCTGATGGTGAGGAGTGTTCTATTGCACAATGAAGGTGGATCCAAATAACTGAGAAGCATAATAGGCACTCCAATTTTCACCTTCATAATAAGTGAGGGTATTCCAGGTACCTCCATTACTTTTAAATTCTTAAGTGGGTATTATATTGCCTAAACTGTATCAGACAGAGTGTAAATTGATTTTAACATTTGAAGACGACTGGGAAATCAGCATAAGGTTGGTTATTGATCATTCTTTGGGACAAGAATAGCTCTTTGGCACAGTCAGGCATAATCATAAAAGTGCGGGTCCACATTTGGAAACACCATATCTTTCAGCTCGTAGTGGGTTTTCAAAATTCTTCCAATGTCTTTAATCAATATTAAAACATTTTGAACATCTAAAGTCGCGGCTACATTTACTAGTTGCAGTAGACTATCCGTAAACTGCTGTTCAGAAAGATCATTGGCCCCATGAGCTCTCTTATTTTAGTTAGGCTTAGTTTTCGATATCATTCCATATGTGGGAGAATTTTATACAAACATGCATTTTATTCACCTTGGCCCCATGCGGAATGACAGTCAGCATATGTTAAAAGTCACCAGCTAACACCAGAGTGACTACTCCCACTCAATCGTGGATAAGTCTACACCAGAGTCTCAAGGTTACTTGAACATACTCCCCAGTTACTCGAACCTAAAAACCTAGAACCTCTTTATGCTCGAGTAACGAGCTGATGTACAAAACATTTAAACATGAGAAGCAATAGTAATAATCAAGGAAGTCTAATTGAACAAACTCAAATTATTTCATGCCCATGTTGCAAGTCCCAACAACTTAATAAAATGTGAAATTATATTTGAGCCTAGGTTAATCCAGGAGAAAAGTAGTTTAATAAAATCAGTTAAAATGATTACATTTATACGTTTGATAAAGACCAACAGATCTGTTTATTTTAAGAAAAAATCAATAATATAAATGTAAATAATGCAAATGAATATAATTGCTAACAATACGAAATAGGTGTTAGTAAAATCTTATTCAATAAAATTAGTCCTCAGCCTTCAAGAAGATTCATAACGATTAATATTTAACACGTGCCATACAGGCCAATGTTTACAATAAAAATATAATTAAACTCCACCACATCCAAATATAGGAAATTTTTGTGCCTAACTGTACGCTCTTTCACAATAATAAATTGTTACCTCATCTACCATTTAGTTATTCCCGTTAGGCGGGCAAGTACCAGTGTCTGACATTAACGAATACGTTGTGAACATATTATGATGATAAATAACTTCAATCAAAACAATTATAAATAGAAATATCGCAACGAATAATAATAAGCCAAGCTATACCAAATTTACTAATCTTTAAACTAGAGCGTCATAAAGATCTACTTTAATCCTAAGGCTCCTTTCACAGGTTCTGATTTTGCGATCGGCCGGGAAATAGTAGGCCAGTGAACGGGTAGCAGTCAGATTGAGCCTCGACTGCTCACTAATGTCAGTTGGGCACCTCAGGACAGTAATTCATTGTTTTAAATGCGTTTGTTTACACAGGCCAGTATTTAGTCGTCCAATACCCAAGAGAGCGAGCACACGTGCTTTGTGGTTGTTGGTTGAGTGGAATATTAAAATAAGTGATAATGATATAGATACTGAACTACTGGTTTCTTTGGATGAATCACGGCCTGTGTTTTGGGACAAAGTTTTAGAAATTTATAAGGACATGAATAAGAAAAAACATGCGTAGAGAGAAGATTGTGTACATCTAATATAAGGTTTTGAAAGACTAAATGATTCAGAGAATGCAGTGCTCATTTTGGTGTTATGGCTCTGTAAATGTGATTTCAAGCGTGCATGTAACACGTTGAAAGATGAAACAGACATCAGGAAATAATTTAAAAAAATATTTTCATCGTATTTTAAATCCCCCAAAAATATGTTAAATGTGCCAATTTATTCCCTTTTCTGAAGTATTTGGTGATCTCAATGAAATATTACTCTACGTTTATTTCTAGGAAGATGAAGATTTAAAAACATCATCGCTATATTCCTGTCGCACTCCATTGTGAGTGATAAAACACAATGCAATCCATACCGCCCGTCCAGCAAGAATCGGAGTAAAATCGGATAATTTTATTTTATTAATTATCGGACGGTTTGCTATCAGCCGATATCGGCTGACCAAAGTCGGAACATGTGCAAGGGGACTATGTATTTTAAGCACATATACAAGAGGTGAACTTTAAGAGTCAAACACCAAATGAGTTTATAAAAAGAATATCTACATTGATCACTAGCCCAACCCTGGACTCCACATTTAAGATCAACAAGAACATCAAGTTAGTGAAAAAGTATAGTTGTCAAAATTCAATTTGGTGAAAATAAAATAAACGCGCCAGAAAATAATTTCAACTTAGTCCTACATAATTTTGAAGAGTTCAGACCTCATATATAATTTCAATAATCAAGTAATAAATATATATATGCCAAAAATAAATAAACTCTTACATTATTCAGGATTAAGTCCCTACGACCTGACAAACATCACTGAGTACATATCACTTGCGAGCACTGGCTTATATGCAAATTAAACTCAGTGGAGAAACATGGAAGGAAGAAAACAGATCGTGCCTGTCTTTCTTGTGCGTTCATCATTAACAAGTCACATACTGCTATCCCACTGACGCATGCGCACTTTGTCGTTAGTTTCTGGATCGTGGTAAGGGGAAAATTTTGGGAGGAATAATCATTCTACTCCCCTTAGTTCATGCGCCTGCGCATAATCCAGAATTAGGAGAGAGCTATCAGGCAGGGGGGTTTACGAAACAGCCGATACAGTCTTAGTTATATTGTTTTATTGTACACCCGGCCGTTATGATACGACCATTGTTGACGTGAGTTGAGCGGTAGAAGTCCAGCCCAAACTGGCTATTTGAATAGAGTAAGTCCAAGTAAATTGCTAGGTGACGGGGATTGGTAAAGATATTGTACTGTTGGCATGGGACAAATCCTCCATGGCTATATCTAGTGCCTTGAATATGGCTTTGTGGGACATTTTACACTCATCCCACACAATGAGTTTGTAACCCTACATAACCTTTGCCTTCCTTTAACCCCTTGAAATGTTGCAAAATGGCGTGTCCGTTTTTGTCAGATTTAAGGGCAAATTTAAGGCTGAGTGAGCTGTCCTACCAGCTGTCAAGAGTGTGGAACAACCGTCAGGGCAATCTTATTTTTCTGTCCTAAGATATCCAAATAATAATGGATGAAGAAAGCCTTTCTGAAACAAACTTGAGTATATATAAAGAATATACCACATAACTGAACAAAAACTTCTCTCCTATTCTTCTAAAACAATTCCTTTGAATCTGGGACCAGCTTTGGCTCATTCTCTTCTAAGTATTTTGTGAGTAAATCCATGTTGTAGCTCAACTCCTACAGTACTCCAGTCGGCATGGCTTAGTAATTGTCTCGATTCAATTTGGGCAGTACTAAGTTTTGCAGGTCCAATCTACCCAATGATTTAATCTTGTCATCAATGATGATGAGAATAGTTATGGAGATGTAATTGTAGCCCAAATGCATATCCTTATCATGAACTCGTGTTTTATACAGTATGTCCTCAGCCAGGTTCTCCTGTGGTTAATCGATATTTGGTGAGGACTTGACATGGAGTATTTTAGCAGCATAGCAGCAAATAGGCTATGCAACATATTCGGCGATTGACTCGATGCCTCATCTAATGCAGTATTACAATATTCGTAGGTTTCCAGGAGTTTTATGATCTGACAAACATCTTAGTAAGTTTCGCAGACAATTTCTTCAACTGTTTATAATTCTTAAAGGGTGAATTAGGTGACCTGGTGGTCTAGCGGTAAGGTGTCAGACTTCTGTGTTGGGGGTCCGGGGTTCAATCCTCGGTCCTGGCACAGGTTTATCTGAATGCCAAACCCTTCCTTTACCTATGAAAATACATGTATTATTCACAACTTGTGAATGTGTGGAATGCCAGGCCTCCACCATGATTAGGATCCCACGTTAAGTTCTAGGTCCTACATTTCATCTCACAAACACCCTATCATTACACATTGGTGTAAGTGCGTATAGCCCGAACAGCTAGTAAGACGCGGTGCTAATAATAATAGTAACAATATGAGTCTTGAAACGATGTAGGGCTCTGCACTTCGTGCAGCAGCAGTTAAGGATTGAAACATTCTGAGTTACCAGGATTGACCGTGTACACCTAGCCAAGCGCATCACTGGACTTGATTCTCACATGCTTAGGTACATTCTTTTCAATTTTTTGATGGCTTAACCTCTTGTTACCATTGTTACATATGTGGTACTTTGCGACTTGATGATACAATAGAGTGCAGGCAAACTCATATTCAATGCAAAGTATGAAGAAATACATGTGGGTCATTTCTTGAGAATATTGAGCCCGTTCATCTGCATTAATTATTGTAAAGAATACTCTCCGGCCATTCCCAGGTCAGGCGCTCGTGTTCTGAATAGTTGAGTATTCTCTATACTTCTTTATTTCTGCTGATGTATCTTCTCATTTTGTATTTATTAATACCATTCTGATCATTTCTTCTACTTGTCAGATCACACACAACCTTGTTGGATCCTTTGTTCACATATTTGCAAACGTAATTGATTGAATTGGCTTAATTGTAATGGTGAAGTTGATGGAAGCTTTAAAGATGTTTGATATTAGTGGACAATATGGAGCAATTCATTTATTGTACACCAACGCCTAGGGCATTCGAACATCGATGTCTGCTATCGACGCCCGTATTTTATACTTTACGGATGATAACGTGAGTATCCGTCTTGGTTTGTTTGTGTTTCTTTCAAATAACTTTGCGGGTATCTCTATGTTCAGCTACCATCTTTTATATATAGAGAATGGTCGTTGAGGTTTAAGCAAGGTTCATGCACTATCTGCGTTGTTACATAAATAAAGTGATCTGGGTCTTCGTCTGGATTTGGTATTTTGGCGATGATTAAATTATCCACTCTATGCACATGTAATGTATCTTGAAGACACATCAGAATGTGGTCATAAGGAAGCTCTCACGTCTTTATCTCTAGTTTATACATATAGAATCGATAGTTCCACAAACATATTTGTCTAGATGATGATACCCATGATTACGTTGTGATTTTTTTGGAAAACTCTTACCAATAGATCATGACAATTCTGTGGAATATGACCTGGAATTGTTTTATCCTTTGTTCTGCCAAGCTCGGATTGTGTGTAAAGGTTATGAAGATGTCTGGTCGACCATAGCTCCATACGTAGGTCATGGCATCCTGCGTACACTCATTCATGGGATCTTCGGTGAAGTTTGATGGAAAGATGATCAACTTGCTGATGTTAGCAAAATCTCCGTCATGGATGACAGAATTCTTCAGATGCACATCTTATTGTCCCCTGGTAAAGTCAAGTATACCTTAGCCTTTTAGACTCAACCTTATAAAACATATCCACGATAAATTGTTTATGGAAGAGTTATTTGCTTCTCTGATTAATATTTAAACCAAAAGAGCGCACCATTATACTGGAAGTGGAAAAGTACATTGCATACATCTTTTTACTAGCCAGTATTAATTAAGTTGTGTTTGTCCGATGCGAGTCTAAATGGTGCCCATCCTCTCAATGCCAAAACATTATGGAATACTGAAGTAAATCTTAAGCTCTGTGTGTATCAGCAATTCTTTTAGTGGTATTGCTTCTTGTGTCAAATACCATGTCCCTCTTTCCATGTTGTTCCCCGAACAATATTATTTCTTCTTCCGATGTTGTTGGTACATTTAACCGTCTTTAATGCACGCCTGGTTGGGGTTTGTCCGCTAAGATAACCACATTTAATTCGGGAGTGATCTTTACCAAGGCCGATTTGAAGCTCTTGGCGAAGTCTTTTTTCTGATGTTTACATTTCTGGCAGCTGAATTACCACCTATGGTTATATTTGTGGCACATTCTTTCAACGTTGGTCAGGATTTTGCTTATCGTCGCTTACTAAATAAATTTGTATACACTTAGGCTCTTCATTTGATCAACGCTGTAATCTCCCAATTAGAGAGTGAACTTTTCAATGGACCTTAAATGTTGTGAATTATTTGGGCCCTCTTAATTTTTTTTATGGTGCCAAAAGAGGTCATTTGAAACATGAATATTTGTAATGGCATATGCTATTTTGAAAACGGCTTTCATCCGATGAGTCTCAATTAACTGTGCCAGTTAAACCTTTCATCCACTGCAACGCATACGTAGGGTTTCACCTTTCCACTTCATAGCGTCACAGATATGTCAAATAAAATACATTGTTACGATCATGTAAGACTGATCAAAGGCATAATCAACTAATATTTTGTAGGAGGAAACTTCATTTTTTCTCTCTCTCAGAACTTAAATTTGATTTCAAAGTCTGTTTACCCGTTCTTGGGTGGTTTCCTATACTCTTGATCTAGTCTTAGAGGTTCTAGCTTGATTAGGTCTTCTTTCTAGTTATTGGATGGTATAGTGTGGCATAGATATAGATGTGGAGGTATTATCTGGTTCAATGCTTCCTTCTCGTTCTTGAAGTGTTTAATGTGCCCTTGATGTAGCCATAGAGTTCCTTTCCAGCCTTCTTTATCTTTATTGTGTGTTTTCCTGTACTTTAGGCTTTGTTGAATTACTCTGTTGGTCCCACGTTAGGATCTAATATACTGTTTTTTTTATGGGTAGACATATTTGTGCCCAGCCCACTTCCATCTAATCAAATATGTTCCTAAATAAAAGAATAGCTACTTTCAGAACAATACCAAATTATAGATAATAGGAAATTCATACCATTTTCCCATGACAAAACCTACCGACAAATTGAATTATTGACAATATAGACACAAGAGTGTATCGATCTACCAATTAGATTTTAATTGATTAAATTATAACGTGTTTGGAAATAAACCAATATTATAATATTAATAGAAATTGATGGCTAGATAAATTCATATTTACTTTCTTATATAGTCCTAGAACCAAATTTTCAAAAATAATTTCTAAGTAGGAAATTATTCTCAAGATACCTTATTAATGTAATGATGTCACACTTACGCTTTCAGTTGAACCTCTTTATCCTTTAGCATTTATCATCCATTTTATTCTTTATGCCATTTTATCATCTTTACCATTCGTAGGCCTTTTAAAAGTTGTTAAAAGTACATTGATGTAAAAGTTATAAAATTAAAAATACTTTAAAAGGTAAATTTAAACAAAATTGTATTAACTTTGCTTTGAGTCTAACTTGTTTTTGATTAATTCAAAAATATTTAGTCAGATATATTATTATTATTATTATTATTATTATCACCGCGTCTTACTACCCGTTCGGGCTATACGCACTTATGCTAATGTGTTATGGTAGGTTGATTGTGAGATGAAATGGAGGACCTACAGTTTAACGTGGAATCCGAACCACGGTGGAGGCCTGGCTTCCCCACATTCACAAGATGTCTTGTCAGTGGTGAAGGAAGGGTTTGGTAATCAAATAAATCTGTGCCGGGACCGAAGATTGAACCCCGGCCTCCAGAACAGAAGTCTGACACCTTACCCCTAGACCGCCAGGTCACCTAGTCAGATATATAAATATGTTTTTACCTTGTTGTTAATATTTTGATTTTCTGATAGGATTTTGTCATGGAAGAAAAAATATATATTTCAAATACTTAGTAATATTTTTTTATGCTGATAATTTTTTTTATTTCACCACATATTTCATTATATTGAATTGGTTAGAGCACCAATAATATGGCTAGCATTAAGTGTCCGGATTTGCCTGGGGGAAATGTTTTTGTGGTGAAAAAGTTAAAAAGTTAAAAAAATCATAAAAAGGGCAAAATGGGTAAACAGAAAATCTAATCAAAACATTTATAAAGAAATTGTAAAAAATTAGAAAAGATTACAAAGTTTAAAATGGTAAAGAAGCCAATAATATAAAAAGGGACAAATGACAAAAACTGCACTAATGGATAAAGGACAAATGGTAAAAAACGGTAAAAATAGCCAAAATTCCAAAAACGATAAAATGACAAAAAAATAAATCAAATAAAAAGTTTAGGAAAGGATGAAAATGGAAAAAAAGGGCATAAAGTTCAAAATGTGCAAAAGGTGAAAGAATGTGTAAAAGTTACAAAAGGGAAAAAGGGCAAATATTTTAAAAAAGGTAAAAGGCATAAAAGGGAACTTTAATTAATTTTTTAAAATCTGAATTGAAAGTGTATATGCTCGTGCACATTGGCTACCAATTTTTAAATTTCAGACCTATGCGTGCGGTAGATATCATGCAATGCTTATGACAGACAGACAAACAAACTTGCCAATTAATAAATATAGATACATGTCCGTAGCTCATCAATCAGTTAAAAAGCACCCTCCCCGGTGGCGTAGTTGGCTAACGTGATAGTCGTGTTGAGCTCGACTGCTGAGGACGGGGAGATCGAGGTTCGAATCTCGGTCGGGTGAACTGGGCGGGGGGAGGGGGGAGTTGTTCCTAAATGATTTTCCACTCTCCCTCCACGAAAATGCGGGTTCAATTCCTCTAATTCAACCTTCCCAATTCCTAATCCATTAGCGTAATTAGTACTCAAAGCGTATAACCCGAATGGGTAGTAAGACGTGGTGCTAAATAAAAAAATAAATAAAAAGTTAAAAAGCTTTGAATTAAGAGTAAATATTTTATATACAATTGATACTAAGTTTTTTCTATGTTAAAATATATTACATCCAGATTTTGGTATTTTAAAAATATTAAAGGAGATTTTAATATAATTAAAATCGCTCAAGTTTTAAACTGTGCGCCACGATTGTCAATGCTGCTATCTGTGTGGGTAACAGAACTTAAAAAAGTGTTCTCTTGATTTCCAAGTTTTCACTTAATACAAGTAGACTGTACTAGTCCGACAGATAAGGTCACAGGTGGGATAGTGGCTAAAGTCTTGGTATGGTGGCTTTAAAAGTCATGGATCCCCGAACAATAGAATTAATTATAAGCGTAATATTAATTGCCACCGGATGTAGCCACGGTGTCTTAATAAAACCAAGGAAAGTGAAATGGAAGGTGGACCACCTTCTCCTTAACTGACTTGTTCTCTGCCATTAAAACAAGCCATGCGGACACATGCTGCCAAGAAATCGCAACATGTTACGTGAGCTACAACAGTTAGATTCATATAATTAGCAACTAGCTAGATTTTTTATAAGCTTGTGTTGCAAGATTAGTCATACACAATTGAATTTATATTTTATTTTAAGAATTTCCTAGGACAAGATTGATTGTATATTTTTTTAAATAGCATTTTTTTTACCTAAGTGATGGGAACTTTGATACCATCTGGTCTGCTGTGCCTGTGACATAGTGTCAACTCTAAAATTTCTAACAGAATCTCTATAATGATTTCCCAAATATTCCATTCCACCCAGAAAATGTATTAACACTTTCTCTAGATTCTACATATTTAATCCCTATATAAAAAGTGCAGATATAGGAGTAGCCCAGAGGGGTAGTATAACGCGAAGAAAAAAAAATAGAAGATAAACTTTTGATTCCTGGGCCATCTGAAAATTTACTCTAGTGAGGGAGGAATTTTAAATATATAGATTTATATGGAATGGAACCTCATCTTCTTGGAGGATAAGTGATACTTCCTAAAGGAAACCAACACACAGTACAACCTGCCAAGATTTTAAATTCAATGTTCCCTCAATGCCAAATGTTAATATAAAAAAGTTATTTCTTTACATTTGTGCCCACCAGTGTGGGTAGATTTTCCATTAATTGTATAGTTTTTAAATTCTGTTTATTCTCAACGGACTATATATTAAATATCAACCGATATTTCAAAATTTTGTATTCATTTACGAAGGTACGGTTCATCATTTGACTATCAAATTTCACAGACAGTGACAATTCTAATCTACGTTTATCAATTAATATTTTTAAGGTATCATCATAATAATGTCATGTTATGATTTCCTTTTGAACGTTTATCTGCCTAAATTAATAACCGTCAACTACCATAGTTGGTAATTTAGCTTTTAGTGATTAATTAAACTAATTGTGGTAATCTTTGTTATTCCTTTTACAATAAAATAAAAATTAGTTTAATGATTGAAGATGTTTAAGGTGAATAAAGATTATTTCTTGATAGATCAATAATGTTTATTTAATAGTAAAACAAAATATTGTCCCAGAAGAAGATATCTTCTAGCATTCATAAAACATTAACTTGTAAATAACAATCGCTGTACACTGAAACTAAAGAGTAGCCAGATCTACATATAATAGGGTTATATCTTGGTTAAAAGGTCAACGTAGCTCTTATCTTTACTAAAATATTAAGATTTATCCTTGGATTTGCGTAAATAAGGCTTTATTCAATAATTCTTAACTAGTGTTGTGTGTCAGTATTTAGTATGTATCCGTTTCTTTATTTACAAATGGATAAAAATTGTTATGGTTAGTTAAATATTGATAGTATGTTGTTAAATTTAGGCACCCTCCTTTCCCCAGTGGTTCAGGAGATGCGTCTAGGGATGGTAAGGGTGGGGGTGTTCAAATTCTAGAGCCCGAGGCTCCCACAAATGAAGGGCAGCTCCCTAACCCCCAGCGATTCAGGAGATACGTCTAGCGGCGAAAGAATGGTATGTGGTGGGGTGGGGTGTGGGGGAGGGGGGAAGTGGAATTAAAAGACATTCAACTTATGTAGAGCCTACTTTTTTGTGCTTTAAATATTTCCATATATCATTTTGACCTTTCCTCAATTGGGTCTGTCAACGTTTAGCCAGGAATTTTCAAATTGGTTAAATTTTCTCTGCCTTTTAATAATTTTCTGTTTTACTACTTGCCTCTATAAAGTAATAGAGTAATTTTATGAATATGCTAAGACCTGCCTGGATAAAATAATCCTACGAAATAAAAAAACTGCATTACATACGGTTAAGTGTTCAAATGATAGACGGACATACAAACAAACAAACCTATACTTGGTTTTATAATATATTTTGCTAGTACTTATCTAGTTATCATCTATATTAGTATTGTTTAAAAGTGTGAAATAATTATATTTGACTAGCTGACCCGGCAAACGTTGTTTTGCCATATAAATAATTTTTAAGTAATTTCTAGTGTAGACAAAAAATAGCTTACTTATTGTAAGTGTGTAAGAATGTGGTATATGCATGAAATAGGCATGGAGCGCTGTGAACAATGAGGAAATATAAAAATAACAAAAGGCAAACATTATTTTTAAGTTATTATAATTTATTCCTTAAAATTATATATCATTAATTAATCAATTACGACAGTAACACTAACAAACAATATCAATCTCTTAATGCCATAGCGTGAACAATATTTTTTGTTAGTCCATCTTTAGCTAACACAAACAAACTGGATGGTTTACCCACTCGAGAGCATGCCACGTATAATTGTCCGTGTGAAAAACATGGTGTTCTCAAATCTAAGCCACAAATAGACATCGTTTGACCTTGGGATTTGTTGATAGTCATTGCAAATGCCAATCTAATCGGAAACTGAATACGTTTGAATTGAATTGGCACATGACGATTGATCAGTTATCGACCGGGGATGAAAAATGATTAAATTACTAAAATGGCTATTAAAAAATAGGGGTTGGTGATAAAAGGGTAAAAATTTAGGGTTGTATGTATTTTTTAATGCGACATAATAAAAAAAATAAAGATATTAAAAAAATGTCTAAAAATTATAGAAAAATGTTAAGGGTGGACAACCCTTATCACTAAGGGGTTTGAAAAATAGATGTTGGCCGATTCTCAGACCTACTCAATATGCTCACAAAATTTCATGAGAATCGGTCAATCCGTTTCGGAGGAGTACGGGAACGAACATTGTGACACGAGAATTTTATATATAAGATAAGATTATTGATTATTAAAAATTGTTTAGTAAAGTATTATTTATATATCCCTTATTCATATATTTATCCATTTTATGTATTTATTAAATTACACGACTTGTTGTGACTTTTTAAATTCAATTAGTGACTATTGAATTATACCTAATTCAATGAATGTCTTCTCTTTTATTTTCAATAATTAGATCCTTGCATTTATGATTTTTATTTTTTTCACTTGGTATGAACCAAAAGTCTAGCCCAAAATCTTAAATATAATGACTCATGGTTGGCACGATGTTGTGTGAATGGCGGACAATCCGGTGTGTTGGTGAATACTTTCAATAACGTGAAGAGACGTGTGCAGGCATGACTTGATGCTAATGGCGCCCACTTTCAACACTTGCTATGAGATCATCATGTTTTTCATACATCAAGGTATGTCTGTAGCAAATTTAACCAAAGTACGTCCATTATTTTGAAAATATTAAGGGAAACTCATGGGCCGAAACCGAGTGAAATATACTCAAACAAAAAAATATGTGTTAGGGATTAAATAATTATATTAGGTCTAGTGCTATTACTGTACCTATAAAATATGTAATTATAGCTAAATAGCATCTGTATTAATTGACAATACCATTAGTGATCCCCTTGTCTTGGCGTATAAGAATATTAAATTAAATTTGGTATTTTCACGTTTGTCAAAAAAGGTCTAATAGTCGTGCAGGGACTATACATGTGTATTTGTGTGGGATTAATTTAAAATGTCAAACTGCTGACCAGTCGCGACTCAAATCCGGATCTCAGACTAGTCGGTCCAGTGTACACTGACTCTAATTTATTGTTTAAATAGTGATGAATCTTAAGTTTGAATATTAATGACAATTAGTGTAGATCATTAAGGGAGATGGTTTATTAGACTTTGCTATATTGTATTCTATTTGATGACATCTTTATGATGGTATTACAATATTTGTGGTCCCACCGCTCTCAATATCACTGAAGCGTGGTTTTCCCAACCCTCAGAATGTCCGGTTCATACGGCTTGAGGGTGGGTGGTCCGAGCTTCATTGTTTGAATTGTACTGGTCGTAACAAACACTTTCGCAGTGATTTTGATTTGTCCTTGTGTTTTACACACTTAAGTTTCAAACAGTCCATCCCCTTGGCAAAGGGTCAAGATTGGTCGATGGTATTAGTTAAAGAGACTACAATTTTGTATTGTTTGAATATATTGTATTTAATAAGTGGCTACATACTAATTCGCTCTGCTATGGAATTAAAACAAAATTCAATGGTAGGACTGGATGTGTGATACTAGTCGTAATTTACATGTTTATGTTAGTTTGAAATATATTATATACATGTGATTTAAAAAGTGAACGCTACATACATTTACTGAAATAAATATATGATTATAAATTTAACCTCTATAAGCTACCTGTAGGACTATTAACTAGGTAGCTTAAACCAATCAATTCTAAGTAGGGGTTTATCGGACCCCTCAATCAAACTTTTATAATATCAATATACTAATTTGAATTTGAATTAACTCAAATTTAATGTAAATGTCTTTTAGACCCATATTTACTCGTCCAATCTTTTTTTGTATTGTTATTTTAACCAGTTTGTCTACTATTAAAGTTAGGTAATTTTAGGTAGGGCTGGCAGTACTTAATTTTATGAACCAGTAAAGAGATGTCTCAAAAACATACACAAAGTAAAGACTACTGTTGTGTGAACAGACAATTGTGAAGCCAATAGCAATTCACTTTCCAAGTAACGATAAATTATTATTATTATGTTCTTTTATCAAATTTTTATTTTTTACTATTTTTTATAGAGTAATCATTGATCAAACATTTTAAAAATTATTATAAAAAAGCCTTAATAAATAAATATCTAAAGTGGAGATGTTGTGTTAAATGAGCCCCCTTCGCCCACCTCATTAGTAAAACTTGTGACAAGATAAAACCTTGGATAGATATGGTTAAGAGGAGCATCTATCCAAGCACTGGAACACGTTGCAGATTAGTAGAAATCCCGCATCTTTTTAAGTGGTTATTTAAAAATATGTCAACAACAAAAATAGTAGTGAAGGTATTAATCCTTCCCCACGGGGAAAAAAAATGTATATGGAAAGTTTCAAAATATAAAATAAATCATGATCAGTATTTACTGATTAATTTTGAAATATGTTTCAAGTAAAATATCTGAGTTCTAAGACCAAAGTAAATTGGTGGAAAAATATAAGGAATTTCTCAAACAAATTAAGATTTTTTTTTTAGCAGATCCTCTAATAAAAGTAATTCTGAGATAATTAAGGATTGTTTTAAAAGTTTTTGATCTTCGGAGCAGCCAATCCCATATAAAATACCATGAAGAGAGAATATGTTATTTTAAATAGGTGGTGCACTTTAAAACGGGTTTACAAGAATACAATTTATGAGAGTAAAAAGTCATAGTTTTAATATATTCACATTATAAAACTGTATTTGAAATAAAATGTTTTGCAATGAACTAGAAATAGTTTTGACTCTAATAATTGTTTAAATATATAGATTTTTAAACATAAAAAAAAGTTTAAGCCTTCGTAAGTTTTACTTTCTCATATCAAAAGAAAGTAATGTAAGCATGGGAAAAAATCTCTATAGAGATTTTAGTATATCTTTAAGTTTCATGAGAGCCCAAAACGAAAAAAAGTGGATTTTACAAGTATATGGATAATTAGATGGGTTTTGTTATAACTTGATATTTTAAATTGTATACGTTTATATCACCAGCTTTTTTTATTTTGACCCTAACCCTAAAATTAAGGTGAGTTTACTGGTGCATATTTCTATTGAAATACAAATATTTAGAGAATGGCTCTAACAATGTTGTCTAAATGATTATCTAGGGAAGAGTTTCACCTCTCAAATAGAACTTTTTACTTTGGTTTTGGTTAGGAATCAGTTAAATTATGAGCAATTTAAAAAAAATTCTAAGTATGTTTAAATGGCTCTAAGGGTTTTGTTTAAAATATTGTAATGTTATACATAGCAAATAAAAGTGTACTATTGCTTTTTGGGCGAAAATACATTAAAGGATAATTTACTTGTTACGTGATAGAAGTTGATATAAAAAAAATCCCGACTATTTTGTTCATAACAGGTTTCTGTTAAGGTTTTTTCAATACAGATTCTCATTTATATTTCTTGTTTTAATAAGAATTTTATAATAGTTTACTAATGACAAATTTTGGTCAAATTCCATTGAACAAAATGCAGTTTTAAATATTTTGTTCAAATTTGTTTGGAGGGATTATTATAAATGTTAAATAAAATTGTATTTTATTGTTTCTAAAATAAATTAATTAAAGGGTAGTTTGCTTTTGACAAATTATAGACAATTGGAACTCTTTCAAAATTATCCTTGAATATTAATATCAAAATGGGGTTCTGGCTATAGTATTAGTGATAAATAAACATTTGTTTTTATTTATATTAATTATTGAAAATAGTTTTAGGGTAGCTAACAATTAAGTTCATTTAAAAAAAATTGATTTGTGTTAAAAAAAATTGCACAATTTGGTTTAAACTGTATACAGCCTGTACAATTCGGCTAGTTGTGATTAACTAGACCATGTGTTTGTTTATTGAAAGCGTATTTTGGAAAATTTCCTTCGAAGCTATAGCATAGAATATAAAAAATGTTGTGACGTACCATTTATTAATTAACTAGATTTTTCAACTAAATGACGAGCCCCAAATAACATAACATATCTCAACTTAACATATATAGCATTATTTTTTTGTCTAGTTCTTCTAGTACTGGTTACAAATGAAGCAGACTCATAGATGACTTACTCTTGAAAAGCTGGCTAATTGTTTGTAACTTTCTGGAATTGTACAGTACATATCAATATAGATATCTAAAAACGATAGAACATTAAGGGGTCAAGGGAAAAAACATAATAAAACTCTTTTTATGAAAAAAATGTGTCAGTAGTTATTTCTGGTGGTTTAACTCTTGCACTAAAAGCTGTATTTATATGCAATCAAAACATTGAGGATAGCAACTAATATCGACGACTATTTTATTAATTTTTTAAGCTAGATTTACGGGTTTCATTTAATTTTAAATAGTGAAGTTTATCATTCTTTTGCACCGACCAAAGCAATTGTGGGGGATTCCTAAGAAATAATTATTTTAGAGTATTTATCGTGCATTTCTATTATAAAATCTATTAATAAAACAAGTAGTACTTATATCCGTGTTTGGATGGATAAGCGTCTAGCTCATCTTTTTTGATTCACTGATAATTGGGAAGTTGGGGTTTGAATCCCTGCTGGGTGTAATAAAGATTTTTTTTACTAATGGTTTTCTTTTCTCAAATACTAGTACATTTCTTCTAATTTACCAAATTATTATAATAAAAATTGCAAGAAGCCAGAATGGTTAGTAATATGTGATTTAAAAAAAATCCAAATAAAATTCACGAAGAAATGACTTTAAGAAACAAATCTTAATACGATCAAGTCTACCTACACATCTAGTCAGCCTCAATTACAATACTATGACTTTTGTTTGTTGTATTATAACTATGGAGTTAAATTGTGTCCTATTTTGATGCTTGAAAAAAATGTAGAGCGCAATACAGCCATCACTTCCTCCGGGTTCCTCAAAATCATACAAGCCAAATACTAAGACTGGTGTTTTAAAATAATACTTGATTTTATTGTTTATATAGTAGCACTTAATTAGAACCAAACTTGTATGTTGTTGTCTATTAGGTTTTAAACGTGTTAGAAAGTTATGTTACTCTTTTATTTTTTTGTAACACTACTAATACTACTACTACTACTCGTCTACCCATCCAGGCTATCTGCGTTTTAATAAACTTATAAGATTAAATATATTTGTACTTAGGTATGTGCGTAGGGTGATTAAAAACTTAATATATTCAAACAAGCAGACTGAATCAGCTTAACGACAAGTTTGTGTGGGTGCTAGTTTATAAATAGTTCGTTGAGTACCCTATAATTATTGGCAATATAGGTTTCAACGATGAGACACAACAGTTTTAACGGTGCTAATAAATACTTATTTTGTTTGTTAGCTCCCAAATTATACAAATTTAAAAGTTGGTACCCTCCTGAAATTGGAGGTATTAAACCATAAAAACTAAAGCCTCAAATTAGTACAAAAAAAAGCATACATATATCATGAACGTCCAATTCGTTATGGAAACATGATTTCTAAAAGAAATGGAATGAATAATGAACACCTTACCCTCTATTTCAGAGTGTATGCGGGTCAATAGATCTATTTCCGCCACCTGCGAGTCCTATTCGCCAATTACTGATAGAGGTGTTGTATACAATTCACCTTATTCATGAAGTGTACTTATAACTGTTTAGTTTTTCTTAATATATTATACAATAACAACCTTCACCATTTACAAATTAATTTAACCAGAACACTACTAACACGCTATACCCTAGACTATCGTCTTGATTTAGAACATTAATGTCACGATGAACCCAAACAAATCTACTCATTTATTTTCCCCCTGTCAAAGATCAAATCCCGTCGAATAGACCTGATAACGGGCCTTGCCTTTATAGCCAATTCAGTTTTCAAGCGTCCCCTTTAACTTGAGCATCTTTATCGTCATTCAAAAGAACTGGACCACCGTGCCATGGCTGGATTGTTCGGAAGAATAACTAACTCAGACCCTAGGAGACCAACAGAGGTGGTTGGTGGGGAAGCGCCTATAAATACGTACCAGAGTAAGGTAAGGTGGTATTTGACAGTTGAAAAGGTTACTAAACATACTTTCATAAAGTTCTAACTCATATCATGTGATGTGCAGCTGGCTCTTTGGATGCATTAGATCAATACTGATAAAGCTATAATAATAATAATAATAAAATGTTAGTTTTATAGGGTAAGCACTTTTCCCTTTGAAATATTAACAATAAACGTATTTCTTGGTTAGCATTTTATCTAAATACTTTATCAATATTGATAAAACACTTTATCTAAATAATTTATCAATATTGATAATTAAAAATGTATTTACTTTCTTTAGTTATACAATATGTTATATAAATTTTAGGATAACGTAAATAATTTTAATTAGGCTAATGAGTCGTGACTTATTTTTTCAGAATACTTTAATATATTTTAAAATTTGGGGAATATTATGCAATATTATTATTTGAATTTTAGTAGGGCCTATTAATATGCCAAAAAACCTTTACTAGTCGTAGAGCCATGGTGTGAGTCGTGTCTGGACATTCTTGCTAGTTATGGGAATGTAGTGGTTCAAATCCCGACTGGATGTAAAGAGGTGTTTTTTTCTTGCTTTTCTTCGACAAAAGAGCATGTACATTATCTCTGAATTGTACTTCCCTGATATGTATCCCAGAAGAGTAAATATTTGGATAGCTTGGATGGATAATAATAAGACTTGAAGCAAAAAAAAACTTGAAGTAATTTAATACCACTAAACATCACCAACAAAAGTATTAAATTAGCTATATTAATACAAATTTAAGTGGTTTAATAATCAATTTAACTACTAACGACCCGCATCGGTGGCGTAGTTGGCTATTGCGCTAGTCGTGTTGAGCTCGACTTCTGAGGACGGAGAGATCGAGGTTCGAATCTCGGTCGGGTGGTTTTTCTTAAATGGTTTTTCACTCTCCTTCCACGCAAATGTGGGTTCATTTCCTCTAATTCAACCTTCCCAATTCCTAATCCATTAGCGTAATTAGTACTTAAAGCGTATAAACCGAACGGGTAGTAAGACGTGGTGCTAAATATTATTATTATTATTAATTATTAACGAACTCAAATTGACATAATACAAAACATTTTTTAGCAACGCATCTAACTACCCATTAGGCCTATACGCTTATGTACTAATCACGTAATACGTTAAGGACGAGTAAGGTCAAAGTTAGAGTGAGTGTACCCACATTGGTTTTGAGGAAAATAGGAAACCATTTGGGGAAAACCACTCTCACTGCACCCAACCAGGATCGAACCATAATCTACCCGTCATTGACAATCTAGTCTATTGCGAGAGCTGCGTCTTAGATCATGAGGCCACAGAAGCGGGTGATTGTATAGAATTAAAGGATAATGCACAGGGGTGGATTGGGAGGCCAGGACAAGGTGGAATAAATATCTCGCCGTGCGGGTTTGATGTGGTTTGTCACAACTACCTTAAACAAGAATAATTTTAACCATTAAATTAGAAATGAGTGTTTTACTTTACATCTATTACTGCCTATTATCCGGGACAGTTTTTTTATTTAATCCATAAATTTCCCGCTACTAGTTTGCTAGGCCTGCCGTAGCCTCATATGCTTTATAATCTATTTTAAAACTAGGACAGGCGCAACATCCAGTCCCCTTGTCGTTAATGAATCACTTTATAAATGGTATATACACATTTTTTCAGTGATAAATTTTCGACCACGCTGGGAATATAACCTAGAACCCTTAGCTAAGTAGAGAGACACGCTATCGATCGAGCTAAGGTGTCGGATTTTGAATTGATTGTCTACGAGTATATTACATTTTTATTAAATGTTCCGGTGAGTATGTCTGATAATACCAAGAATACATAATTTGTGAAGCTTTACGATGCCATTAAATGCAAAACCATCCTCTTTGTATATTCTTGGTGTAGTCTATAAATGATTTACTAAGCCAAACATAAACGCATTTGTTTAGTGAATATGCTACTGACAAATACTTGCTTTGTAATCTACACCAGTAGCAATCAGAGGATTATCTTTCAAACTTAAATATTTAAGAAATGAACTCTAAACTATTGTCTTACAATTTAAAAGACGTTTTGCTCACGTAAGTAGAAAGAAAACTGATTCTCTAAGTGATCTGAATATCAATGAAATCATCGATAATGTAACTTAACCTTACCACTTTAACTTACACTAAAACCTAATTTTAGTGGTATTTTATAAGTGAATGCAAAGGGCTGTAATATTATAAGGGTACAGGGGGGAGAGGAGGAAAGTCACACTTTATACATTTTTCCGAAAAAAAAAAATATATATCTCAAACCCTAGAAGGTACCCAGTAAAAACTTTTTTTTAACTTTAATAACAAAGATACCTTTTTTAACAATAATCTAATTTATATTAGAACGTTCTCATGATTTTCTAACAGATGGCAGTAATAACTTAATTTGAGGTAGAATGGGACCTTCCCTTATTTTCTACTGTAAGCCTACCCTTCATTGTAGTCCCGGGGCGTTCCGAGCCTCCCAGTCCACCCCTGACAATGCATATAATATTTAACTATTAATTTTGAATTTTTCTGGGGTGAAACCTTGTCACATTGTGCTAGGGTTATAACCTTGAAATTCAGAAAATAATCCATATTTACCTATCTATAGGATAAAACTATCAAAACTAAAGTGATTTGTGGGATTTTTGTTGTAAATGTTGCGATCTCGGGACTAGGTTTCTATATCACTTAAGAGTGAGAGGAAAGAAAAACACTGGTTGATTAAGGGTCTTGCTAAAAATAATGCAAACTTCCCTGCCACATAGACTAAGGGCCAGTTTCATAGTCAAAGTTAGTACGCCTCAAGTACGGCGCTACACTAAGTACAAGACCACACCTACCTAAACCAGAAAGGAATGGGCCGGTCTCGCATAGGAAACTGGCCCATTCCATTTTGGTCAAGGTAGGTGTCTTCCTGTATTTAGTATCGACTCGCACTTGAGTCGTGCTAAGTCTGACTATGAAACTGGCCCTAAGGGCCAGTTTCATATTCGAATTTAGTACGCCTCAAGTGCGGCACTACACTAAGTACATGACGACACCTATCTAAACTCGAATGGAATGGGCCGTTCTCGCATAGGAAACTGGCCCATTCCATTCTGGTTTAGGTAGGTGTCGTCATGAACTTAGTGTAGCGCCACACTTAAGGCGTACTAAATTTGACTATGGAACCGGCCCTAAGGGGCTGCAGATCAACCCCGGAACACTAGACCAATTTTGTCAGTGTTAAGAGTGAAATGGATGTGTAATGTCCCTCACGTTTAAAGAGGGGATTTATCGGTAATATAAGAGAACCATTCGTTCATAGTGGGCTTGCTGTTTATAGAAATTAGGGGCTATACGCTCTTCATGGAGGAATTATCAATGTACAAATACAATATATTATAAATTTAATTAATCAATATATCAAAGAACCGTTTTGTTATCCCACGGGCTAACGCACTACTCTTGCAGTAGACTAGACTGCTGATGACGGGAAGATCAGGGTTCAAATCTCGGTTGGGTGTACTGAGGGTGGTTTTTCCAAAACGGTTTCCTACTCTCCCTCCAAGTAAATGTGTGTATACTTCCTTTAAATATAACCTTCATAATTCCTAAAATTATTAGCGTAATCAGTAAATAAGCGAATAACCCGAACGGATAGTAAGACGTGATGCTAAAAAAAATGATATTATTCTATAAATTTAAGTATTCTGAGAACTTATTTAATTCAACAATAAACTGCACTCTTCAGAGGCCGAACGGTCTATGGCGTCACACTCGTGTTAGACTAGACTGCAGATGACAGGGAGATCTGGGTTTGGATCCCAGTCGGGTCTACTGGGAATATTTTTTCCTAAAGGTTTTCCCACTCTCGCTCAATGCAAATGTGGATATTTATCTATAAAATGCTTGCCATATCATTCCTACCCCATTCGAGCAATAAAATCTGAACATTTAGTAAGACCAATGATTAAAAATACCATTAATTTATTTATAAAATTTTTAAAAACTTGGTGCCCAAATCTGGTATAAAAACAAGTTTGCGTCGCCAACGCAAATTAAATAGTTGTTTAGCATATCAAGGTAACTGTGACAGTGCTACGAACTAAAAGGGTCCCAAACTCTAACAGTGACCATTATCGATGCATGGATTCACATGCTCATGATTATTAACAAACTTAAAACTAGATATAAATTAATTATTGGATAGAGTGGCCTGAATATTACACCCACACAAGTCTCGTCTCTTCTGGTTTACCTGTGATGAAGAGATTCTATATTAGAATATTTGCCGACTGTACAAGGGCTGTTTTTAATCTCTAGCTTCCCGCTAATGTATGTACAGTACAGACCCTGACTCTATAATATATTCCCCTCATCACTGCTTCATTAGTGCTAATATGCCTTAGTGAATAATATGTCACGGAATACTAGATATGATCCATTATATATATTTTTTTTAACCTCGGTGGTCTTGAGGTGAAGTGCTCACATCAATATACGATATTCGTGGATGCCGGAGTCGGAGAGGAAGTAAAGCCATCGGTTTAATGTCGATTGTGGAATGTAAAAGTGGCCTGAGAGGTGTCCCGGCAAAATTAGTAGATCCTTTCACTCTCGCTCATAGACATTCTTGAGTGCTGATATAATCAGTTTGTTCAGAAAGTACACGTTAGATACCCCAAATAAATTTTAAAAAAGCTTTAATTCAAAAACGGCTGATGATAAAATAAACGCCATCTGTATTGAAACACAACTTGGATGGTCATACATAGAGTCATTAACCGCGACATTGATTATTTAGTTATTTTAATTTAACTCTCTAATTATTAAGTACACCTAAGTCAATATATTATAGCAATTATTATAAATAATCTTTATCACTCTATGCCTCCCTACTCCATCTTTCTTCTTTCTCTCTCTCTATTTAATATATATATATTTTTATACATAAATAAATGGACGTCTCTGCGTGTTTAATTGTATTTTTGTATTATTATTGCTGTAAAAGTGGACGGTAAATGTTAACAAAACTCTATATGGTACTTTCTTCTTCTCGTATTAATAACGTTGGTTTTTGAAGTAGATTAAGTCATTTGGTTTGGTAGCTTTGTTGTGGTATCTCCTCCATACAGTAGCCTATTACTTGTGTCTTGTGCATTTACCGTAAAGCCAAGAAAATAGCTCCGAGGCTTAGACAAGAAATAAAGGGACGAATGAAATTGAGGGGGAAAACAGTGGGTGAAACATAGGGGTGGGGGAGAGAAGGGATGGGGAGGGGGGAACAAGTAGAACTGGTAGCAAATACAATAAACACAAGTTCCAAATTATATGATTTCCATTAGGTTAATTGTTGAAATTAAGGGTAGCCAAGCGTTGTAAGAGAAAAGGAAAGACTTGCCTCTCCTCAAGTAAATCATGGGTTTCTTTTCGCAAGGCAAAACCGGCGAGCGCTCGTCTTAGTCGAAGGGAGAGTGAAGGGGTAGAGGGGGATGAAAAGGAGTGAGAGAGGGGAGAGAGGGGTGTCTAATTGTTTCCGCAGGCGACGATGTGCTGCAATGTAGAATTAAACACACGAAGAAAAGTTGAGCACAGTTTTCAGTGGCGGCTCCACGGTTTCTTCCAAAGAACCCTTTTGTGGGGAATGGGGGAAAGATGTGGGCGTTGAGTAAAATAGGTAGGACTGCAAAACTGTTGCCCTCCCCCTTACCCTTTTTATTATACTTCATGTAATACATTTAAAAATGCTGCGATCATTTTTGCAATGTTAATTTAGAAATACAAATAAAAGTTTTGTTCACGTTGTTTTAGTTGCATTTTTTGTTCACGAAAACATATACCAATGGGGTAAGGAAGGATGAGGGAGTTAGAACTAGTTTTTGTAACCTCATTTAAGAAGATAAAAGCCAAGCCATTTATGAAAAAATCATTCTGTACACCGACAATCTGACCAATCGAGACATACTACTTAGTCTCCATGCCCATTGCTGCGGGTTTTAGCTAACTCAATCTTGGTGTAGGCCTATTTGTATTCATCTCTACTAGTATGTCCTAAAATAAGGTTATCTAAATCAACTGGAATATTATAATCAATCAGAAGAAAGTAATTTAAGAAAATTAAATTACTTTATTTAGTAGAAACAAAATCAAATGTACACAAAACCTTAACACAATTTAATTGGTTTATTTAGTGGTCGTCTTATGGACGTAACAACGATACAAGAGCTCCATTGCAATGGTACAAAACATAGATTTTTTTCTTTGTGAACTCTAATAAATAGATTTAGTAATTAAAATAAATAGTTTGATAGTTAGAGCCACAAAATTATACAGAAATTGTCATAAAATAAGAGGCTTGCTCAAAGTGAACAGACGTGTATGCTTTTAATATTATTATTATTAGCAACGCGTCTTACTACCCGTTCGGGTTAATGCTTTTAATACGGCGTGAAACAATTTATATGTGTATTGACGTAGATACATAACAAACAAGCTTGCTACACTCCGAAAGTAACTAGGCCTATTCAAAATTGACTAACAAAATTGGATGGACCAGAGGATCCCAGAAAAACAAACACAGACCTGTCGCAATCTTCAAAACATTTACTTTCAACCTAAAATATTTCAAATAAGATAAGATTAAATTAACATTTTTGATTATTAGTGTATTAGAATGGAGAACTGTTAAAGAATATAAATAGAGTCTTTGAAAATATGGGTACACTTTCGTTATAATCTACTATTATTCATCCCTAGCACATTAGCATGGCAATTAAGCTTGTATCTCGAACGGGTAGTAAGGCATGGTGCTAGAGAAAACTTTGTAGTATATTGATAAGGACTTTAAATTCAAAGGACTGGCCATTTATAAATTGTATAATTTCTTTGAGTGACATTAAATTTTCATCCTCTGTATTGAAAGTCACACATCCAGTAGCTAAACCAGCGTGCCGGAAACGGTTCTGAGTAGTGATCATTACCACACTCCTCCATGCGTTGTCGGCAAAAGGTATACAGCAAAGTCACCTGTCTGTCGTTGCTTGTTGTAGCCACAGTGTGAAGTTTAAACCCATAATGTGGGGTGCATTGACTGTATGCACGAGGCCATTCGTGCACTTTCCGTTCCTTGATTTCAGTGCTAGCAAAATAAGAAACCTGGCAGGATAACAGTTTTTCAAGTCCAAAATTAAACACCAAAATAGGTTTGTTTTCAAAAAGTCAAGATGTTAGAATAACATTCTTACTTGGAAAATTTAGTTTTTAGTTAGATTAAAACATAATCTAATGGTTCATAATAAACGAAACTTATAGCATATATGCTATATTTAAATATATGTGGTTGAAAACAAATTGTTTAGGTTAATTGTAGCCAGATGTTAACTAAAACCGAGCCCACTAAATCCTGAGTTGAGTAAAGTATATTAGAGTAGAGTAAAATAATAAATAAGGGAAGCATACCCTTAGGTTTGTTTGACTACACGTGCCTATTTCAAGCTTCAGTTTGCTATTTTTCTTGGTTTAGGAGATATCCGTGGCATTAGCTACACATTCTTAGGTGTAAGGCTAGGAATGCATATCTACACTAATATTATAAAGAGGAAAGATTAGATTTTTTGTTTTTTTGTTTGTAATGGATAAACTCAAAAACTACTGGACCGATTTTAAAAATGCTTTCCCCAATATAAAGCTACATTATCAGCGAGTAGCATAGGCTATAATTTATTTTGAAAATTTAATTTATTCCTCATAAAAATGTCGATAGTAGCTCATATTTTATGGTAGAGTCTATGATGATTCTTTAATATGTTTATTGAAAATAATCATGCGGGGGGGGG
>CABEEJ010000020.1:48826-60792 GCA_901482245.1 Timema douglasi | reverse complement strand
TCAATATAATTATTTTGTACTACATTGTTCAAACCTCACACTAATGTGACCAGTCTTTAATGTTCTCAAACTTCTCATGATCCAATAAATTATCAATTTCTTTTTCAAGTTTTAAATTATGCTTTCAAAATTGCAATTTTTATATTTTATTAACGCATACATTTCCTATAGAAGCACATTTTAGTCTTATGTTTGTTTTAAGTAAATAATAAAATTAGAGTAACTAGACTACCTTTTATTATTACTAATAGCAGAGTGGCGCAGTGGAAGCGTGCTGGGCCCATAACCCAGAGGTCCGTGGATCGAAACCACGCTCTGCTAAAAAATTTTTATTTAAGAACAAAATGGTAATCTTATTTTGTCATCGGGCAACACCTCCGACTGCTACAACCAGTGGTGCTGGGGGACTGCCTCCTTCTACGGAGGCATCCCAATTGATATCGGATGTTGTGAATGTGTGGAATGCCAGGCCTCCACCGTGGTTTCGGATCCCACGTTAAACTGTAGGTCCTCTATTTCATCTCACAATCACCCTACCATTACACATTAGCGTAAGTGCGTACAACCCGAATGAGTAGTAAGACGCGGCGCTAATAATAATAATACATATCGGATGCTACGTTGAGGGACAACGTATGGGCATCACTAGACAACATCGGCACGCTGAAACTTGCCGCTTCAGAGGACCAAGCCCCGGTGGATAGATAGCAGCCGATGCCGTGTCCCCCACCGCGTGTATGTCTTCAGTCCAGGATGTTGTCACTGCTATGAAGAGCACGTTGATCCGGTGTAGATGTTTCCACCTTGCTTCCTCGAGTCTCGGGTACTCCGCCATCATGCTCACCAAGAACTTCATTTCGTGGGAGTCTCAGCCAGGCGGTAGCTCCGGAGTTTTGGCCTTGGTTGCTAATGCCAGGCGCAGGGCTTGGCCCCTGAAGCGGCAAGTTTCAGCGTAGCGATGTTGTATAGTAATGCCCATACGTTGTCCCTCGACGTATCATCCGATGTCAATTGGGGTGCCTCCGTAGAAGGAGGAAGTCCCCCAGCACCACTGGTTGCTGCTGCTGGAGGTGTAGCGCCAAATCGGTCGGCTACCTGCTAAGTTTATACGCATATATGATCATTTTTCTAATGGGGTAGGGATGAGAAATGAAGCATTTTAGAGGTAGTAAACCCGCATTTAAATGAAAAGAGAGTGATAAACAATTTATAAAACAACCACCCTCAGTATACATGACTCCCGTTTGAACCCCGATCTTCCTATCATCAGCAGGCCAGTCTATAACACCAGAATTACGTCTTAGGCTATTCGGTCAGTGAAGCGGCTGCTTTCAAAATTACCATTTCATATTATATTAATGAATATGTTTGCTATAGGACTTTAAAATAATCTATTTTTTATTTTAATTAAAAGACTCAATTCATAATACATAAATGTAAAATAGTATGGTGGCGTAGTGGAAGCGTGCTGGGCCCAAAACCCAGAGATCCGTGGATTGAAGCCACGCTCTGCTAAGTTTTTTCTTCAACTATAAAATAGTTCTAATTTATTATAATATTCGAAAAATAGATTATCATATATTAATCTGACGTAACTAAGCCAGTGACAAAAAAAAAGAATCATGGAAGTTGGTCTATTTTTGCTCTGCCTCCTACTGTCCACCAGGGCTATAAAAGCATTTTACTTACACTAATTGGAAGGAAGAATTTAAAGTAAATGTACCAACACTTGTGTAAATAGATAATAATAAACCGTGTATGAAAAAAAAACCTCCGTGTAACCGGTCAGGAGTCTAACCACACCTTCTTAGCACGGGCAACCTACTTAGCTGCGTCTGACTTTACTGACTTCTTACTTTACTTCGGACTTTATTGAGTTAGCCACTGAGAAATTATATAAATTTGAAACAGCAACCACTTATACTTTACAAGATGGTAGGTATTTTACATATAATAAAGTACTTTATTTCATTTATCTGAGGTATCTCAACGTGCATTTTTTGAACCGACTGAATAAATCAGCACACAATAATTTCTATGAGTGAGAGCGAAAGGGCTTACCAATTTGGCCTGTAAAGGTCTTTTTCACGGTTTCATGGTTCTCTTACATGCCACAATCGACATAGGACCGACAGCTTTACTTTCCCTCCGAAAGAAGTTGTACTACAATTTTTTATCGCTCAAGAAAAATCCGTCGACTCCGGTTGGGCTTGGGCCCACGATCATCGGGTCCTGAGGCTAGCAATTTATCCCAAAACCACCGAGGTTGATTAATAAATAATGAAAGGGCCACGTTGGTTAGGTCATGGTCCAGGAAAGGATGACTAACGAAAATTTTATAAACGCTGCAAAATATTATGGATTGTTAGACCGATCACTAATACAAAATAAATTATTGCCTGTGTCACATTCTCAAATTTACCTGAGCACATAATTAAGCTAATCCCGTTCTGTGTTTTCTAGTTTTGAGGTTACATGACATCATTTGATTAAAGGTTGGGAGGTAGGGGATGTGAGAAAATACCAGTGTTGTAGTTTTATAATATACATTTTTTCAAAAGAAATCAAATATTGCTTCATTAGAAACATAAGAGCTTATTTCACATGCATGGTGATATAAAAATGTATTTAGTATTTGTCATGAACATAACGACATTAGAAGATATATTTTTTAAATGAAGAGAAAAAATTGCCACTAGATTTCTGGACACCCTTGACAGATATTTAATAACTGTTGTATCAGCATGCGAAAAAATTAGACTATGTATCTACTGGAGAATTATTTGCTTTCTTTTCCTATAAAGTTTTGATAAAAAAATACAAAAGACTGACTGGACTTTTCTCGTATCCTCTTCCAAACTTGACATTAAACACATAATATAATGTAATGGTAAAGATAATAAATCCGAGATGTACAGTAAACCACAATATTTCCTAAAGCACGTAAGTATTTTTTTTCTTGGTTTCAGTCATAGCTGAATTGGGGTCGAGCGGAAGAAATTATCAGGCTCACAAAAGTTTATGTTATAAATTATTATTATTATTATTATTATTATTATTATTAGCACCGCATCTTACTAACCGTTCGGGTTATACGCAATTACGCTAATGTGTAATGGTAGGGTGATTTTGAGATGAAATGAAGGACCTACAGTTTAACATGGAATCCGAACCACGGTGGAGGCCTGACATTCCTGACATTCACAAGATGTCTTGTCAGAGGTGAAGGAGGGGTTTGGTAATCAGATAAATCTTTGCCGGGACCAAGGGTTGAACCCCGGCCGCCAGCATAGAAGTCTGACACCTTACCCCTAGACCGCCAGGTCACCCAATGTTATAAATAAACTCTCAATTTCACTCTTATAGTTTTTATATGATGAGACTGTAAAGAATAATTCTTCTGGTAATTGAAGTAACCCACACCAGCAGATGGGCAGCACAATGCGTTAGTCTTTCTATATAGTTAAAAAAAAATTGCATGAGGTGCACATCTCCAGGTATTCTAAGCTCCTTTGCAAAGTTTCATGCTCTTGAAGTTATATTGTTAGCACACAAATGTAAATAAGATTTTAATTGATTATTTCCATATACTCTCTGACATTTAAGTTTCTTTTAGTGGGATGATTCATATATTTGTCTAAATATTAAGTAGGCCTATGCAAATGTGAGATCAAATCAGATAAACATTTTAAGCTTTACCTATGTGCAAGTTTTACTATGGTAAATAAACACAATAGGCCTACTAATATGAATACAAAATAATAAACACAAAATATATTTTTTCTTTGGATTTTTGATTAAAATATATTCTGTAATCACTCATTGGATTGCAGTTGATTAGGTGCGATCAAGCAAGACAAGAGTAAAAAAATGAATCCTACTTTCAATAGGAAATTATTATTTTTTTAATGTTTGTCTGTTTGACCGGGTGAGATATAGTTTCTAATTCGGTTGCCTGTGTGTATAGACTTTTAGCCACTCTGGTGGCACAAAAAGTTACCCAGGATACACATTTGAAGGTTGTCTACACTTCGTACCCGCATTAATATGATGTTATGATTGTGGTTATGAAGGTTTAGAGCCTGTAATAATCTTAATCCTAGCTTATGCCTAATTAAACAAACCCTGATGACCGTTAGGATAATTACTCTTTAGGGAAAAATAACCATGGTACAAGCAAGGTATCGATTTAATTAAATATATAAATATATTTTGATTCATGCTATATAGTTTCTCATTCCATACCAACCACTATGCTGAATTTGATTTAAATTAAGTAAAATAGATTAATGATGAGGATTAATTTATCACACACTCTTATTCTCCAAACCTTTGACTATGCGAATATTTAAGAGTGTGCCCATTGTGTGAACTTCGAGATTCTACCTGCAACCGATAACTAAACACAAATGGGGGCTAGGTCTATTTAGCCTCTGAACCCTTGGGATTGAGTGACAGCTAGTTTGCATTTAGGGTGTTAAAGGGATGAAGGGAGGGGGGGGGGAGTAGAAAACTGTGTTATATTTAAAAGTATAGTAATCCATTCAAAAGAAAGAGCTCCAAACATTTTCAATGTATTGAATTACTTATTTTCTTCACAAGCTAACCTTTCAAAGAATTTGAAAGATTATTAATTATATTCTATATTATTTACATTATATAAAATGTCAAATAAAATTAACAGCAAGAAATAAAGTGGTGTCCAGTGGGATAGAAACAAAATTCGTTTGTTTAGATTGGAAACAATGTTTATTTATTTTTTTCCCTCCATTGTCTTATTGTAATAATATATGGTAGCTTACTAAAAATCTATTTTTCAAAATTTTCTTCAAAGATATAATACACAATATGAGAAAGTTTGTGTGATTGTGTCAATAATTTATTTTTCATTCTGTTTGGGTCAAATATACAGCACATCTTTGGTTGTCTCCAAATATATGATTTGAGCTTCTTAGTTTGTCATATCTCAAAACAACTATGCACTCATTTAATGGTCTCGTTTCATTACTTATAACTAGGCGTTTTAAATACTTGAACTATATTTAGTTACCGAATATTGAAAAAAGTACTAGGAATGAAAGATACAAAAAAAAACATAATAATTTATAGTATTGAAAGTATCATGTAGAGATTAAGTATTCAGGATATTTAAAAAAGTATATAAAGCATGAAAGACACCAAAAACACAATAAATTATAGCTGAGTATATTACTGGCAGAACTATGAATCGGGTAGTAAGACGTGTTGCTAAAAAAACAAAAGTAAATATTTTCGTTCATCCACCATCACTCAGATAAAAAGTAGAATGGTCACTGAGCAACACCCTCACCCCCCCTTTCTAAAGCCCCCATCCCAACAACCTCTTTTCTGTTACTCGCAATATTTCCAGAAAAACCTTCAAGCACTAATGGGGTTTATAAATGACAGACAGGAAGTAAAGTGACCTATCTCACGCACAATTTTTTATACTTTTACATAAATTTAGTTTTACCAGGATTTCACAATTTAATCATCATATTAAAAAGATAGTAATGGTATCAATCGAAACGTAAAATAATAGCTATGAGACATTAATTGTCAAAACTTTGAATTTCCTTTTCACTACACTGTTTAAATTTATAAACTGTTTAGTCATTATCATAATACTATAAAAAAATTGTACAATTTATTTTATTTGAAATGTAATAAGTAATATTTTTTCAGTGTTTTAATACCTTTAATATGATACAAGAATAAGATTGTTATCATTTATGGTAGTTGAGAAAACTTGATAATTAGATTAACCTTAAGTTAAAAGGGTGTAATGCGGTTTGTGTCAAGAGTAAACCTCACTCTTAACACACGTCTGATCTGTTTTCTGGCGTTTTCGTGAGAGGTTAAGACACATCCGATCACTCTGATGGTGTGATCGCGTGTGATTCTCCAATGTAAGCCACGAGGTCTCCTTGCATTCCTCGCCAGAGTGCAAGGGACAGCCTACTCTACTTGGGTGATTGGACTTTTTATAGAGAAATCGGCTAAGATCGCTTTCATTGACACTTACATTTTGGTTAACTCTTGTCGGCTAAACCTTTACGAGCTGTCCTGTTCTTTATTTGTAGTTTTTCTTATCTAAGGGTTGTCGAGGTTTGAATCACAGTAGGGTTTTTTCCTAATTGGTTTTCCACTCTCCCTACACGTAAATATGGGTTCACTTCCTCTAAATTCAACCTTCCCAATTCCTAAAACATTAGCGTAAATAGTATTTAGGCGTATAACCCAAACAGGTATTAAAACGTGGTGTTGAATTAAAAATAAAATAACTCATAGCCCTTGCTAAAGTTACCATGAAATATTTTTATTATGTTTCAGTATTATATATTTCAATATTAATTAGTGAGGATCTATCGTCAAAGGGTGGAACGCATTCAAACCGACTGCCACATTGTTGAAAATTTACTGTGTATACTGGTTGTTTAATCTTTCCCGGGTGACCTGGCGGTCTAGGGGTAAGGTGTCAGACTTCTATGCTGGCGGCCGGGGTTCGATCCTCGGTCCCGGCAAAGATTTATCTGATTACCAAACCCTTCCTTCACCTCTGACAAGACATCTTGTGAATGTGAGGAATGCCAGGCCTCCACCGTGGTTCGGATTCCACGTTAAACTGTAGGTCCTTCATTTCATCTCACAATCACCCTACCATTACACATTAGCATAAGTGCATATAACCCAAACGGGTAGTAAGACGTGGTGCTAATAATAATAATAATAATAATAATAATAATAATAATAATAATAATAATAATATTCTTTCCCAAAATCTGTAAGGTTTTTAACTTGAGAAGTTGTCATAATGGCTAAAATTATTTATGACTATTATTTAAGGCTTATGGTCTCACTGAGGATCGAAGCTTATATTTCTTATAGCAATTTATAACAATAGGGTTGAAACAGACCACGTCCCTTACTACCTTACAGGTCCTCGAATGGATTCGACGTAATGACCCTCCTTCTACCGGATGCCAGTTGTAAAAAAAATCACAAGGGGATAGGTGGTAGTATGATCGTCAACTTTCATTGATTACTATTTTGATTGTGGGGAGGGGGAGGCTCTAAAACGATCTTGAGAATAGGGCTGGAGTGGGTAGGAAGGGTGTGGGGTGGTCCCCTTTCACGGGCTTGCTCAAGTATAACAATGGATTGGGGTCTTAGGGGTCCAGTCCTTGCTAGTAGGGTGGGGGGAGTAACTTAGCAGGGACTAAGATCCAACATGCATAACATCAAGGGTAAATCTCTGACACACTATTACTGACTGAAGTCCCTCGTAGATTCGAATAAATTTCCTCGTTATGAACCATAACCNAGAATCGAGCTCGATATTTTGATGAATTTCGACGTTTCATGACCCTCCCTGATCCGAAAAAGTGATTTTTGAATTTCCATTTGTCGGTCTGTACCTCTGAATAGAGCCTAAACTATTTTACCGATCGGGATAAGACCTTGTAGCTAGGGTTTTCATAGGGTTGCCCCAAGGGGTTTTGGAATTGGATATCTAACTCTAAAATTAAGGGTAGTTTACTGAAGGGCAAAAAGAGTGAAAATTGATTTAGACAAAATAGGTTCTAACGATTTTGATTATTTTTCATTTTAAAACATTTATAAATACTCCAAACAAAATGGCTACTCTGAATATTCCGGCAAAATGACTTTAATTGCTCCAGTCTGAAACATGAATTCTCATTTTTTTCATCTCTCCGAAACTATGTGAGATATGAAACTAATTATCATTGAAAATATGTAGATCTATTTATAATACAAATATTTTATTCTAGACGTATTTTTATAAAATCAATCGCTTTCAAGCTATACATAAATATACATACATATATTTTAGCTTATCGGACACTAAAGGTAAAGTATTGCGACCGTAACAAAAAATGTAACCTGAAATGTTGATGGATGCCGACGTCTTATGACTCCTTGAATCCTTAAAAAATGTCTTTGCTATGCCGTCTGTCTGTGGGTTTATGCGTTGATTAAGATTATAAACCAACTGGATATTTTAATTTTCAAACGAAACAGACATTTAAGGTACTTTACAGAAGTGAAAATTTTCGCAGCTATTAGAGATACTAAATAACTTATCATTTCAAAATTGTAGTGCTATTAAAAATAAATATATTTTTATAAAACCAATAGTTTCTGAGATATTTTTACATATATTAATATAACTTTGTGAGCTTTGGTTGTAAAGAGACACTACTTAAGTTTTAACCAATAATTCTCTAATGCCATAGAGTAAGAAATAAGTAAGTCTCTCAAAAAGTGAATGTTCTCTTTCTTTCAACCTCTTAGGGGAAATTTTAGTACAACAATGATCTACCTCTACCATTTTATATCCAATAGTCAATATTTACCTATTTTATTGGTCAAGATTTATAAATGAGGAATTTAATATCAGTGCAGTAACCAAAAGACTCCTAGTAAAATGTCAAAAATTTTAAACTGGAAGTCGATATTTTAATACGAAGTTTTGTATCGTCAAAAAAATTTAACTCAAGATTTTGTTGGATGTTGACGTCTCATGACACCGCGAACCCTAAAAAATTGTTTTCGCAATGCCGTCTGTTTGTCAGTCTGTACCTTGAGCTAGAGCTTAAACCATTTTACCGAATAAAACTCAGTATCTAGGGCTTTCATAGGGTTGCCCCGAGGAATTTTGGTATCTAGATATCAAACCCTAAAATTAAGGGTAGTTTCCGTATGGGTCAAAAGAGAAAAAATTAATTTGATATAAATCGGCTTTAATGATTTTGTTTAGATTTCATTTCTAAGTTTTGTTCAATATTAGAAATCAAATGGCTACACTCAACTTTTCGTCAAAATGACTTTGAGTGTTCCGGTCCGATGTGTAAATTCTACTTTTTAATTTTATCTTCGTAAGACTTTGAGATTCGAGATTACTTATCATTGCATATGTCATGTATATCTATTTATAATAAACATCTTTTACTTGAAATTTATTTTTATAAAACGAATAGTTAGCCAAAACCTATACGCAAATATATATTTTTAACTTTTACAACCAACACTCTAAGGTAAAGTATTACGACCGTCAAAAAATATAGCATAGATGTTGATGGATGTCAACGTTTAATGAACCCCCCCCCCCGCCCCGAACCCTAAAATATTGTTTTTATCAACGCCGTCTGTATTTGTGTCTGTCCTACCCTATAATTGATAGCAGTTTACTAAAGGGTGAAAAGAGAAAAATTCAATTTTCTCAAAATCAGTTACAATAATTCCATCTCTATCATTTTAGACTAAATAGTAAATAACTACCTCTTTTATTGGTCAAAATCTGTAAAAGAGAAATTTAATAGCAATTCGATAACCATAATATGTGTATCCTTTAGTAAAATGACAAAATATTTAACCGGAAGTCAAAATTTTAATAAGAAGAGTTGACCCTTGAGGACCCAATATCGATATTATTTATTAGTCTAAATATACAAATGAAGACGTTAATTCCTTTAATATAAGGTTATAAAATTTAAAACCATGAGTCAAAAATGTTTTACGTATGTATGGTATGTATAGTTTTGAGTAAATGTCTCCATTTTTTAAATATTAGAGCGAGAAAGTCCGTGCGGAGTTCCGTGACATTAGTTTCTACGAAAATGAATATATTAGAAATATCAGTTAGAACCTTTTTCAATTTTTCCATAGTGATGATAAATGTATGCCTATGGAACTTAATAGATATAAAATATCGGTTTGTACTTTTTAAATTTTTGTTTGATTTCAGTTTCAAATGCCATCTATTATTTTATTATTTATTTTATTATCAATTTGGAAAAGATAGAACCTTGTTCAGTAATTCGTTTAACACCGGCACGTTCAAGCAAAACTGGTCCATTCTAAGATCATTAATCGTTTTAATCCAATTAATTGATTTCCCAAATTATAACCTAGTACTAACAGATGGATATTATATTTCAAGTATATTAGTAACTAGAAAAAAATAATTATTTATGTAAATACAACTCTACTAGATTAAATAATAATAATACTTGGCCAATCTTATATTGCTACAAACGTAAAATTTATACAAAAATCCTACTTACAAAACCCTATAAAGTTAAAAAAAAAAAACACTATTTTTATTCCAAACTAGTTTTATGAATAGTTTTTTACTCGGAGGTAAAAATGATTAGTTTTAGATCATATCAACAAACAATATTAAAAAGTTTAGCTGAATATCGCTGTACTAAATTAGTATAGCTCAACATAACTAACAATTTATAAAACAAATATTCCGAGTGATTAAAGATTATTTTTTATGTGGTACAGTAAGCAATAGAAAGTTTCAAAATATGATCATATACTATATATTTGAAATTAAGGGGTCTAGGGTTAAGGTATAAAGGGTAAGGTTTCAAACATTTGTATTAGTGGTTTGGTGTTCAAATCCCAGTTCTGGCAGAGATTTATCTGATTACCAAACACTTCCTTCACCTATGGCAAAGTGTATGCTTTCACACTTTGTGAATGTGTGGAGTGCCAGGGCCCCACCGTGGTTCGGAGCCCACGTTAAACTGTAGGTCCCTTCTTCTTTCCACCATCATCATTCTCACGTATCATCCTACAATCCGGGATAGTGGAACTCGCCTTATTAGTGTCTTACCTCAGAAATTAATTCCTCCATACGCCAGGAAAGCAGAGGTGTAGGTAGATAAGGTTGAATGGCCAAGATCTAGAGCATTAGCCCCACCCTCACCTATTTGAAATGATTGGTTTATCATAGGCATATTATATTTGATATAAAATGATCCTATAATAATGAATAAACATCCTTAAATGTATTTTTTTTGTATAAAAATATATATGCATTAAAAACCTAAGTTTTTACAATTAGACGACTTTCATGTCAATAATTAAGCTCAATAGTTTTATATAAAAATAAAATATTAAAAAAATACAAGATTTATAGGGGTTGATTTATTGCAATTGGCGACCTGTATACTGTTCACAGTCTTATAATAATAATAATAATAATAGTAATATTGATTTATCTGTAAAAGCTTAGGTGTTAGTTTTCTCTTCCAATATACGAGAGATTTACTACAACATATAATACTATATTTATTGGAATACGAACAGATTTTAATAGTAAAAATAGTAAAATATATAATTTAACGGGAAATTAAAATAAGTAGAAAACCATTTTCACGCAAATTCATACACTCATTCACAGTTCAAGTAGTTTCAAGAGATCAGTTTAGCTTATTTGACAAGATATATTGTGTGACAGCACGCTTAAAGGGAAATTTGAATGTCAGTTGACGAGTCAAGTTATCTAATTTGTTAAAAGCCTGCCATGTGAAGACAGTAAAGGAACGAGCATGTATTTGAGATCCATGCATCGGAATAGATATCTGTAGAGTAGAATCTGATCTAGTATTATGGGTGTGTTTATCCTTTAAAAATAGGAACCTTGAGGAGAGGTTGAGAATAATTTGTGAAGCAATAGTTGCAGGTGTTAACTTCGAGTTTATTTAATTTTAATAGGCAACCACACAGGGCAGATATCTTTTAATTCTTTTGAATTCAATGTTAATTTAAATCAAAGTTTTAGCCTTGTAGGTATTACCCCACTTCTTCAGTAAGTATAGATATTTATGTTGGTTGCAATCAAAGTTCAATCAACTGAGCTTAATATATGGACGTGCTTAAAATAAATTACAATAAACATTGTGATAATATCAGGTGATTGTATCAATGATTTGAACATAAAAATAATTAAGACATTTTCGAGCGAATTAAAATCAATGTGTATTTTAATTTATTTTCCCTGTGTCTCTATGAATGACGTATCCGATGTGCATGACTGGGGTAGGTATGGGTAAGCTAGAAATGAGATGAATTGAACCCCTGTTTTAGTGAAAAGGGAGTGGTAGACCTTTGATGGGGGGGGGGGGGGGGGG
>CABEEJ010000020.1:0-48799 GCA_901482245.1 Timema douglasi | reverse complement strand
GGGGAGGGGAATCTTAGTACACACAGCCAGAATTAAAATCATAACTCCCTCTCACTGTTAAATCATAGACTATAATTTGAGACTGGTGTTTTTATCCATATGATTTCTGCTGAGGATTTTAATGGAAACCTGATGGTATATCATATATTGTATAGCCATAACTTTTCTCTTAAGAGTAACTGGGTTTGTGTCGATTCTCATTCAGTACATTCCTGTCGAAGTACGTCAATATTTTGAGCTCAAATGATCGAACTTCGATTGCAACCGCCATCTACTTGTAATGTAGGTGGGGGGATAATGGTTTTAACTCCAGCCAAATGCATTGAGTGTGCTTCCAAGACATAATTTTCGCTGTGTTTCTTCCAGTCTCCCTCTATACTAAATAAAGTGGATTTTTAAATGCTTTTATTTATGCTATGTATTTTGTAGCAATTGTTTTGACATTTACAGAAATCATTTAGGAAAAAATCCAACGTATTGTGGGGTATTTAATTTGAAAACACATATTAAATATATATATATATGTATATTATCTGTATGAAACAGATGCACATGGTTCCTTTATAAATGAGTTAAATATACCAAAATGAGATGTTTATCTGAATCTTTCATTAGGTGAACTGAGATACCAATTTAATCTACAATATGAAATAAAATAAGGATTATAAAGAAAACCTTATTAGTTAACAATGAATCTGATGCAATACAAATAATTCCATTATATCGTAGGCTAATATTTTATATACAAACAAAAATTTAAAGATATAACCAGTCATCCTAGTTAATGGTAGACCTTGTGTAGAATAATTACAAACGTTGTCATTTAGTTATCTAATAATTATATTAGTTATTCAAATGTATGATTATCTATTTAAATATAATTAAACTATAAATCTGGCTGTTCCTTGAGCTATGTCAGTTAGTATGCTGTAAGTAAACTCAAAAAGTACTAATTAGATCGAGACTAACTAATTTTGTTGTAATCCCTATATTTCAGAATAATGGGTACCATCACGCTTTCTTATTAACGAGCGAAGAAGTGTCGTATAAATTTACAGTTAGTGTGGCTACATTTTGTCTTAAATTTGTAACAATTCTAGTATATTAAAGTGTAAAAAACTTCTTTGTAAATTTCTGTGTAAATGAAGAGTCTGGAAATATAAACAAACCATTTATAAATCTCCCTGGCAATGAGAGCCTTAGAAATATCAACAAAACGATATAAAAACAAGTTGGCAATTGGTGTTTTGGAAATATGTATTCAGCCTTTACACTAGAAGGTGAAATAAAGTGATTCTTTCACAAATAAAATAAACACGAAAGTTACGTGGTACCTATCATTTTAACATTGATTCACATAGATAAGGCTAGGTTTACAGTCATGAACAACGTTATTTATAAGTAAGCAACGCATAGCGTAGAATGCAAATATTCGTAATTAAAACACGATCTTTAATTAAATGTAGTGATTGAAATCTAATAGTAAATAACGCATAGGTCTTTTATTGTTAATTGAAACAGTGCTTTAACGTAAGAGAGCTAATTCTAATATTCTTGCATATGAGTCTTATATCTATGTAGTTTTTAATTACTCTATGTTTTTTTGTGTAAGCTATGTTTGGTAATTTTGTTTCTTTGATAGTAATATTAAACTATTTATTTTGTTGTTCATTGCAAAAATGACTCCACGTAAGGGAGACAATGTTTTTGTGTTTGGTTTTATGTCTTAAATTTAGGTATGTTTTCAAACATCCTTTGGTGTTTCTTGTGTTATAGATTTATTTAATTTTGTTTCCTGTTATTAAACAAACATTAAAATTTTATTTGATGATATAAAGCACTTACTTTAGAGAGATTTTTTCAATTTTAATCATATTTGTTTCTTAGATAGTAAAACCATACATACAGGTTGATTTGAAATCGTAATTAATTCGTAAAGAGGTGTAGTGGAATCTAAACTTTTAAAAAAAACTAAAAGCATTAATTTTTAACAACATATTGCCGGGACTGTTTCTTTATTGAGAGACTGACAGACAGGTCAGACAGAGACTACCATTATCTCATCGAGTTTCTTATTGACCTGGCTAGCGGAGCATTGCACGTTCATAGGAGATGTTCGAAGTGTCCACCATTTCACTAACAACACAGTTCAGCTCTCCAGCACTATGACTAGTGTGCTAGTTGAAAGATGTGAAGCACATCCCAGATCGTATTTCCAGCAGCCACAATTCCATTCCACAGAGGTATGCTCGTGTTTACCTTTGGGAGTACTTAATTCCCTTCATGTGACCCTGAAATCAGAAGTCCCAAGGTGTGAGATCGGGAGATCATACTGGCCATGCAACAAGCCCGCTGCGTCCAATCCATTGCCTGAGATAGAATTCATCCAAATATCGTCTCACTGCACGGTCGTAATGTGCAGGGGTTCCATCCTGAAGCAGCCAAATGTTCAGCAGAGTTTCCAGCGGAACGTCCTCCAGTAGTTGGAGGAGAATGGTATGCAGAAAGTGTAAATAGTTTTCATCTGGTAGTCATGCAGGCATTTCAAACAGTCCGATTAGAATATCAGCTGTCACTTCCACCCAAACGTCGATGAAGAAATAAAATTGCGAATGAACCTTCAAGATGGCATTTTGATTTGTGTCGGCCCATATGTGATGGTTGCGGAGATTGACTTTGCCCTTTCTGATAAATGTTGCTTCATCCATTGCCTGTACTCTTCTTAGGAATTGCGAATATATTATGGTGTGGTAGTGCAGCAGCCCCTAGCACAATGTCCTATGCCGTTCTAAATCAATAAATGGATTTAAATACTGCACAGATTGCAAATTTAAGAGGTACAGTATTTGATCATGTACTGTCATTCGCACGGACGTCTGAGAAAGGTGATGACGTGTGGCTATTTACCTTGTACTTATATCCTGTGAGCGTTTCACAGAATTCAGAATTGTCTCTTCCACTGCAACTGTCCTGTGAAGTCTCAGCATATCAGTGTTGAAAATCACATGTACAAAGTGACCAGATTCCCTCAGGCGACGATTTAGTGTCACAATTGTCCTTGGATTAGGGCATTGGTTTTGGAGGACAGGAAAACGCACAACATACGTAAGCGCAGTGGCAGTAGAATTCTGTAGTTCCACACCATAAATCAAAATCACTACAGTCTGTTCCTCGTTTTTGTATCAGTACCCCATCTTACTGGCCAGTAACTGAGTGTGACGTTCCATATCTCCGGCACACTGAATGCCGCATACACAATGCAACCCCACAATGTTGTCATATTTCCATAGTGAAGACATCCTGGCTATATGTTGTTGTTGGACTTCTTACTTATTTTTTCAGTGTATAGTTAATTGCACCACTTTATTGAATACAATTATTATTCATCCTTCATAATAAAACTCTAAGGTTTGTTTGAGCATTATAATTGTTTGAAGCTTTCATTTTATGGGTATACAAGAGAAGAATACCAAATAGCTAATTTTTAGAATGTTTGTCTGTTTGTCTACCCGTCTGTTTGTTTGTTTGTCTGTTGCCAGTAAGCTCAAAGATTAATCATCAGGCAAAGACGGAACTTCTTCTGTTGTAATATTTAGTATTCAGGAAACCATGGTAATCAATTTATCATTTGGCTATCTCATCAGCGATCGAAGTAGTAACGGAAAAAACCAGATGTAAGCAGTGAACACTCATCGCAGCTGGTAGTACAAGTATGTAAAATGGCACATTACATGAGCTAGGGTGTGTATTTGTAGTGAATGTGGGTTGGCCCGTGTTTCAACTTGAGTCTTCGGACGCACACAAAACACTCCTCTTATATAAGTTTCAATATTTTATAGCTGTAAAATATCGCTTTATATGCTGGAAACACTATTTGCTGATAGGTACTGTAAAAAGTTATTTCCTCCCCTATTTTCCCCCTATTTTATCTGCGTGACTGCAGATTTATTGGAATTCATTACCCCCTACCACATACCGGTGACTTCCTCCCTCCCCCCTTACACCGTGCGTTTGTTCTCTGAGATAAGTACTGTGGAATAGTATCTAAAGGTCACATCTCAGTGAACTTCTCTCACTCTCGTTTTTTGACCTTGTATTTCTCGTGAGCAACAGGACAAATTAATCTCTTGTAATACAGTTGATATACCAAGTGAAGTAATAGTGCAGTGTTATGTATGAATTAAATCGTTCAAATATATTTATATATTATGTATTCATGACAATATGACTAAAACTCATAGTCTAAGTGTTATAACGGAGCTTTTTACGTCGAAAAAGATTTATTAAATGTGCACATCAAGATAATCACCACAAGACTCGTTTTTTTAATCGATCAACACAGTATAAAATAGGAGCGTGAACATAATATTTTATTACACATATGCAATTCATTATCTGTATTAATCAATAAAAATGGTCCTCCAGAAATTTATTACTGCACTAAATTAAATGTCTCCTCGGGTAATAAGATCGCACTCTAGCACTCTAAGCTGTCAAATGTATTAATTTATTGTTTAATGCAAGTGGAGTTGCGGGTAAATGCTAGTTTAAAAATACTATAGCTATCATACACTCCTTTTAGACATGTCTGTATTAAAATGTAATATAACATATTTTGTTTATTTTTAGAACATTTAAAATGTTTTCATCTCAGAAACGTGATATTTTTTCTTTGAAATCTTCGAACGGAAAAAACAAAATAAGCTACGATTTACTTGAGTAGAAGGAAAGAGTTACTTCTGGGAAACTTTTTGAGGCGTGCGTGTGGGTGCTGCTTCTGACGAGTTTGGACCAGTTCTTGTATGTTTAGTCATGGACTGATATGTTATGATATGTTCTGACACGCTCCAAATGGTATCAACTCAACTCGGCAGTTACTGACAGCAATCGACAAGTCTTGACAAATCTCAAAAGGTTCAGACAGGTTAAAAATATTCCAACCTGTTCCGACAGGACCAAAATGATCCAACATGTTATGATATATTTTGACAGATTAGAAATTAAATAGCCTTACAGCGTAGTTTAGAAATTAAGTATAGACATATTTAGACAAGTTTGAACAGGTTGGAAATTGAAGATGGCCACCAAAAACCTTACGGCGTGATGTTTAAATTCAATATGATCACCAAAATTCAAAATGACCATCCCTATATCTTACATCTAGAAATGGTGAATTCAAGATGGCAGATTCAAGATAGAGGATCTTCACCCCTCCTTAATCTTACAGCCAATTAGCGTCTAATCTCCTCCTAAACCTTAAAATCAATGAACATCCAACCAATCCCTCTCCTAGTACTTATAGTCAATGAGTGTATATACCCACTCCTACACCTTACAGACAGTGATGGTCTAGCTTCTCCTCCAAGAAGGTGAATCCAAGATGGTGAATCATCGCCTCCCAAATTTACCTTACAGCTAATGGGTATCTAGCACCAGCGCCCTGACGTCTACACATCTCCCTTTCCGAACAAGGTTTGACCACTGCTTAATACCCCTCATTCCTAGTTGAAGATAGTTGTTTATTTTACGTTATTTCTATACAGCTATACACATGGCAGGATTTATATATTACCTCCCAATACTCCATACTCTCAGCTATAAATAATCTTAAATATGGCAGCTTCAAAGGGCACTCTTCGATAATCGATGAGGGCATACAATTAGAGACATGTATAGCTTTAAAGAGGAAAGGACTCTTACTAGTTTACATTATTAGCTTATCCATTTAGTAAAACGTTTCCCAGGAGGAACTGCGAGAACGTGACTAAAGGCACCTCCAACTTTAAACTTATTTTGACTATAAATCAAATATTAATAAAGCCGTGCTGTTTCACACCTGAATAAATCAGGCTATGGTATTCACAAGCAATCAAGCTTTGTACTGTACATATTAAAATGTCTACTACACCAGCTAATACATAAAATTGATATTTATAATAAAATAAATCAAGAGCTAATTTTTTTAAAATTTCCATTGGAAAATACATGCATTTTAATTAGTAGTGACCATATGCAAGCATATAACATCTATTATCTGAGCTATAATGTTGGTCATCTCCAGGTTAAGGTACAAGTTTATTCAAACGGACATTGTACAGCTTATGCTTCACATTTATTATCACAAATATTTGAGTATAGTATAAAGACGCCCTTCTTTAAACTTTTTTTTATAGTGGACAATATTTGAGATTCTTTTTATAGCTATTTTCGCCTAACTTTAACACGACACTTTCATCTGGAGACTCTCATTTTGAATTAAGTAAAGCTTCTGTCAAAGGCCCACAAACTCTCCAATACATTCCCGACTCCTCTCTTTCTTCATATTTCCAATTCTATTTTGACTGTGAATAATGTGTTTCTGGATAATCTGATTTATTAGATCGGTCTGTATTATCAAACATAACCAAATATACATTTTGTGTTTTCAGTTCATTAAAGAGGGAATCTGTGTGTGTGAATAGGAGCGTCACAATTTGTCCATATTTCTATAGCTCTAAAGAAAATTGTACATAATAATATTTCTTGCATCTAAAATTGTAAAGCCTGCATAGATCGGCTCATTCAAAGCAGGTTTATATTATTGACATGCTCACCAATTAAATCTTACGCGAATATTGCAAATGCAATAAATGATGGGTAGGCAATTAGTTTTTTAAAATTTTCTTTGTTACTTAGCAGTTGAATATTTACACTATGCATTTGATTCTCTATTGACCCTCCGAGTACGGCATAGTTCATGAGTTTAGAAAATCCTTTTCGAACCCGTTTACTGCATTTTTAGTCAACTGATATTAAAATCAATATATTACTTTAACCAAGTGCTCTGCTTGAAAGTAAGATCTCGGTGTGCCTTTATACACAAATGCATATACAGTTTTAAATTACGATAATGCACCAGTTATTTTTTCTTACCATTTATGTTGGACACCAACTTTTATGTTTTCCCACCGACCAGGGAGTTAAGCTTGGATTGTAGGTACAGACAATGGCGATAACACCTTTGACGTAACTATGGTTCTTTCAGGAACCAGTGGATAGTCACGGTGCTTACAGTGCATTTCTTCCAGGAAGTCTAAGTCAACTCATAACATATATAACACAGGGATATCATCAGCAATTTAAATTACATCGAGCTTTTCTATTTCAGCCGGGATCAACAACCTAAAATCACATTTTGGGGGATACTCAGACATCGCAGTAACATATAAATTATTAAAATCCCAGTATACGATATATCTTATTTCTTTTCAGGGATGAAATAATTCATACCACGGTGACATCAGAGTGTATATTTGAAATTTTGAACACCCCAACACTTAACCCCTTTTTCAATGAATAAAAGTATTTCAGGGTATGTTATTATCTTTAGTTAGATCTTGAGTTGTAATTAGATTCTTAGCCATTATTATTGCGTCCTCTGTGGAACATCCCTGCCTTAAACCAAACTGCCTCCGTTGCACTTCTACAACCTCACAGTGTTTCTCGTCTTGCAAAGAGAATATTCTCACATAGCTTTCCACAGGTGTTTAGCAATCATTTTGATCCATATGACTTGAGTAGCAGGGAAATTTTCCGTCCTATCCCTTGCTTAAAATAACTTACTCATTATGTTTCCAGATATTTGTTACTCTGCCCTATACCAAGCACTCATTCAGCAGTTGGGTGACATACGGAGTGATACGATCAACAGTTGGCTGCAGCACCTGATTCTAGATACCACCTGGTCCAGGTGCTTTGTTCTTCCTCATTAAAGCAATGAACCTATTTATTTCATCCTGGGTTACTATATCCACATCAGTATCTTCATCGTAAGGGTCAGTCACTAGTCACCTTGTTGATTCATACTGTGCGTCTTTGTATTCTTGGGTGTCATCACGGAGCAGCTCCACCAATTCTTCCCAGAAGGTAATAATCGTTTTGGCTTGTCACTGCAGAATCGTAATCAAGTTTGGGCTCTTTAATTTCCTAGTGACAATCTTAAAAGGAACTTCGCAAGGAATGTTTGTAAGTCTTTCTTTGACATATTTCTCCCAGATCGCTTCCTTCACTGTTACCAGATTACACTCGAACTAGTTTTTTCTCGATATATACCTAGAAGAATTATCCTAATTCCCGGGTCCTTCTCCCTTTGGTAGATCTTACTAGCTATTCTGGCTTCCACACGCATCCTCTGCAATAGGTCATTCCATGGTTTGTGTGTCATTCTACAATAGTCTCACTGAAGAGGTGTTGCCACACTCGTGGCATTCTGCAGGGATCATGTTAGCTATATTTTAGTCTTCCAGTTCACCCTGTCCCCTATTAACACCAGATTTATATGCACCAAATTCTCTTTTAACCAAACTCCACTTTAGTGATATTACATTGACGTAGTCTTTCACCTGCTTCTACCATATTGTCTCCTCCTTCTGTGGTCAGCTCGAGATGAATGGGGTTAGTGAAATGGGTTGTTTGGAAATTTCAACAATATATTTTAAAACAAACAAGGAGGATTGAAACAAGGAGATGCACTTTCCCCATTACTCTTTAATCCAGCATTAGAGTATGCTATTATAATAATGCAAGAGAGTAGGAAAAGGTTGATATTAAATGGTACAATACAATTATTAGGCTACGCAGATGATTTTAGCTTCGTTAGGTAATAGTAGGGTAGCTGTTGCAAGAAATACAGAAATGTTATTAGAGGCTAGTAAGGAAATAGGTTTAAAAGTGAACTCTGAAAATACTTAGTATATGAGAAAAAAGAGAACACAGATTGAGGACGATAAATTATATATTGCAACAAACAACATTTCATTTTATAGGGTTAATGAATTCAAATGTTTAGGAACAATTTTAGCTAGTGATAACAATATTAGATTTGAAATTAAGAAAATCTACAGTTGGGAAATGCGCGTTGTTACTAGGTCGGTAAGTTGTTGGCGTCTTACCTGCTTTCAAGAAATGTAAAACTCAGAATACATAAAGCCATAATTTTAACATGGCCTCTTAACTTAAATGACGAAAATAAATTTATGGTGTTCAAAAACAAGGTGCTTGGGAAGATATTTGGTCCAAAAATGGATGAAGATAGTAGGAGTGGAAGAAGCCTCATAATGATGAAATGAATACTCTGTACTCATAACCAGTCATTGCTACGGTAATAAAATCTCACAGGTGACGGTAGGCAAGTCATGCATCGTGAATGGGAGTATCTAAAGCCACGTTCAAGGTAGTGAATGGCAAACCCAATGGGTAAAGACCAATGGGAAGAGAAAGACGCAGATGGGAGAGTAACATTTGGATTTACCTGAGAGAGATAGGATGTAATGAGATAGACTGGTTAGAATTATCTCAAGATAGGGATAGGCGGCGTACTTTTGTGAGTGCGGTAATGAACTTTCGATTTACTAGTGCCATATAGTACAGTAAGTAAGTAAGTTAGTATTTAAAAACTACTTTTCAATATGGTAGAAGTTTGAAATTCCTCAGACAGGTATAAGAGCCATTCTAAATATTATGAAAAAAGAATAAATTTCCAAATCAATGACTAGAAGAGGGGGGAAAGTGTTTCACCACCCCTCAAAAATAATTAATAGAATAAAAATCATCTCGTAGGGTGTAAAATTTAAATATCTACATACAATTATAGGAACAAGCTTAAATATCATAGGAGTTTTAAAATATATGATTTCCTAACGAGGGTTAATGGAATGGGGTATGGAAAAAAGGGGAGAAGTGGGGGATGGAAATTTCTAAAGCTTAAGAAAAAATATCGCTTAGTGTGGTAAAAAATATAAATCTACAACGTAGGTGGATGGATTGATTACCCCAAATAACTAGAAAGTATGAAATTTATTTAATATTTTAACTAATATTTGGAAAATATGAACGGGGGGNNNNGGGGGGGGCAATATTTATAAAGCAAATAAAAAAAAGTCTATGTGTAGAAGAAAATTTGAGTATTTGCAATTACGTATAAAGACTAACCCAGATAATCATAAAATAATGAAAATTTTAATTTTGAGAATTGGATCCAAGTAAAAGAAAGCACATAATTTCACAAACATATAAAAAAATACTTTTTGTGGCAGAAAATCGAGATCTATCAGGTTATTACAGGGCTGGACCGATCTGTCTCCTTACCTTATTATTTGAGTCATGCGCTTTGTTAAATTGTTTTACTCTTTTTCCAACCTTTTTTGTAATATATTATTTAATTTATTTTCACATACCTTATGATCGCAAATCAGGCATATATTGCTTTTTCTATAAATTGTGATTATATTTCACTCATTTTATTCTTTGAATAATGTTTCGCTTCAAAGATTGTGGGTAGCCAAATGTTGAACATCCTAATTCGATATAGTTTTAATATTTGTCTCCCCGAATGAATAGTTTTAACAGTTCTAAACATAATCAAAATCTAAGATTTGGGCATGCGGCTGGATATTATCTAGAAAAGTCCTAGACACTAAAATTTAATTTGGCAGATTCAAAATATGTAATAAAATTAGTCCAGAAACGTTTAACATTAATATCTCCTTTTATAAACATTATACTGTTACAGTACTATGCATCTTAAATTTGTTTTAACAATTCAACAACTAATTGTTTATGCTGTATCTCTCTTCTTTCTTTTTTCATTAGCGCCAACCGGAAAGAGCTTAAGTATTGTGAGTAAAGATGTTTTAAATAAGTCTTCAAAATAAACTTTAGTTTTTAGAACATATTAAGATTATATCTCTAATTTGACATTGTGTTTTAGTCAGACTATTTTTCAAGCTTTTTCACATATTTTAAACTAATAAGGTATCAACATTAAACATAATTTAAGATTTGGTTAAATTTAATTGTGGTTAATATTATATAAGCCTACTAATAAAGAACGATACTTTACAAATTATTCTTGCGAAGAACTGGTACAGGAGCTAGTTTTTAGTCAAATTTAATATTAAAATGTAGCTTATCTGCCTGGAAGTCGATTTCATTGGAATTTGAACCAAAATGCAAAACAATAATGAAACCAGGCCACGTTTAATATTTTACGTGCTCTCTTCTACCTTACTCCCTTCTACATTTTTAGATGACACTTATTATATATGTTAAGAAGAAAACTAAGGCAATCAAAGCTCACCTTTTGATAATCTTTATAATTAGGGAACATTTACTGGTTCATAATGTTTCAAACCTTATTTATGTTATTATCAGGTCTATCTAATGAACTACGATTTTCGGATTTGATGTCTGGTGTGGTCCAAAAAATTATAACTGAAAACACAGGGCCTTCATTTCTCACAGTGATGAAATGGTGGCTGTTGACTTTAATGTGTTGTCGGTTACATAATAAGTAGTTTTTTAAGTAGAAAATTGATATTATAGTCAATCAGTTCAGAAAGTACAAAAATACGGATTAATTAAGGCGTGTTAACTGTTTATCCCACTAGGTTGGAATGATACAGCTCGTTTGAAAATATGTGTTCTTACAGCGTGAAAAGTCAATGGGAAAATTTACCTAATGTACACGGCTGATATTTAGACCCTGAAACTCCGGTAGCTTTGAATCCAATATAAAGTGAGCCTAACAACCTCTTATACCATATGATAACAGATGAGGGTGTCTTAACACGAAATAAAAACTAACTGGACACAGAAAAGCAAGTATTATGCAATACACCCAACACTATCACGCATACATTTAAAATTTCCGTAGGCTTAGTATATAGGTGTTTTAATCTTACAAAATTAACTAAATAATTTGCTGAGCACGATACTTGGAGTGTATTAATTTAAGCACTATGTTGTGTAGGGTTTACTTTGTAAAAACTATTACATTTAATTTTAAGGTGTTTTAATCTTACAGAATTAACTAAATAATTTGCTGAGGGTGTTGCTTGGGGTATATTAATTTAAGCAATATGTTGTGTAGAGTCTACTTTGTAAAAACTATTAAATTTAATTTTAAGGTGTTTTAATCTTACAAAATTAACTAAATAATTTGCTGAGGGTGTTGCTTGGGGTGTATTAATTTAAGCACTATGCTGTGTAGAGTTTACTTTGTAAAAACTATTAAATTTAATTTTAAGGTGTTTTAATCTTACAGAATTAACTAAATAATCTACTGAGGGTGTACCAATAGATGAAACAATTTTAGCCATCATAAATAATCAAACCTAAGACTCGTAATTGATAGTAAGGTTATATCTTCTTTTTTATTCCTTTCTCCCTATTTTATGTTCCTTTATTCTATGACGACGACATGTTCCAGCGATTTGTCACCATCTTCAAGTCTGACTAATTGGACCAACCTACCACAATGCCTAGTAAACCTTTAAACCGCTCCCTCCTCTAACGCTAAATAACAATATTTCCCCACGTGTTTGGACAACGTTTGATGGCATAGCGCCGTAAAGGTTTGCCCACGTCAACACATAATTGTGTTTGGTTCTATAAGAATAATAGTGGGAATAGTTGAAAGCTCTAGTTGGACATATCTTAATAATAATAATAATAATAATAATAATAATAATGATAATAAAATAATAATAATAATGATTATTATTTTATTTAGTAGCGTGTCTTAGGCCTACTATGCGTTAAGGTTATACACTTATAATAATTAATAATTAGGCTCGAGTTGTGTAATATTACGCGGCATATTTTCACTGGAAGACACCGGTTATAATCCTGACCGGTCCTGATTGTTCTCAATACGTGTCTGTAATTTATTTATGGGTTCTAGACTCTATCAACAAGTATTAGCTTAGGAAGAACGAGAATTCAAATAATAAATGACTTTAGAAAAATATGAAAATTCTGGGAGCTCAAGTAGTAGGCAGAGTACAGGGTGCATTGGTGGTTTAAGATCACTGACAAAATTAAAAAATCTGTCGCAAGCCAGAACACATAATAAAAATATATTTAAGGTACAAGGTAGTCACGTATCCTACCAACATTCCGTGATGAGGTTATTATTAGTACATATGAAAATAATATATTTATATTTTATGAATATTAAATTTAATAATTTAAATTTAGATATATTAAGATACGTAATCATGACTAACATATTAAGAATAACTATTACTTTTTCATCGTATGTGATAGAAACCTAATTGGTTCTGGTTTACTACACACATTTGAATTGGGGTGCACATTGCACCTATGTACCGATTTACTTCAAAAGAGTGATATGTTGTGATACATGCTCATCTTTAACGATTTACAACGAAACGTGGGTGTGCTGGACGGTTCCATCAATAGCAATTCAGACCTGGATGATTTATCTTTGATAATAATCGTGTCAAGTGACACATTGTTCATAAAAACTAGCATATCTTGGGACATTTTTCTTTTTTATTCGTATGGATCATATGACAGGGAGAGACATGAACTTCGGTTCGATCACCTTATGTGGAGAATATTAATCGCTATGATGGCAAAGAACATTGCCCAGGGTACACCATAGAATGTTTTCTACACGTCATACCCGCGTTAATATTATTTGATGATATTTATTATGAAGTTGTAGAGCTTGTGTGAGTATTAACCTAACTTAAGCCTAATCAACCAAACCATTGTGGCCATTATGATTATTTCCCACCCAAGGTACCAGCTGTGAAACCAGTCCGGGACCCCTAAACTCGTAGCGTGTGCACTGACCACTACGCCACGGGTCCGGTTGGTAGATGGGTTGAATCTTTCATTTCCCTTTATATTTAGTAGTCATGTATTTACTGATTAACTTTATTAAAATGGTTTGGAGGAAAAGGATAACGTAAACAAACCTGCATCTGAATTCATGCGCGCATAAGCCCCAAACTCGTTAAATTTGATTTCCCGTTGACTCAAAGGTACAAGTTCGAAATCACTGGATAATAATTTTTCACTCTCAATCCAGGGAAATGAGGGTATACTTCGTCCAAATTCTAACTTTATCTTAACAACTCTTATAGCGTAAATTCCTAAACGGCTCAAACAGGTTGAAATTGATACGTATTTGCGCAAAGAGAAGATCCGGTTTGGAAGTTCAACATAATAATTTAGCCTCTGATCCGTTTCCAAAGACAATTTGATTACTTGGATGACGCTGTGTTGAATAAAGAAATTGAGATATTAATGTTATAATATGTTTAGGTTCGCATACTGGACTAGAACAAGGTGTACAAGTGTTCGAGTTTTGTTGGTTTCGATACGGTTACGTGATAGCTTCGGCTATGTCAACAAAATAACTTTTATAATGACACAACTTCTATTTGAACTATTTGCCACATCAGATTCGGTGTTGACACATAATGTCAATAGAAACATTATGTATTTAACAATCCTACTACTGGTTAATATGGCAAAAGGAATATTACTAATTTACAAGATATTTAAATATGACCAAAATAAATGGGCAAACCTTCTTGGGTTTGATTTGTTGGTGAGGAGAGGTTTGGGTTGGTCTCTCTGTCTGGTGTACGTTACTAAATTATTTTTAATGGCTTTCCACTTTCTCTCAACGCAAATTTGGAAACGTTTCCTCTAAAATATACCTTACTAATCTGTAACCAATTAGTATAGTAAAATGACTATATTAAATATAATGAGTATAAGTTAATGAGCAATTTCAAAAAAATTATAAATTATAAAGCTTATAAACCAAATGGGTAGTAAGGCACAGTGCTAAGAAAAAACCATATTTTTAAAATGTTTTCTTATTCATATTTTATAACCCAGTTTTATGTTTTAATGGTTTAAAGCGCCATTCTCTCTATAGATATTGCTGCCGACAGCAAGGAGATTGGGGTTTGACATCTGATTAGGTGAATTGAGAGTTATATTTAATAATTGATTTTTCACTTAATTTCTGCGTAAAAATGGGTTCACTTTTTCTAAATTAATCAATCCTCTGCCATAACACATTTCCATAGTTAGTAAACATGAGCATAACCTAAACGAAAAGTTATTATTATAATTATAATTACTATTATTATTATTTAGCACCACGTCTTACTACCAGAATTGTTATAAGTTTAAGCTCTAATTACGCTAATAGGCTTGAAATTGGGAAGTTTTATTTTTAAATAAAGTGAACCCACATTTGCGTGGAGGGAGGGTGGAAAACCATATAGGAAAAATCCTCAGTCCAGATGAGTGAGATTCGAACCTCGATCTACACGTCATCTGCAGTCTAATTTATTACGAGAGTAGTGAATTAGACCACGTAACCACCGAAGAGGCTTAAACTATTATTGTTGTAGTTATTTTACTTAAGGTAATAGATGTTTATGTAAATTAAATAAATAATACTGAAATCCACAAGGACTTTCTAACTCCATTGTATAAGATTTGTGATATTTAAACAAAACTCATAATACATGTGAACGAAATAATATACAATATCAAACCCGAGAAAAAATTGCGTTATACTACGTTAAAAAAATTTCGGATCCAAGATTTAAACTTTATGATTTTCTTTTCAAAGAATTAAAGTCTTCACTAATATAATTAGACCAAAAATAAAAAGATTTATATTGGCTCCACAAGGGTCAATACTTCGTATTAAAATTTTGATTTACAGCTAAAGATTCTTGACATTTTACTAGAGGTTGCATATCATATGGTTATACACTTTTAATAAATTCCTCATTTATAAATTTAGTCAATTAAAATGGTAAAAATTGAACATTAAGGCTAGAATGATACAGATAGATCATTGCTGTACAGACATTTCCCCTAAGAGATTAAAGAAAAAGAACAACAGTTTTTTGAGGGACTTACTTATCTACTTATTCTATAAAATTAAAGAATTGTTGCGTTAAACTTAAGTAGCATCTCCGTACAACTAAATTTCACAAGATTGTTAGAGCATATTTGCAATAACTCAGAAACTATTGGTTTATAAAGATATATTTCAAATAAAAAATTTAATTTTTTTATAGTACTACAATTTTGCAGTGATAAGTTATTTAGTATCTCAAATAGTTGTGGAGATATGGAAATTTCCGCATCTCTAAGTAACCTAAATATCATTTTCATAGGAAAAATAAAAATAGCCATTCTATTTATGATCTTAATCAAACCCGAATTTTAATCAAAATTGTTAGAGCCAATTTTTAGAAAAGCAATTTTTATCTTTTTATCCTTTTAATCAACTTTTAATTTTAGGGCTAAACAAACACACAGACAGACGAGTTTGCAAAAAAAACAACAACTTTTTAGGGTTAGGGCGGGGGAGGAGGGGGTCATGAGACGTCGACATCTATAAACATTTCAGGCTAGATTTTTTTTTTACGGTCGCAATATTTTACCTTTTGTTTTCGAAAAGTTAATATATATATTTGCGTACATCTTGAAAGTTATTGGTTTTATAAAAATAGTTTTTAAATAAAAGACTTGTATTATACATGATCTTACATATTTTCAATGATTGGTAATTTCATAGCTCAAAGAGTTACGGAGATATGACAAAAAAATAAGAATCTACGCATCGGATCAGAACCCTCAGTTATTTGAGCCAAAATATTGAGGGTAACCATTTTTATTGGAATATTTAAAAATATTTGGAAATCAAATTTAGTCAAAATCGTTAGAGTCAATTTTGAAAATATACAATTTTTCTTTAGTAGGGTTAGTTATCCAATTTAAAAATCCCTCGGGGCAAACCTATGAAAACACTAGATGCCAAGTTTTAGCCCGATAGTTAAAATAGTTTAGGCTCTAGTCCGAGGTAATACAAACAGACAGACGAAAATCCAAAATCAACTTTTTTTTTTGTATTCGGGGGTTCATGAAACGTCAACATTAATGAAAATCTCGAGTTAGATTAATGAAACATTAGTTTAAACGTCTTATCTTCGTAAGTTATTTAAATTTTGTGTGTGCTTATATGCGGTTATACTAGCGCTATTTGGCTTCACTGTCTAATCACTGGAACTAAAGAGTAGCCAGACCAGTACATAATTATATACCATGGTCTGAATGTCCATATTTCACCTGTTTAGGAATCTAAATTTTCTTATAATATTTTTGTTTGACACTCTCGCGAAAAGGAAATGATGTGAAGAGATAGTTTGATAAAACACATTTTATATTAAAGTTTTTCCTGAATGATATTGATATGTTATTGAAGTTATGATGAAAAGTGACTATTAAAAATGGTTTTAACTAATGATAAAAAGTAGAAATTTTTTGGACGTATAGAAGTTACAGCCATTATTAGACTTTAGCTTAAATAGACTAGTCTTTGATGGCAAGTTGAAGTTCTTTTCACTGATTGAATACAGTCCTTCTTGATATATAAACTACTATTATGAATCTAGACAGTATTAATATCTTGTGTCAATTATTGTTCATGCAAATAATAAAGATTACAATTTATTCTTAAATTCCAAACGACCTTCACAATTCGGTCTTTGCTAGTAGGGATACTGGGAGTTTAAATACCTGATGGGTACTGATAGTGTTTTTTCTGAATAGTTTTATTAAATATTTATGAATTATTACTTTGGTTACTCAAAATATTTCACTGGAATTTTAAAATTATACTAATAATAGTTGGATCTTGACAATATCGATGGACACGACGACTAAATGTCAAGGGCATCTAATCGGTTTTTGCCATTGTCTTGTAATATCTAGCTTGAAACTCGTCTGGTTGCACTGAGGATTGTTTTTACTAAATCATATCCCAATATACCTCCATAAAAATTCCGGTACTATACCTTTAAATTTTATCTTTATCACCCTGGCTAAATTCACCAAACACTGACATATGATAATACGCTTTTCTAAGATAACACAATTATTATGTTTGAATTAACTGACCTCTTTGGAGAGTGGTCTAAGGACCTTCTGGCCTAGAGATACCAGGTTCGATTCTCGGCTGGTACCAGCAGATTTTTCCATAAAGAGAATTAATCCCCATAGCCACCCGGTTTTGGTTAATTAAGACGAAGCAAGATTAATATCTTCATTGGCTGCACAAACTCTTATTCAATATAATAGTCTCAAAATCTCATTGGTACATGGAAAAAGTCTCTACGAAAAAGATGTATGAACTGGCTAATCTTTCCGTAAACTGAGCTACAAAACCATGTAGCCCATAATTGCCATCATTATTATTATTATTTGTATTATTATTATTTTAAAAAACAAAATGTATTTTTTTCTGCAAGCTAATTAAATTAGGTACGAAATGGGCACAAATTATTAAACAAGATAGTCAGAAGTCAAATTTAGTCTGTCTACAAGAAATTTATCTATAGTAATTAGAAAGATTAAGCTTTTCTGGTTAGAAGGAACTCTTACTTTTAAAGTACTTTCCAATCGCACGTATAATTATTTGTGATGAACTTAGCTAACTCTGATGGTTAGATATATGTGTATACAAAGATTATAGAAGAGATGTGAAGGAGAGCTGAGTAAACACGAAAAAAAAACACTTTAGTGGACTAGGTTAGATGATTTGATGTGTGTCTAAAGAAGTAAGACACCAGCAGATGAAAGGAGAGTTATTTTTGCACTCATCCAAAAGCAATGAAATGGTGTTGAACAAGATGGGTGAGTGGTTTGGTAAGGTTGAAGGGAATGGTCAAAGTGTCCCTTGCACCACCCCCACCCCCTCTCTTACAACACACACACACACACACACACACTCCTTCCCCAGCATCATTAGTGCTGGAGACTCCAACAAGAGGAACCATCTTGAAGTGTCAAGCAGGGTCTCTGCAATGAGTGGTCCTCCTTTCCTTCTACAGGGTTGTCCATCTGTTAACAATGGACGTTTATTGACTTTTAGGCGATTTAGCAGATGGTTTCTTACATGTAGGGCAAGATTAAGATTTTAGAAGACCCTAGGTTACAGGTACTTGGAGGCCCTCAGTAATCTTTTCGAAAGAAAAACCAATTTTAGAATTATATATATATATATATATATATATATATATATATNNNATATATATACATACATACAATACAGTGTTTATTTTTGTCATAGCTTACTACACACAGTATATTAATTTGACGCTTTTTTAAATGGATTATTTAGAGTACTTATCCTTTGATTCAACATTCACAAATTAAATATATATTTCACTTAATCTCTGCATGTCTCCAGTTGGCGGATATCTCAGGGTTGTATCCCTAAAGCCCAAGCTTTAATCCGGCCCTACTTATATGAATACAATTTAACACTAGTTTCCATTTATTTATCCACCACACCTTACTCCCTAGATATAATATATGTTTTTTTAATTAATCTTCTGTTTGGTAGGGATGAGGAATGTACAGTTTAAAGTAAATGTACACGAATTTGTGTAAAAAAGAGAGTAAGAAACCATTTGGGAAATACTACCCTCATTACACCTAGCCGGGACTCTAAACCTGACCTCCCCATCCCCGGTAAATCAAACTAGACAAATATTAAATTTAGTCTACTTGCCCACGGATGTGGATAATTCTATTTTTTATTTAAAAATTCAAAACACATAAGGATATTTTTTACTTTCTCATATCAAGTGAAAGTATTATGATCATGAAAAAAATCGACGTCGAGATTATGACAAATTTTGACGTTTTATGTGAACACGAACCCAAAATGTGAATTTACAATCCTGTCCATCCCCATGTATGGTTTTCTGTCTGTCTGTGTCTTCCATGGATTCAAAACGGTTTGATGTTTTTTGTTTAAACTTGATATTTAGATATTATTATTATTATTACTTTTACCCTAGCCCTTCAATAAGGGTAGTTTACTGATGAGTATTTTATTTTAATTCCCAACTATTCAAAAATAGCTATAAAGATTAATTTAAAATTCATATCTATAATTTGTTTGACATGAAAAATAGCATTATATAATAATAGGTTTTGGGACAAACATTTGTTTAAGGTTAGTTTACTGATGATTGAGTTTTTCAAAAACTTGAAATACTTTACAAATTGCTATAATGAAAATAACAATGTATACCTGTTTTTGTAGTAAAAACTCATTTGTGAATAGTTTGAAAATTAATGATTTTACAAAAACTTCAAATATTTAAAAATTACCCTTAACGATTTGATTACATATGTGTATCTTGATAATGTTTAGCATGAAAAATAACAATGTATATTTGTTTTTGGGGTAAAAAAACTGATTCATGAGTAATATACTGGCGAGTAATTTTCCTAAAATTTAATATATTTTTAAAATGGCCTCAACGAATTGGTTCCAAATAGGTATCGTGGGTGTGTTTAACATGACTAATAATTCGGTATATACTTTGTTTTGGGTAAAAATCCGATAAAGCATCTTTTACTAAGGAGCAATTTTTGAAAATTCAAATTATTTTGAAAATGGCTATTACAATTTAAATTTAAAGAATATCTGGAGAGGGTTTGACATGAACATGACAGATAAAGCTGTAAACTTGTTTTGGTGTGAAAAGTTGGCTTATGACTATTTTTTTTATTCGAACATTTAAAAAAATGGATTTTGCAATTTGATTCCCAATGTTTTAATGTTTTGAAAATTGGTCTTATTGATTAAATTCAAATTTGGAATCTATGAATAGTTTGTAAATATAAATTAGAATACGTTTTTATGTTTACAAATAATAAATGATTTTACTGTAGCTTACAAATAATTTATTTTTTGAAAATTTGAAGGTTGGTAAATGTATTTGAACGATTTGGTTTAACATTTATATTTAAACTGTGATTATTATGCTTGAAAAGATGTTGTGTTTGTTTATATGATTAACACTTATATAAGGATAGCTATCTAATAATCTATTTTTTTTAAATTCGAAGCTATAGTACACAATATGAGAAAGTTTATGCATCCGTGTCTTAACGTTTATTTAAATAACATCATGTGAAACATGATATTTTTCATATATTAGATTACAGGCCTGTTTACTACAAGTTTAAATCGTCTGTGATAATTTATTCTATTAAACTCACATTTAAAATACCCTTCCTTCATATAACACGGTCAATATTTTATTATTAGTAAACGTTAATTGTATATATCACCAAGTCAACACATTTAACAATGAAAAATTCCAGGGTTTACAGCTATGTAGTTTCTTGGCATTTATTTAAAAATAATAGTAATAATAGTAAAGGATTTTCATTCTATTATTCTGTTTGTGTTCATCCCACCCATCGAATGATCTAAATATTATTTTACAAATGTGCGTATCCACTAAGATACGTCTAGTTACATGTTAATCACAAGGCCCTATCGTTGGTCGCAATACCCTAAATATGTGTAGATATTTGCTAGTATGATCAAATCTAAGTTAAAAATAAATCTTAGACAGGAGTTTTTGATTTTTCGGATTTTATGATTTAAACTTTTATTCAGGACAATAAGAAGTTCTGAGGATTAGTTAAGGTTTGATTGGACCAATGATTCTCATATGGTTGATTTTACCTCATTTGGTAAAATGTTTTTGAATTTATAGATATGTTTTAAGCAATAGGATCGAATATGATTTTTGTACACAGTATCAGACAGGTTTTCCCCAGGTTAGATTTTCATCAATTGAGATTCAAAATATATTATGGTGCTTTACCCGGGGTACCAAGATACTATCAAGTATGTTTCGATCTAACCATATTATTTTAAGTAGACATCAATAAGCAAGCAAATTTGCTAAAATTAAACTTCAGACAGTTTACGCTGCACCAATCAAATGTAAAGTAGAGGGCCATCCACATACTGATAAGAAGGGAGGGATTTAAAACATTTAAATGTCGAAGATAAAATATAAGAGGACCTAGTGTACTGCCTTATGGTACTCCTGCAGTCACTAGTTTCAGGAATGAAGAGACCGGTCCACTATTACCGTTTAGATCTAATTTTGCCATCGTTAGATTAAATATTTGACGATTCGTAGTATAACACTACCCGAGAACATGAATTGTGGTCGAAGCTTGGACAAAATATATAATCATTTACGGTATCGAGTGCCTTTTAAAAGTCTAAAAATAACTTAATACTTAGTTATAAACTGTCCATGGCTTTGTAAAAATAATTGATGACACACTAAAGAACAGTATTATGTAGTCTACTATGCTTTTTTTTTTCTAAAACCTGGTTGATTTGTAAATAGGAAATTGCTTTTGCCGAAACATTCGGTAATTTGACTATGCATAATTTTTTTCCATGATATTTGACAGTTCAAGGAGGATAATATTAGATCTGAGGTTCTGAAAACATCAATGGATTGTTTATTTTGGGGCAAGGAATTATCTTGGCTAGTTTATATAAGTATGGATATGTTGCGGTGCTTGAAGAAAAATGTACCATGTTAGTTAACGCGTGTAGGCAAGATGGTAAGCATAGCTTTATCATTTACAAGTTAATATTGTCTAATCTAAAAGATGGGATATTAATGGAATTTATCATTCTGTAAATTTCGTTAAGTTAGCTGGGTGGCGAGATAAAGGATAACTTATATAATTACTACACCTATAGCAATTATTATTTGCATTGTAATTTCTTTCCCCACCACTAATACTTTTATTCATACTTCTGTAATTATGACTATTACCATTACATACCAACAAAAAGTAGTTATTTATGTCATCAGGATTCTGAAGGTTTTCATAAATGCATTTTTCATTACTAAGAATCAAATTTTACTTTCTTAGAAATTTTGTAATATGCTTCTACTAGTCTAGTGAAATATCACGTCTTAATTTTCCTTATCAAGTGTTTTACCTGATTACGGCATATTTATAATTTATACAATCATCTCCTTGCCTTGATTTCAAAAATTTCATTTTCATTGTATTACGTTTAGCAATGATATGTTTTAATTCCAAGATCAGCCAGGGTAAATTATTTTGTTTTATTTTGAATATTCGCTAAGGATGTATATTTACTAAAATTTATGATAATTATGTTGTTCTCATCAATAATTTTGGCCCTCATTACCTTCTCACACGAAACTACCTTCAAATAAGATACAAAACCTTACGGAATAAAGTGTTTATAGTTTTTTGTAATTTTCTTAGTTTATATTGAAATTGGAGACACTAGATCGTATGAACAGAACGTTATATTGTGGTCATTGAACCTTAAAAGCTCATATTGGCTGACCGAAAGAAACCTTATATTGAGATTATGTTGATTACATTAAGGTTTGACAATTTTGGGTATTTAATTTAATACTTTAAGATTGATTTGTTATCTGTTTTAATTTTAACAATATATATCTACTATAGCAATGCATTTCGCACTGAGGTATTTTTTGCGCCAGTTTTATATTAAAACCACCGCTTAAAATAACACAGCCTAATCATAAATAGGTATAAATTGGTCAAATATCATTTCTATTATTTTAATCAACGAGTACGTCACATCAGATAGTTTGTATATACTGTAGGCGAATTGGAAAATCCGGCTTATTGCAGTAAGCTTAATCATTTTACAATGAGCCATGATAGTTAGAAAATATATTTTTATATTTGTTTATCGACCTGACATTTATTTAGGCTTCTTGCAATGAAGCCATACTGCTTTGAGCAATTAAAAAATGAACTTTCAGTTGATAAATCAGCTTAGTAGATTCCAGACTTATTGCAATACACCCAATATAGTGAAGGTTTATTAAAATGTCTACATGAAATAAGATTTTACCCATTCAATCTGTTCTTAAGCAAGCTTACAATAATGATAGCAGAGTTTCTTTCTATAATAGTTGAAACAAAATCGATTTGGGGTCGAAAATGCTAATAGCCATTATTGCGTGTTAAACGCTTACTAGAAGAGATCAGAAACTTTGCATTTGTAAAGATAATATGAATCTAGAAATAGAGAATTTGATTTGAATACATTATTATACCTAAGCGTGCTACACGTTATAACATTGAGACGCGGTGCAGACGTTTAAAATGCCCACATTATTTAAGAAGTTGTTTGATACTTTTCAATATCATTTTCAAAAAAATGTAGCCGAAAATTATCTGCAGATTTTTGAGCAGATAAAAAGTTAAATTTTAAGTTAGATATAAAAAAATAGAATTCCCTCTACGCAAAAGTATGTACTATTAAGTTTAAAGCAATTTCTCGTGTCCAGGTTTCTGTCATTTCTCAATTTAAAGAATATGAGATTTAGATGCGGCTATCTATGCTGGCGGCCGGGGTTCAATCCTCGGTCCCGGCACAGATTCATCTGATTACCAAACCCTTCCTTCACCTCTGACAAGACGTGTATTATTCACAACTTGTGAATGTGGGGAATGCCAGGCCTCCACCGTGGTTCGGATTCCACGTTAAACTGTAGGTCCTCCATTTCATTTCACAATCACCCTACCATTACATATTAGCGTAAGTGCGTATAACCCGAACGGGTAGTAAGACGCGGTGCTAATAATAATAGATGCGGCTATCCCCCGTAATTACATAACTACAATAGCATGTCTATTGAATACCTAATGATAAGCGCACTCAAACAATTGTCATTGTACTGTACTATTGTTCAGAGGCACACACAGAAATTCTTCTTAGAGGAGAGCCAAAGTAAAGAAGTTAGAAATCAATAGTCAATACAATCCATTACTCAGATAATACTCATAATTTGAACAAATTATAAATTGCTGTATGAGGTTATATATACACTATATAGTATAAACTAAAGCGTTACATCCAGTTACTTATTGTAACGTTATATAGCAGTTTAAATATATTATATATATATTCAAAATATTGAAAAATGAAGATATGAATAAAAAAGGAAGATGCTCTCCACAGCAAAAAAAATTATAAAATGTTATGGAGGTGTTAAAACTTAGAAGTTTAATAGGTGTTTATAACTAAGAAAAAATAAAGACCTAGATATTTATGAATGAATGAAATCACTAAAAATGTAACCATGCAAATTAGTTACATAGTCTTTATTTACACAGAAATGTCCAGTAACCTCGGCTTTTAGCAAGCTCGTCCACACCCTCTATTGGGGACACTTTAACATCAGTTATGTCGAATAATGCAAGCCCATTTAAGCGTTAGATTGTTATGATATTCCTTTAATATGTCTTTAGTCTTCGCAGAGTGGAAAGTGTATTTTCACTTGTACAAGTTGTATACATATATTTGGCTATTTTCAACTACTGGTTTTATGTGATTTAACATGGCTAAATCATTTTTTTGTATTTAATATTGTATCTATCCTTCATATTTGACAAGGGTGGTAAGGAGTCAGGAACATTTGGAAAACCACTCCCAGTTCACCCGACCGAGATTCGAACCTCGATCTCCCCGTCCTCGGCAGTCAAGCTCAACACGACTAGTGCGTTAGCCAACTACGCCACCGAGGCGGGTGACTGGTCTTGAAGAGCACAGGACTGTAAGCATTGAAAATTAAATAAAAAAATCAAATTTATTAGTAAATGATATATTTATTTAATAGGTAAACTAATAGATTAGTGGCACAATAGATATCTATAACTCCCCCACTCTCTCTCTAGTACCCTTTCTTTTACAATCTTGCATGTTAAAAACATGTCTACATAAAGCCTAAAGTCACAACTATGTCTCGCTTACTACTATTAAAAAACCACTAAGCCTTTAAAGTACACTCCGTTTATCCTGTAAGGCAACAAGCTTATAATCATGTACTACACTATGGTAAAGATTATATGAATAATGCCATAATGGTATATGCTCTTGCCTTTAATGGGAGATTGATTTCCATGAAGCTGGAAGCAACACTAATAGTACAGATTTACAAATCCATGCCAATATTTATTGCATAACACCAGAAAACTTCGGGCGCTGCTAACTTCAAGTAGCAAGATGATAACTTCAAGTAACTACAACCACAAATGCTGTGACCCTTCACTATATTTACTGTTGAGCTCGTGCCACAAGAATAACTTTCTTTTTTTCATATTTGTACCAGCATAGCATTCATGAATAACCTTAAAAAAGTAAGTTGTGCTAACACCACGTTGTACTGCCACGCCCTCACTTGAAAGCTCCTCTTCCCTCCAGTAAACACTGTGACGTTACAGGTATTTCAATGAGGTCCACGATAATTATTTGTGGATGAAACACAATTTGAATGAATATCTTTGAGGCCAGAAATGAAGAAGGATACTTTTAACTATTCAATTATTACTTTTCAATGTATAGAAGATGAGGAAATTGTTATACTTTTCGTGTTGGTAAACTAGATTTTCTTTCGATGCTAACGTTAGAAAGTATATTCTTAAATTAACTATAACTAAAATAATTTTTAAATTATAACCTATTTTTCTTGAATAAATAATATTTATTTTTTGTTAAAGAACTAAAAAAAAGTTATTAAAAGAATTACTGGTCACTTATTTGTGAATATTTTTACTTGATTGGTTGTATCTAAATTGGCATTTAAGTGAAGTTTAAATATTTTTGGAGCATCAATATATGATTGGCTGTGTTTCAACAATAATATTAATAAGTGGTTCAAATTTCTGCCACCCACTTAAGTGGCCGCATAGTCTAAGGCACTGGCACTACTCTCAGAGATGACTAAACCACTGATGACGAGGAGATTGAGGTTCTTATCTTGGTCAGATGTACCAAGGGTGAATTTTACAAAACAATTTTCTACTCTCCCTCCCCTCAATTGCGGGTAGAATTAATGGAAATATACCCTCCATAATCCCTTAACCAATTAGCGTAATTAGTACATGAGTGTATAACATGAACAGGTAATATGATGAAGTGCTAAAAGAAAAATTCCACCACTATCAGGACTACATATATCAACGCGTGGTGCCTATATCCTGTATTGCTGGTCGACTCAACTCCTCAGGTTTGAGAAAATAATAATTTGGGCCAGGTTGGATTTGAAAAAGCGGGAAACTCAAGTTTTGTGAAGTGGTTGAGATTAGTCAAGTTAGTGAATTTTTTGAATCGTGGTTTCAGGACTCATAATATTCTTTTAAATTTATAATTTATTAATTTTCAAAATTTGTAGAGTTTTTCTTTCCCTACAACATGTTTATGTTGAATTGTAGCTATTACAGTTATATAACAGTATTTTTTTGTTAAATTTACCATTTCCGATTTTTCTTTACCTAAATAAATATTAACTTTTTTGTTAAATGCTGTGTTCATATTGATTTTTAAATTTAAATTTTCAATATGCAGTTAACCATGATAAAACGAACTAGTTTTGTAGCGATAGGCTAGAGTATTAAACTTAAACAATCATCATACATTGATTTGTTCTGGTCAATGAGTGATGATCAAGTAAAAATAAATGTAATATTTATCATTAAAAAAAAACACGAAAACCTTCCATTAAAATGCAGCTTATAAAATTCTAACAATCCCGCATGGCGTTGCCCGTGATCCACTGTGGTATAATAATTATATAAGCCCATAGCCCCTTCATGGTGCCCGAATTTCCATGAGAATTATCTATAAGATTAGTAATATTTTCTTCAAAGAATTGTCAAAAATAGGTTAATTAAAAAGCTACTTAAAAATTTAAAAATCCGGTTTTGAGGTACATTCGGAGCCTCTTCTGTCCAACTATGTTAAAAATTTCAGATATATGCGTGCCGTAGATTTGGCTGGTCATCGCACACAAAAATCAAACACACACATAGACAAACACTGCTTTTTTTACTATAAGATGGCAATAATGTTATCAAACAAGGTTAGTTTGTGACATTAAGGGGTGAACGGATTGATACATGACTCAGATCAGTTAATTGTATTCAAGTATATTCCATGCAAGTATCAGACATTAATGATCAAAGCCACTGATCATAGCTTTGACCTTGATCAAGCATCTTGTAGGTAATAAGCATGGCAATGATATATGAACTTTTCTCACTGGTTCTGTCTCAGCTCAATGAACAGTGGTCAAGTATGAACATCGTGAAAGTATCAGTTGTGACTCTTATCAATGAAGGATAATCATCTGCCATTTAGGTGTGATGCATGGTTCTGATCAGGTATCATGTAAGTTTCAGTCATGACTCTGACCAATGAAGCATGACCATATACCGTATAAGTATGATACATGGTTCTGATCAAATGAAATAAAGGCATGATGTCTCGTATGATAAAATATTGTGCATGACAATCATCAATCAAATATGATCATAGTGTCTGCTAAGTGATAATTATGACTCTAACAATTATTATAAATTAATTATTCTAAAATGTGTTATAATTATGATATATGACTCTATGGTTTATGAAGTAATAATCTGATATATGATAAGATATGATGCATGACAATAGTAAAAAAAAGTTTAATAAAATGTGCCATTAATACTAGACGTGACTCTTATTAACTATAAAATATAGCTTGATCAATGTAGATGGATCATTTATCTTCAAGTATGATGTATGACTTTAATCAATAAATGTTGATCAAATGTCTTGTGAGTATGACTTATGTCACTAATCAATTAATGTAGATAAATTATCTTAAGAGTGTGATACATGAAACATATTAATTAATTATCATCAAGGATATGTTGAATTTTATGATAAACAATGATTTATGAACCTGATAAATGAACTATGATCATATATATTAAGTATGAAGCATTTTTATAACAAATATGAAGTATGGCATTATTGTTTAAGGATGAAAAATGTGTTATAGGTATGATGTATGAACCTAATCAACTATGAACTATGTCAGGATTAATGGAGAATGATGAAATGCGTTAAAAAGACATTATAAAATACAGATATATACATCGTATGGAAATACACTGCCTACAATTCCTTCAATCTAGTTCTAACAATAAAACGTAATGTCATTATATTGACAATACAACAATATACATGGTGCTTTTAAGGCAATATTTTAACTACAATTCCTGCATTTTAGTCCTAATAATAAAATTTAATGGTGCTGTATTGTAAATACAGCAATGAACTTCGTGCTTTTACCGCAATACACTAGCTACAATTCCTTCATTGTAGTCCTAACAATAAAATATAATGTACCTATATAGAAAAAACAACACTATACATCATTCTTTTATGGCAATACATTAGTTACAATCACGTCATTTTAATTCTTACAATAAAACGTAATGTCTATACTCTTATATTGACAATACAGCAATATACATCGTGATTGTATGGAAATAAACTAGTTACAATTCCTTTATTTGTAATTATAACAATAAAACGTAATGTCACTAAATTAACAATTATTTTTTGCCCAGTTTACAATTATATCGTTAATAAACAATAATGTTTTCTGTATTGGGTGTATACATTTATTTTAATGGAAAAAAAAGTACTTTTTGAATTTTTGCTATTCCGGAAGAAGCTTTTCAATTTGATTAATAATAGTATCTATCAATAATATATTAAACGATCTATCTAGTTTTTATAATCTCTAACTATGAAGTACATACATACATTTATTACAGAGATGGAATTTTCAAAATTTGATTTAATTGATAAAGCGATTATAGTGTCAGTTTAAAAATGGGTTAATGCGCTCCATTCTCTCTACCACTGAAAATATATTAAGGTAAAATCACGGTAACTCTTATACATTGCATAACTATATATAGTTCTACATATTTGTGATCTTTATTTTAGAGTATGACTTTAATGAACGGGAGAGACATTACATCCTTATCGGTTGTCTGTGTGAAGATTATTTGCCGCTCTGGTGGCACAGAGCATTTCACAGGGTACACCTATGGGGGTTGTCCACATGCACCTGCAATTATATGATGTGATGATTGTGAATACGAGGGTGTGAACCAATGAGAGTCTTAAACCTAACTCAACTTGTATTTACTAGTGCCTGGCAGTCGTTGGGATAGTTCCCCTTATGAGAAAAACACCCACATTACCAGTATAGAATCGAACCCGAGACCCCTGCGTTCGTAACCAAGTTCACTGACTACTACATGACGGGGCCGGATACAGTTTTGTGAAATACTGCTTCGGAAATTAATAACAAAACACGTATAGCACACGAATTTAGAGCGTTTAAAGTCGTAGAATGAATGCTAGTTCTTGAGATAAGAAACATTGTTAAATGGAATAGGGATATACATAATTTATTTTAAGTGAGGTAACGAAAAGCACAACACTAACAGATAAATATTGATTCTTTTTCAGCTTACAGGAGTGTGTTGACCTTGATTTTTTAAGTGCTCAAAATGAATCACTGTGTCTCACTATGTTATATATATTTTATAATCCACAACATGAAAACATCGATGATTTTACAACCAGTATGCTGTTTCACTTTGCGAATATCATTCTCTTGAAGCTACACATCCTGTATACATAGAATTTAGTTGTCATTTTATCTACATACAAACTTTGCTAGTCTGGGTTTGAATATCAGTTGGGTGTACTGAGTGCGGACTTATATAAAATGATTTCTCTTTTCCTCCGCGTATTTAATTCTATATTTCCTCTCATATTAACCTTATGTATTACTACCTCATTAATGTAGTGAAAAAAGGATAGTCTGTACAAGTACGAGAGCTAAAAAGATATATTCATAATACATTTGTTGCTCTATTAAGTCATACTAATGATTCAGGATATATATATACATAATATGTGTATATTTACATATATGTATATATACATGTATATACATATATTTACATATATGTATATATACAGGATATATATACATATATATACATATATGTATATATACATATATATACAGGATATATATATATATATATATATACATAATTTTATGGCAATGCCTCTTACTATAGGTTTGGCTTATTTGCTTATATACTAATTATACTTATGTGTTAGGGATTAGAAAGGTTTAATTTAGAGGTGTACCCGTATTTGCATGGAGTGAGAGGGGAAAACAACTAAGCTATGGGGTCGGAATGGGAATGGCCTAATTTAGAGGAAATTCAACCCCATTCGCGTGAAACTATTTAGGAATGGCCGGGCTTGGTACAGCTGGTTTGGACGTATCAACAGACTAAATGATGTCTATACTGATGGCGGTTCTCCTAGACTGAAACTGTTTTCCTGAATTTACAAATCGATACTCCCTCTACTGAGACTTGCGGTGAATCAAAGAAATGTGTACAACACGAATTATTTAAATTCAAGCTCTGAATGCAGAAATATTATTTGATATTCAGTGTTCACCCCTTCCTGAAGGGAGTAGTTGAGGAACGAGTAATTGCAGAAAGACAAAAGTAGAAATACAATTCATTGCACGCTGATTAGAAATCGGAGATCTGAGGCTCAGGAGGCCTATGTGAACCTCCTTGAATCATTCCACAGACCATTCTCAAGACTGTAGACCTGACTATAATATCACGTAACACCCCTTTCCCGAACAAGTATTTTCATTTTTGTATAACCTTCCTAATACAAAACTTTCCCCTGGCAAAATATTATTCATCTAAATCTTTGTTGTCATTCAAAATTTTAACCTTCATGCACCCATTCAAAATTAACCATTAAAATAAATTCACACCTAATATTCGTAAGAAAAATATTTTTTTAAACTTAATGAGATATTATAAATACATAGATTAATTATTATTATTATTATTATTATTGGCACCGCGTCTTACTACCCGTTCGGTTTATACGCACTTACGCTAATGTGTAATGGTAGGGTGAGTGTGAGATGAATTGAAGGACCTACAGTTTAACGTGGAATCCGTAACCACGGTGGAGGCCTGTCATTCCCCACATTCACAAGATGTCTTGTCAGAGGTGAAGGAAGAGTTTGGTAATCAGATAAATCTTTGCCATGACCGAGGGTCAAACCCCGGCCGCTAGCACAGAAGTCTGAAACCTTACTCCTAGACCACCAGGTCACCCGATTAATTGAAGCGGTAGGAATGAAGAAAGGAAGGTAGGATAATTATATTCACATTAGCGTATATTAGAAAATTGTAGTGATTAGCCACATTTAGAAAACAGAATATCATATATACACCCTGATGAGTTTCGAGACTTGTAATATATTTTATTGTGAGCTTGATGTTTAAGTCACGTAACCTCTGATTTAGGTAAATCCTTGGACTCAATTTGTCAGAATTTCTTCTCTTCTCAGTTCTCAGTTCTACTATATAAGACAGGTCCTCCTCCAAAGTTTTCAAACGTGCAGGATTTGATTTAATAGTTGATCTAGGTGTTATTGGAGTAAAGGGCTCGCCTCAGAACCCGATATTCATGGTTTTACACCCAGCAGGGGTTGACAAATTTATCTTGAGCTATAAAAATCAGTAGCATAACCCCATTTGGAGGGGAAGTGAAGTAGTCACTCTCATGTCGATTGTGGCATGTAAAAGAAATTTGAAAGTTATTTGAAAATATCCATCCTGGCAAAATTAGCAGCCCTTTGGCTCTCACTCATAGAGATTCTTGTGTGCTGATGTAAACAGCCGGTTCTTAAAGTGTACGTTAAATACCTCAAGTAAATAAAAATAAATAAATTGATTGTATACAGGCCTAGGCCTACTTAGCACTTACATAGCTTTGTAGTTACACTTTGATGATAGAAAGCTTCAGGGCCAAAGCTATTTTTTATTTTTTATAGGGCCTATAACTGCATCTGGAAAATATACTAACTATTATAATGAATTTGCAATCCACTTATATGTGATACAATTATCTTAAAATCCCACCTGTGGATTAAACGTAAATCTCATCTTGTTGTTTACCAGTGACGTGAGAGTCGAGGATCAAATCTTTACTGGATGCACTAAGAATAATTTTATCCCATTTTTTTGCCATATTCCTTCTACAAAAAGGTGAGTGCATTTGTTACAACCTCTCATGTCCAATCCAACCGTATAATTAAATATTTATTGTCCAAACGGATAGTAAAAACCGCTCAAATAGAACAGCATACATTAAAAAATATAAACCAATACAATTATTTTATTAACAGTTTTCTTGTTATTAGACTTTCCGTGTACAAAGTAACAGCACCACGTAAAACAAATTTCAATAAAAGAATTTAACAATATATAATCTTTATATTGCTTTTATTTTGGGAGAATGATGCTAAATTACTTTTTTAAGACATTTAAGATAACTAATTACTTAAAACATAATAGAAAGTAGTAAATAATAATAGGTGATCAAGAGAATAGGCAATCTACCTACAAAAATATAATATATTTATGAGCCTTTCATAGAAATGAAACCGTATGATAAAAAAAAATGATTTCACTGTAATTTACTAATGCTTGGATTACAAATATTAAACTCGTGAAAAAGGTCGAACAAAACCATCCCTATACGCTAGGTCAGTGTTTACAAACCTTGACAGTATTGGACCAATTTATAGGAGTTCGATGCTAATGCGGATCAAACATCTTAATAAACTACCTACCCGTACCCTTGCCGAAACAGGAAATTTTATTAAGGACGCTGCCTACCTGTGATGTCACAGAAGTTATAAATAGGATTTCCCATTTTATTGAATTTACGTTTTATTTACCAAGTTTAAGACATACAACATCGAAAAAAAACCCATTTATTCTTAAATAATTCTAAACATAGTCTTATTTTCACCAAATTATTATTTTTATCCGGACTTAATATTTTTTTGTAAACGTATGTTTTTAAAAATTCTCTACAACTTAGGTTATTTGGCCTGTCACTAAAATGTCCTGTATGAGATTTCCTGCCAGGAAGTAGATTAAAAAACTCCGTGGTATTCTATGTCAATCTGTAATAGGAAACAAGGAAATGTAATTTCAAAATGCAAGTCAATGTTTACAAGGAATGACTAGTATAGTGTGTGTGTAGACTCGTCAGTGGAAAAGGGGAAGTTTTATCAGCTGGTAGACAAAAGCTTCCACAGAATGACCTGCTAATTTACTTCCCTCTCTTTCAATATCGTGCATTGGCTTCTTAGTTTGATAGTGCTTAGACTGCTTAGTTGCGTCAAGATACGATGCAACCCACTTCGCAAAATAATAATAATAATAATAATAATATTTAGCACCGCGTCTTACTAACCGTTCGGGTTATACGCTCACTTCGCAAAAAAGCTTTGAAATATCCAATCAGGCAACGTCGTTAATGAAAGCTTATAACATATTAAAAGACAGCCCTTTTTTTTATAATTTGTTTCTTATGTACTGCACATTTCCCAATCATTATACCTATAGTAAAAAGTATTTTTGGCTTTGTGTTCTTATACTGTCAATCTGGTGCGCTTAGGCTCTTTAAAATAATGTTTATTTTTTCCACGTGATACCGTTTGTGAAGAGATCCACGCACTACAGTTTCAGAGCAACTAGTCTAGGTATTTTTAACTGAATCAAGATATATTTTGAATTTGTTCAAATGGGCACTTGCGCAGTTCCTCGCTATCATTTAGTTTAAGTAGAGAAACTGATAATCAACACGTGGATAGTTTTAACCAAATGGCGGTTTAATGCTTCTTAGTGGAATAGTAATCTTCAATCTAGTCTTGCGAATTACATAATGTGTACTCTAATAAGTTAGGTTAAGCTGCTTCACTTTTAACTAAATAATACTTTAGCACCTAGTCTAACTACCCGTTCGGGTTATACGCTTAAGTAATAATTACACTAATAGGCTAGGAATTGGGATGGTTATTTATAGAACAAGTGAGCTTGAACTTGTGTGGAGGGAGAGTGGAAAACCGTTTAGGAAAAATTATCCCAGTTCTTTCGAGTGAGATCCAAACTTCGATCTCCCCGTCCTCGTCAGTCTAGCTTAACACGAAACTAGTGCGTTATCTAACTAAGCCACTGAAGAGGGTCTTTTACTGAGTTAAATTCATAATACAAACTAATTCACAAATTAAGATTAAATAAGAGATACTTGACTAATAAAAAAATACAATAAGTCATGCAGACAAAGGCGTCAACCTCGTTTAATCTCGTTTAGTTTTAAGGAGGAAATTGTGGTTCGATTTCCGGTTTTGTGTGTTGAGGTGTACTTTTCTCTCCCTCCACAAAAATCAGAGTATATTTCTTCATCGCTAGTTCATCAGTGTAAATATGAGAATAGTTACACTCAGAGACCCACTTCGGTGGCCGCATGGTCTGAGGCGCTACTCTTGCAGTAGACTAGACAACTAATAACGGAGAGATCAAGGCTCGAGTATAGGTCGGGTGTATTGAAGGGGGTTTTCCAAAATGGTTTTCCACGCTTCCTCCACGCAAAGGTTGGCACATTTCCTTTAAATACAATCTTCCTTATCCCTAAAACTATTAGTGCAGTTAGCATATAGACCTCTAACCCAAACGCGTAGTAAGACGCAGTACTAAAAGAAACCGACTTGGAGCTTAAATAATTTATAATGGTTTATTTAATAGTGCTGAAGCTCTGGGTGATGAATGCCATATTAAACAAAAGGAAAGTATAAAAATGGAAATTCAAATAATCTTTACAAACATTTACGTGTCACGATTATAGAACTAACAATGTTAGAAAAAGTCCTGGAACTCCGGGAGTTGAACACTAACATCCCGAATCATTGTCAAGAGCGATAACGACAACGTCCATCTTGGAGCTCAACTCAGAACATAATACATTATTTCAACCCTCTCTTGAAGCGGGGCTGGACACACAATGAAATAAAAGTGGTGCCCTATTGTACTCGCCTTCGTGACATTTATACAAACAAAGAATGAAAATAAATGATTGGTTTTGGCTCATTTAATAAAAATAAGGTCTACCGAGAAGGTGTGGGGGTGATGTCAATCCTTTTAAGGACTCTACTGATCTGACCCTACTTTCGATAAGGATCCTTTAGGTTACCCTTCTTCTTCCATTCTCCCAGTCACACCTTAAACCTACCCTTTATCCTACTCCACCATCCGTTTCTATTTACCCTCAATCCCCCTTGGCATGGTTCGATGGTGATGGACCTAGGGCGGGAAAGGTCACTTTGGAGCCAGGCTTCCGGAGAGGATAGAATAAAGATTATTTTATAGCTTGATAGATCAGACAAGGGTGTTCGAAGTAGGATATTCTTTGGTTCGCTTATATATAACACTGGGGTGTTCAAAGTGAGAGCTTCTTTGTTTTCTTCATCGATCACACGAGAGAGTTCAAAATAGAAGAGTTGTTATCTTGATAGATTACATTGGGATGTTCATAGTGATATATTCTTTGTTTTCTTGATCGATCACACGAGAGAGTTCAAAATAGAAGATTTGTTATCTTGATAGATTACATTGGGATGTTAAAAGTGATATATTCTTTGTTTTCTTGATCGATCACACGAGAGAGTTCAAAATAGAAGATTTGTTATCTTGATAGATTACATTGGGATGTTCAAAGTGATATATTCTTTGTTTTATTGATAGATCACACAAGGTATTCAAAGTAGAAGATTCTTTGTTATCTTGATAGATTGTATTGGGATGTTCAAAGTGAAATATTCTTTGTTATCTTGATTGATTATATTAGGATGTTCAAAATGAGAGATTCTTTGTTTTCTTGTTATATTAATCGATGGTATTCAAAGTAGAAGATTCTTTGTTATATTGAAAGTTTACATTGGGATGCCAAAGTAGGGGTTTCTTTTTTTTCTTGATAGATCACATGGGAATGTTCACAGTAGAATATACTTTGTTAGCTTGATACATTACATTGGTGTGTTCAAAGTGAGAGATTCTTAGTTTATCTTAATATAAAAAATCCCTACCCAATGGGTTTTGTTATACATTGTTAATAAAGACGGGTTGGTGAAAAAAGTTTGTTCATATTAATTTTAAGTAACTAAATTTTAATTATTTAGATTTAGTTTAAATCAACACAACTTAGAATATGTTAGATTTCTTGATCCCATGGTATTTCTTTCTGGTAATTTATAATACTTGTTGTACAAAATATTAACGAAATCCATATAAATATCGTGTTTTAAACAACAAGTCATAAAATATATTATATATTGTTAAATATTATATATATATATGATTCAACGACCTATTTTTACTCTCATAGCCTTAATAATTATTCTGCTCAGTGTTAATGTTTAGCTGGGGTATATAAAATACTTTGTAATTGGTTTATACATTCCTGACATGTTTACCATGTCTTTGAGTTTGGATACATATTTGACCTAAATTTTTTGACAAACAAGCTAGCTTTGATACCTAAGCTTCTCATCTTTGAGATATGTGCGTCCAACATAGAAAAATCAAAAGATTTTGTTATTCATGAATATCAAAATATTGCATTATGCGTTCAGCTACTTACACTTGAAAATGTTACAACGACATTATTCATTGTTCTACACTTTAACAACAGATTTATACTCAGTAAAAAATTGTTTTGAATCAAACTGAAAAATGTCTGATTTGGAAATACAAAACAATCACTTCAGATGATTTTTTACTAATTTTAGTTGAGCTTATCTTATTTAATATTATACTTCCTTTGCTAGGAAATAATTGTTATATTCTTAACACTTCTTTTACTGTTGTCAATATTTACTTATCCCATATTAGTTTTTTTTATAATAACGAAGCCATTTTTGAAATTCAATTTAAAACATGAATATATTCTATATAAGAAACCTAATTTGTGTGAGCCCGAAAGCAAGATATATTGACTGAACTGCCGCCACCGTTGACGATGTTAGAGCCAAAATTTTCGGATTGAGGGTGTCGTGTGGTCAGAAAAACCAGCCTTCCAGCCGGTAATCTCAGTTTTCTAAACCGGATATGCTACTTGTTTATTAAAGTATCTTCTCATTGTCCTCACGAGACTTAGTTTGAGCCCTTTCCAGACCAACTGCCTGACTGATAAGTTTTGGAAGCACAGGGGATTGAATATCTGGACCTCTGAAACTGTATCTATGAACCCGGACCACTAGACCACAGAGGTGGTCGGAGGAATTTTCTATATCCGTCAAAATTCGCTCGTTTTGAAGATATATATTTTCAAAATTATTATTTCGAGGATGAGAATAATTATTTCAGACTAAGTATACAATCGTAAGAATTGAGAAGGTAATTCTGTAAAGATCCGAGCATTTGTTGGTAAATAGAAAAAGAGAACGAACGTTTATAGCTCCCGGCTGAAATTACTAACAAGATATTCTCGTCTACGGTGACCTAGTATATAACGCAATAGAGCTCGCAGATACCATTTCTGACGTTAGGGTAGGTGCCACAAATTTAAATAAACATTATATATTTATTACATTTAGAAATGGTTTGTACTTTTTCAAAAATACTTTTTTATATTATATGTGTTTGTAAAAGTGAGCCCAAGCAAAGATTTTATCCATTCTGATATAAATATAGAAACATTTGTACATTCCAATGTTATGTTTTAAGAGCCCATATTACCGTACGGGTAGCACCTAACTTAGGTAGGTAATAAAGCTCAAACTAGTCATCACATCGCAGTGTGTTATTATTCTCTAGAAAACACTTAATCTGAAGCCAGAGAAACGGTTTAATAATATTTTTTATACTTCTATGAGAAGTAAAAATAAAAATTTTAAAGGAAATGCTTTTTAAGTGATTATATAATTCCTCTGTTACCATGCAAATATTTTAGGTACAAACAAAACAAAATAATACAAACAAAATCAATTTAAATTTATTATCATTTAAAGAGTCGGTTATCTTATATTGTTAATGTATACACTTTTAGTGAATATTTTCTATGCATCCTTCTCACGAATCTGTGCTTTTTCCACAATTTATTTCACATTATAGAATATATGTCACTGTGAATGTGCTGAGTTCGTTATTTTGTAAAATAACTAGTTAATATATAGAATCACTCAAAACTATGGTTTATTTAACAAATAATAGGATTGGTCCAAATTTACCAGTGATTTTATAAATTTCGTGGTGACCTGGCGGTCTAGGGGTAAGGTGTCAGACTTCTGTGCTGGCGGCCGGGGTTCAATCCTCGGTCCCGGCACTGATTTATCTGATTACCAAACCCTTCCTTCACCTCTGACAAGACATCTTGTGAATGTGGGGAATGCCAGGCCTCCACCGTGGTTCGGATTCCACGTTAAACTGTAGGTCCTCCATTTCATCTCATTATCACCCTACCATTACACATTAGCGTAAGTGCGTATAACCCGAACGGGTAGTAAAACGCGGTGCTAATAATAATAATAATAATAATAATAATATAAATTTCGCAATGCAGTTTGGTGAGAGTATGAATTATGAACTGTATTATCTACATTTACCGATGATTTTATAAAATATCTAGTGTATGTGGATAAAAATATAGAACATAAATCCAAACTAACCTAAACTAAGGTAAAATAGTCCAAGCTTTTCTAAACTAACCTTAATTACCTAAGCTACCCTAACAAACCTAATTTTGATGTCACTTATTAACATTCACTGGTGTTTGATGGTAATTATGTAAACTCACCGGTGATTTTGTAAAATTTCACCTAGTATGTGAAATAGTAAATACATTTTTACATTACCCAAGTGAGCCAGTGGCTTTGTAAAATCACCGATGACTTTAAAAACTCATCACATTTAGCACATTCACAGTAGCATATAACCTACATTCAATAAACATTAGAACATTCTTGACACCCTTTAAAATCTCTTTCACTGTCGGGACCCTCTCGTGTCTCTCATCTTAAATATCTTCAATCTCTTTTGTTTCTATGCTAGAACCATCTTTCACAGGCTAATACGTGTCGTCCTCTGGTGAAATATTTTCTTTTTATAATTGCATAGTCTATATCTCGAGGTTCTTAAAAATTTAAAAGATTTTGTCATTGACGAATTATAGCAGTTCTATGAGTGACACTTGATTCTCTGCATCAAACGTCATGCCTCCAGTAATTAAACTAGCGTGTTGGAATTATTTATAAGTAGTGGTTATAACCACACTCCTACATGACTGTTGGGAAATGTTATAGTATGCGGCGGATACATTTTTCTGTCTTTACTTAATATTACCATGGTATGAAGCTTAAGCCCTTAAGGTGGGGTTCAGTAGCAGTCTCCTTCCCAATCCATGTGCTACCAATATAATAACTCTGCTGGAGAAACAGTTGTTTCAAGACTTAAGTTCAAACAGCAATAAAGCATGGTTTTCAAAGAGTTTGATGGCTAGAATTACATTTTTTCTTTTACGTATTAGTTTTTAGGCTCATTGAAACAGAAGTTGATGGTTTATGATAAACACATGCTTAGAACGCATTGAAATGTAAATAGATCGGAACAAATTAATTGGATTTATTTGTAGTCGTATGTTCACTAAAACCTAGTTTAATATATTATTATTATCATCATTATTATTATCACACCTTAGGGTTATATGCAGTTACGATAATGTGTAATGGTATGGTTATTGTGATTAATACACGTCTTGTCATAGGAAAAGGAAGGGTTTGGCAATCAGATGACTCTGTTCTGGGACCAAGGATTGAACCCTGGACTCCCAGCACAGAGATATGTCACCTTACCCTTAGAATGCCAGGTCATCTACTTCCAATAGATATATGATTTATAGTTTTTTTATAGTTAAGGAAAATAACCAAGAAGGGAGAACATCATGGGTTCATATGAGTAAGCACGCCAATTCAAAGTTTCAATTTGCTATTTTTATTGGTCCTAGCTTGTCGCAGTTATCATGCCATCTTAGGTGTAAGGCTGGAAATAAATGAAAAAGTAAAAAAAAAAATTCATGTGTGCAGGAACGTAGATCTATAATATAGCAAATATAAGATTTTTTCCTTGGTTTTTGAGTTAATTGAAAGTAGGACGTGTTACTTACGCACCAGTGATGTCACCCACACAAGATGCTTCCACTAATGATGTGTTTTTCCTTGTTAGATTACCCTTACACTTCAGTGACGTCACGTGCCGTATTCCACCTAGTAGATCAAACATTTCCCCCCTCGGCCTCCTTTCCACCCACGGTGAGGTCATCACAACGCTTTGCTTATTGCGTGTTTTTTATGTCGATGCCTCAACTCTGGCGTTACCGACGCTCCATTTGTTTGACCGTATTTGACTTCTTTATTTTTACCCCATTTGAATAATTAATTTTTGGTTCATGTCACTGAGAGGAGGGTGCTATATTTTTGGGCGATAATTTTATTTTGTTTCGAATCGGTCCTTAACCATATTGCTTATTAATTTCACTCCTAGAGTGCTGTACAAACAAGAATAAGGTATGAGACCAATCGTCATTACTTAGGCTCTTGAAAAATAAGATAATTTTTAGTTTAGGTTTTTTCCCGTAGAGGAAGCGCTTAGTAATCCTTATATTATCTTTTACTCATTATGAAAAACAAAACAAATGTCAAGGTAAGCCAAATAATGACAGAAACATTACAACTGACATCAAATATTATTATTATTATTAGCACCGCGTCTTACTACCCGTTCGGGTTATACGCACTTACGTTAATGTGTAATGGTAGGGTGATTGTGAGATGAAATGAAGGACCTACAGTTTAACGTGGAATCCGAACCACGGTGGAGGCCTGGCATTCCTCACATTCACAAGATGTCTTGTCAGAGGTGAAGGAAGGGTTTGGTAATCAGATAAATCTCTGCCTGGACCGAGGATCAAACCCCGGCCGCCAGCATAGAAGTCTGACACCTTACCCCTAGACCGCCAGGTCACCGACATCAAATAAAACACTTCTTCAAACGGGTGTTGTGTAATGTCGACTGTGTTTTGTAGCCCACAGAGGAAAATGAGAGGAATTCTCATGGACATCTCTGACTGGTAGAATCTTTGGACTTGAGGGGATTATATAGACCAGCTCTATGGTTCCAGATGTATTTTTGAATTTCTAGAGCTACATCAGTGACGACAAAAAGTTTATCGTCAACAAACTCAGTGTTTAATCTGTATGTGGCACATTACTTCACCGTTAGATGTTAAAATTCCCTACGTCTAGGAGGAATTTTTCTCTGTTTATATAAATTAGTCAACTTTATTGTCAATACACTGAATTGAATTCCTTGAGAGAGTAGTAATGTGATTTACAGCCTGCTCAAATCCCTCATCTACCGTGCAACTCTGCCTGTTTAAACCATCTAAGTCAATAAGTCAAAAATGTTGTCTAGCTATATACAATCCTACGCCAATCAAGGATCTTCACGATAGGGAATGTCCATCTTGGAAAACCCTTAAATGGTGTAGCACCACATTCATTGCAAATAATTTTGTAGCGAATTAACTTTAGGCCGCCATCGTTTGGTAACTGGCTCTGTGAAGCTGGACACCCACCCCAAAAAGGCATGCACCGAAAACCTGGTCGTGCTTCCTTTTCAGTACATTTGGGTGTTTCACATGCTGATCATCTGCCAACAATAATAGCATGCACCACATCCCTCTTCATCGATACTTATCTACACACGAAGAAACCCCGGGGCACATTTCAACAAGAATGGCATAGGAGATTACTTTGGCCATTATAGTTTTTTGCCGCGTATAGATTAACATTTTGCATATATACGCAAAAGTTTTCCCGATAGTCTCATAACACGGTATATATTAAAGGCATATACTCGGATTCTGCTACTATTGTCTTATTTACATTCTTTACTGCACCCATAAGATTCCGATGAAGAATTTCCTGGCTCTATTCTCACCCACCAAATTAAAATCAACGACGCCAAGGGGTTGAGATATTACAACTCATGATTCAAGACAACGGCATCCTGCCACAATTTAAAATGGTGCGCCTAATCAGTGTGTGCCCTTTCTTTCCCTATGGCTATACCATCGATAATTTTATTCAGTTTGCCGACAGTTGTCAAAGCGGTAACACATTATTGAAAGCAAACAGCTACCTGCAGACTTATTCACCTTCAAAGCAAAGCCATTAAAACCACTCTCCTTAACCAAGATGTTCACAACTCTGTTTCCACTGGACGATGTTGCATACAAACGTGTCATCCTCAGCATGAGTGTCAAGAACAAATTTACACCCTTTGTCCAGCTAAATAAAATCTAAAGAAAACTGTACGGTGTTTAAGCGTAAAGATTATCCAGAACTGGGCAACTATAAGTTAGCCATATCAAAGTTTTTTTTAAAAAAGCACGTGCTCCTCAGGAGATAAACCTGATAATCATGAAATCTCTCTGAAACGTATATGCAATGACTAATGTTCTTCATCAGTAAGAAACCTGATGCCAGACGCAAACTATCCTGAATTAACTAGTTGGGTTGCCAATGCGCTTCCGGGTATGACTAATAGATTCTGATGTCCTTGGAGCTTCGACATTACTCTTGGTATATTCCTGCCTTGACGTGTCGTACCACCAATCTGTCTCCAGGTATGTTTTATCATCCCTGGCTTATTGCTCTTCGACTTGTCAAGCAGCCAATATGTTGCTGGAGCTTGAAGAAATGTTTAGCATTATCAGGGTTGGGAAAGGGGTAAATCATGGAGGACTGACCAAGTCTCTCTCATTCTATAGGAAACCGCTATCGATAGAGGTGGTAATCAGGCACGCACGCTAAGGCCATAACCGATGAAAACAACTTCGTCCTCTCACGGATTTGAACCAAATATTCAAATGGGATCGTTTGGTAAAATGAACTAGCGTCTATTACCTCAGGTACAGGATTAAACACGATTATGTCACCGGGATAAACCAAGTCCAAAATAGTTTAGGACGTCACCAGGTTTGCGACATTTATGATTGCAGCATAGGGTCAGTAACTAACAGTGGAAGAACCAGGAAGAACCCTGAAAGGTAAGTAGGATGATGCCACTGGTGAGGGGTTGGGGGGGAACGGGGGAAAAGGTGTTTGATCTACTAGGAGGAAGACGACGCGTGACGTCACTAGTGCTTAGGGACAGTCGAACATAGAAAAACACCATGGCTACATAGGCTTCTAACGTGGGTAATGTTACTGGTGCGTAAAGGCATACCTACTACTACTACTACAACTACCACTACTACTACTACTGAATTAGTAGTAAAGTGGTTGAAGGTAAATAATTGTTAAATTTAACTCATATTGGTTTTCTATTATAGGAATGCAAAAATCAGATTTATGTATTTTTAACTAACCTACACTAACAGCCAAGTGGCTCAAAGCGTTAGGGTCTCAATATTTTTAAAAGTATAATGATATGCTGGAGGTTCTTATTTTTAATCACCCCTAAGTTTCTTTGCAAGCTTCTAAGTCTTTAAGTCATATTGTTATCACACCAATATAAGTAATATTTAATTTATATGACTATTTTCTTAGTTACGTTGGAGTTTAATCTGCCTTTTAATGGAAAAAGTAATCTATTTGTATAAATATGTATGTATGTATGTAAATGCGAGATTAAATCAAATAACGATGTTGAAAGTTGCCTATTTGAAATTTCGAATTTCTAAAGAAACATTATTTGCCTACTAATGTCCATACGAGTCAACTAGCAAAAAAATAATAATAATGTAAGATTAAAATGTATTCTTTATTTTTAATCTTTTAATTTCTAGTTGATTTGAAGATTAAATTAGACTATAAAAATGAGATCTACTTTTTATTGAAGAAAACGCCATTGATCGCGTCCTTTTTCGACAGAATCTGTGAAAAACTATAACTTTATTTGGAATTATTAGGAGAAAATATATCCTACGTCCGTCCTAATACTATAGGAACTTAAAAATTTGATACAATCAAAATGCAATAAGCTGTAGTCGAGAAAAAAGCAAAAAAATAGTTCTCAATAGCCACCGTCTTGAAACAAGCCGGCATCGTAACTTTTAATTAGCCTATGTTTTAACCTTACGATCATGTTATTTATTTAAAGGCACAATCTCAGAACAAGCGATAGAGTGGTTTGGCATCATTGATTAACAAATAAAACAAAAACAAACAAAAAACCATAGTAGGATAGTAATAGTAATAACAAAAAATTGGTTTATTTGTTCCATTAATATATTTGGTTATATTGTTTATATAACTCATAATTTCACAGAAAGTAAGATAAACATCAAAACTGTTGCCAAATATATAAAATAATTAACCAAACAAATGAAATTGTGGTGGAATTGTGGAGTTAAGGAATTGGAGGGGAGGGAGGGGGTAGGAGAAGAGGATACATATGTTTTCAAGAATATTCCAGAACCATGAGTTTGACCAAATTAGAAGTATTTTCGTTGAAAACATTGAAAACCTAGCCATGTATAAACAGGTCTTTTTCATATTTGCCTTTAATTTCTTTTAGTAGTTTGGTGATTGAGTACAGTACACATCAAATGTAATAATAGACTTTTCCTAACTTGCAAACTTGTGCCTAAGGGGAAGGTGAGGGAGGGGNGGGGGGGGGGGGGGGGGGGGGGGGGGGGGGGGGGGAGTGAATATAGAAGTTGAATTACTGTTTATTTTTCCACTGGCAGCGTAGAGAAAGAAATATATTCCATGTCTTATTTGAGGATTTTCAACGTTTCTCCATTATTCAAAGTATTACATGAGTGTTTTAGCTAGCTTTTTCTGCTTCTATATTTTGAGTCATATCGTATAGAACCGTTAACGTGTTTTAATAATTAGCTTGGTTTTGTGATGAAGAATAAAACATTTCAAGTGCTTTTCTTGTCCGAATTGCGTTGTATTCAGTACAAATGTTTAACATGTGGACCGTTTACTTACTTTAAAGTAGAGAGAAATAAAGAATGAACTCCAAATATGTAATAACAAAGGTCAGCAGGGTAAAAGAGGAAATACTTATTCACAATAGAGTTTTCTTACCTCTTCAAACTAAAATGAGCACAAATTAAAACTTGCATAGTAAATAATAACATAGGCAGTAATACAAAAAAAAAAGTAAAATATTGTGGATATTTTTAATTTTTGTCCATGTCTTACTGCCTCTCTGCGTTATATGCATTTATATTATTTATTAGACGATGAGAAAGGTGGGACTTGGAAGTAATGTACCCGAATTATTGTTAATAGAGTGTAACAAACATTTAAGAAAACACACAATTAAAAAACACAGCCAGGATTAACCTCAACCTCTCCCTCGTCAAACCAAACATGATGAACCTGACATTCATTTCACGTCCCTACTAATACAGATAAAGAGGTTATGTTAACTTTCAACCATAAAATTATTAGTAGGGGTGCACGTAGGTATATTTTTAAATGCGATGTTAAGTCAAAGTAAAGCTTGAAATGAGAAGCAAAGTTTAAGTCCAAGATAATAAAAAGGTATTTTTTCACATAACACCAATTTTGATTTTTAAATTATCCAAAAAATGCATCTAGGTCATTGTTAAATATAAAGCAACAAAAATTAATTTATATTGACATATCTGAATGTAATCATACTTACGTTGGATAAGTAATTTAATCACTAGTCTGTGCTAAAATTCTGTTCAGCAGATGTTATAAAATTATTTATATCTCGAAATAACTCATCATTCATCATTATTTCAAATCGATATTTATATTTTATATCGATGATTTCTAATATCTTCAAAATTATTGAAGATATAAAGGTTATTGTGTCAGTTCAAGTCATTGTGAAAGAAATATTACCTTTGTCTACTTGGGCATGAGGTTTTTCAAACTCGTAGATATTACATATGACCTAGAAAATAGTATAATCCAGTAGCGCTACCTAATTCTAGATGCCCTAGCTTAGCGCCAAGAAATTGAGAATTCCTTTACCCGCAGTGGTGTGCATGATTACTAAACGTCAGTATGGTCAGGTCTGGTTCAATACTGACGGTGAAGCTGTGGCTTGGATCCTAAACTGGTGCTCTTGGTTTTGGTAAAGTCCAACCAGTTTCATTTTTGGGTGTTTTGGGTTATCATAAGCTCTAATTTAAATTTCATAGCTTCATTTCAATGGTACTATATACATTGGATCCCCCACCACCCTAATCCTCATTTATAGTAATATAATAAATAACGATAAATTAAACATTTATTACAAATATCAATTTCGTTACATTTAAAATAATTTTACTATCACGACCAAATTATACGGCCCTGTATAGAAGTCAAACCTACAAAAATAATAGTTTTAATGACGTAGTGTTAAAACTATTCTTGTTTTGTCACAATAGTTTTCCTAGAACATCTATAATTCCTGAGGACATTGAAAACTTATCCCAAATGTCTTGAGGTAACATCGCAGTTGGATAAATATATGTTTTGAAAATGTTTTCACAGAATTGTGCGATCCGTTCACCACCAGGAAGTTAAATAGCTATTACTTCATACGAAAACCAGGTACCTACATCGTTTGACGGGAGAAAAGAATGGTCCAAAGAAAATTTGGTAAAAATGTATTTACTCATTTTTAGGCCTAATACAACTTTTACCTAACACTTTTCGATACCAATCTGTACAAATGGCAACATCTAATTTGAGTTACCAGCCACTTTTGACTGAACTACAATGTAAATTGCCGTTTCTAAGTCAATACTGGTAGAGATTATTTCTGGAGCAAATTACACCTCAAAACCCATTCACTTATTCACAATATGTGTAAAATATAATATATACGCCTGTGACTTTTTTTTAAGGATACAGAAAAATATTATTAAAATAAGCTTAATCAATATTGGAATATATATATTATCCAATAATTTATTACAAGTTGTATACCTATGGAGTTTGGATGGATTAAAATTGAAAAGATTTAAAATTAAACTTTATTTATTTAGTAGTACACACCACCTTTACTAATTACGGGGTTGAATTTACATGGGATCTTTGGATCATAAAACCTTCGTGTTGGAATCTACGCCAACCCGGTTTGACAGGGACAGTTTCCAAAATCATGTCCCACCTTCCCTTTACTACAATAAGGGTATATATTCTATAAATTATATATTTCTCATCCCTATCCCATTGGTATGTTTAGATGCGGAAACCAATTAATCAAGTAGTAAGAGGAGGTAAAAAAAATCCTATTGTAATTAAGACAGTGTTATGACCCGCTTCAGTGGCTGAATGAAGGCGTCATCCTTGTATTGTACTGGCCTGCTGATGACGGGGATATCTGGGATTGGATCCCAGTCGAGTATACTGAGGATGATTTTCACTAAAATGTTAGCCTTTCTCCTTCCAAGCAAATGCGGGCAGATTACCTACTCTAATATTTTCCTCCTTATCTCTACCCCATTAGGGTAATTATTAAATATGCTCATGAGCTGAACAGGTAGTAAGACGCACTAATAAAAAATTACACAAAATAACCCAAGTGTTATGCCATACATAATCAGGACCACAAGAGATGAATCCAGTCAATACATTTTAATTTTTGTTGTCTCAAATACTAAATACATCATACTGTTTTGAATATATATTTGGCACCGTAAACCCATTCCCAGTCGAAGGTGGCTGCATTATCCGATATTTCGTGATCTTAATTTATCAAACATATGTATCTGATGAGTTCCGTGCGTCCATAACAGACTCTGCCTTAAAATATGAGTGAAGAATGATCCTGGGCACGGGACAATTCCTGGCTAGTTCAATGGTTAGAGCATTGACGTAGTAAGCCAAAGGTCCCAAATTATATTTCCGTGCTCAGGTGTAATTTTTCAATTCACAGAATGTGCAAGACTTTATTTAAGCAATGCCTGCATGAATGTCGGAGAGTGGTTTCAACCATTCTCAGTCTAGACTAGCATTTCTCAAACTATTTCCCATTGACGGATATTTTGATAAGCGTTAAATGCGTGGACCACCGACCTTATTATACGACCTACTACTCACTTGGCGATACAGGAATGTTTCTAATGAAAGTGTTTATAAAGCAATAAAGAAACTACATTTATAAAACTTTGTCTTATATATTGATATGGTTGTATTGGCATCTCTGCAAAGTTTGTGTTACGTTGACTATCTCTATATCATACTCCCTGTAACTGTATCTTACTGCTAGTAGTTCGTTGGTCTTTTTACTGGTCAGTTGTTTTCTGGCATAC
>CABEEJ010000019.1:647118-669288 GCA_901482245.1 Timema douglasi | reverse complement strand
GTGGAATCCGAACCACGGTGGAGGCCTGGCATTCCCCACATTCACAAGATGTCTTGTCAGAGGTGAAGGAAGGATTTGGTAATCAGGGGAGCAGTATTGTTCATCTCCTTGTTGATCGATGGTCGTCCTTTTGAATGTGTATGTATTCTTTGCTTTCTTAAGGGAAATATTCGTTGCTCTCGAGGTTATTAATATAAATCAGGACTAAAATAAACTTGAATGATCAAATTTCCTAGTCTACTATTATTCTATGCAAAAATTGTGTACGTTTTCCTAATGATCGAATTTTCATTACTTATTTTATATTACGTACCATTTTTTTCTGTTGTCCAAATAGTTCATTTGATTATCTTGTCCTTGAGGTTATTCTCCATTTCCTCGCCCCTCCTAAGGGTATTTTGACAAGAGGTTGGCACGAGAACAACATAAATATCCCTACAATCCCTGCCTCAGAGTCGAGTCCCTTGCACACCAAGAAACATCCCTTGGTATTCAAAACTTGATTCATGTCCCCGAGCTCTTGAGTTCAACCGAGAATGGTGGTGGGAAAACCTAGAAGCTGTTGGTAAGCGGAGGGGGCTTTGAAGAAAGAAAAGAAAGGACTAGATATTGGTGGATATGGGGGAGTGTGAGGTTGGAGGGACTGCTGGGGGTAGTTTTTATTATCTATGTAATGCTCAATAGGAGCGTGTTTGCTATATAGGTACAATCGCACATGTCTGCTATTTATGGATATGCCTGCTCTATAAAGGCATGCCTGATATATAGGTACAATGGTACATGTATGCTATTTAGGAACATGCCTGCTCAATAGATACATCCTGATATATATTTTATTTATTGTATAGGAGTAATTGGTCTATTGGGAATAGTTTATATATTGGATGTGATAGCTCTATGAGGATATGTATAACTGGTTAACTTTATAAAGTATTGAGAAAATAAATGATACCAAAACATGTATATATATATATATCAATAAAACTATTTTATAAATCACATTATATAAACTTTGGCTAGAACTAATTTTCACGTCTGTATTTTTAATTCTACTTTATCTCTTCTTTACTCCCACACTTAAGTTATTTTATACAAGGCTAACATTAATTCTATCAAGATTTTTCAAATTCATTTGCCTTTTGGAACAAACTAAATATGAGTTGGAGTCTCACATAAAATACGTAATCATATACCAGCAACTATTTGATCCTGGATAGTTAGCTTCACGCCCATTTGTAGTTTTACTATTTTAATTTGATATAGTCTTGATCAGCTAAATTACACTAAATGATTCTAGAGTGCGGAAATTTCTTCAAATTAAAATAATATTCTATACAAACACCATGTATCCATGGATATGTAAGTTATTTACCAAACAATAATGTTTAGTTTAAAGCTTTCCCTAGCTATGGTTTTGAGCACTTATATCTTTATACATCTTATATTGAAACACAATATTAATCTGATAATTTTATGAACGAATGAAATCTTCATATTTTTTCACAAGTGAATGATTCGGCATTTCAAATGTCTAGGTAGTTATTGTACTACCTAGTTCTAAATATGACATCATATGCAGTGAGAGAGTCAGTATGATTAATTGATAGTTTTTCTTTGGCAAGAAGTAGACATAAAATAAGAGTATGGAAATGATAGATGAGTTTCTCGATAGATTGACGTCTCAGGAATGTATTTACGACGATAATGGTGAGGATGCAATAACGTTTAAAAATGCGTTATTTTGTTTATCAAAAGAATTAGAGGAAAATGTGAAATATCCAAACATAGGTGACACCCCAATGCAAGACGAATTCCAAAAGGATTTGGACGAAAACCCAAAGTTAAAAGTTGATCATAATATATCACCTTTTGGATCGAAAATTAAAGGAGCACATTGTGAAATCACGGACCTTGTCGATGAAACAATATTTGATACGCTTCCATCCGATCTGATTAAGGACATTATTGGAGTTGGTGAGTCCGAAATGAGTTGTGCTTTGCCAGAGAAGAGCGAGGACTTTGATGAGTTACTTTACGCGGGAAATAAATCGGTGTCTTTGAAAACAGCCAAAGAATTAGTTAAACCAGTGGATACATGTGGAATCGATTTAATACAAGAATCAACTTCTCAAGGCAAGGTTTCAGACGTAAGACAAATGGGTGGTCTTTCAAAAACTGGAGAAAAAAATTCTAAAAATATTCCACGACCAGCCGAGATGACATTTACCCTGAGCTATGGTGAACCTTCTGCCATATCTAATGAAATAGAGGGGAAGATTAGCTGCGAATGGAAACTTTGCAGTTTTGTCTGCACGAATGTCGAGTATTTAGTAGAACACATCGGTAAACATACAAACCATCGACGGATAAGATCAAACGAGGGAGGGGAAAGCCTCTACACCTGCCGGTGGATGAACTGTGAAGCCCGGATTGAAAGTCGTGAGGAAATGATACGACACCTGTACTTTCACGCCTATCATAAACATCTCAGTCACAAAGGGTCGTGGATAATCCGCAAATCACGTGGACCACGTTGCAAAATAATAGGAACCAAATTTTCCTTCCCTGATTTGAAAACACCTTTCGAGTGTTCATGGGAAAATTGCGAGCAGAAGTTCGACAACCCCTTCGTCTATTTTTCCCACGCAAATAAACATGCCTGGAACAACCCTCGGGACCTCTCCGGGGTGGATTGCCATTGGAGAGGGTGCTCATCCAGACTAAGGAACATCTACAAACTTAAAGAGCACGTTAAAACTCATACGCGTGAGAAGACGGTGGGCTGTCCGAGATGCGGCGTCCTATTCGCCAACAACAGTAAGCTCTTAGATCACTGCAAGAGGCAGCAGCTTCCCACCACGGAGATGAAGGAGAACCAGTGTCTGCTGTGCCTCAAGTTCTACCCATCCCCCAAAATCCTCAGGAACCACGTGAAGACTCACGTCCGCAGGCAGAGGTGCGGGTTCTGTGGGAAGATGTGCGTCAATGCCACCACCTTGGCACAGCACGTGAGATATAGGCACCAGGATGGAAGACCGTACAGGTGCGACCGTTGTAGCCACGCCTGCAAGAGCAGACGTGATTTGAAGAAACACGTCCTCTGCCACCAGAGGAGGGAAGAGGGCGTGTCTCTCCCTCGGCCTCGGGGGAAACATCGCAGGGCTGACAAAAGCTTGTCTCTGTTCATTTGTCACCTTTGCTCGAAGAGGTATCGGAGAGGTAGCTTGCTATCTGTCCATCTTAGGAAGCAACATGGCATAGAGAAGCCCTCCGATATGAGCAGGCTAACTTACAGGAAGGAAGACGATGGCTTCTTCAGGCTCGTACGTGAGGACTTCGTGTGCGTCTTTGAGGTTGGAAGTACAGGGGAATCCTTGGAGTATGCTGAGGAAGGCTTTGGAAGTATCGCTGAATGTCATACCAAACAAGTTCATCCCGACACGCCAAAAGACGATGAACTTCATACAAGACGAACAACCCCCCTATTGGAGAAGGAGCCATGGCGAGCAAACAAGAAGAAGAGTGGTGTGGTCTATGACATCCGGGAAATCAACGAGACTATCTCGCTTTCGTGTAAAAAATCGAAAAATGTCAGCGTTAGTAAAACAGAGCGTTCACTTCCGAGTTCCCTTTAAGAAACGTTTCCGATTAACGTAACAGCATGTGGCCAGATAAATGGTCAGGTTTAGCCTTTCCCTTGAACAGAGATAAATTGCTATTTGAGTTACCTGTATTTGTTACTTTTATAACAAAACGAATTTATGCAAAAATAAATAAGATATTGACCCAGTAAATACATTTAACTTAATTTTCTTTACATAGTATTTTTTTTTAGTAATCTCTACACTTTCTGAATATTAGCGGAATTTAAAACAGGACCTTTTTTTTAAAGCCAAAAATGTTTTGTTTTTTATATCAAGAGAAAGTATTATAATTATGAAATATATCGATCTTGAGATTATCATGAATCCTTGAGTTTTTTCCTCAACACGAACACAAAAAAGTTTATTTTACAATTATATATGTCTGTCTGTCTGTCCGTCCCAGACACGGATCCGAAACGGTTGAAGGATTGTGTTCAAACTTGATATTAAAATTCTATTACTTCAAGACTTTTTTAATAATTTTGATCCTAACCCTCAATTTAAGGGTAATTTACTGAAGATAAATTTATTGGAATTCCACATTTTTAGAAAATGGCTCTAGCTCTTTTGTTAAGAATCCATATTTATTTTGAAAATTTGTAATATTTCGAAAGTGGATCTAATGATTATTTTTTTTAATGTGTTTCTGAGGATTTTGCTGTGGGACAAATAACAATGTGTTGTAGTGTTTGGGGCTAAAAATTCGTTTATGGGTAATTTACTACCGAATGATTTTTCAAAAATTTTGAAATATTTTAAAAATCTCTTAAACAATTTGATTTCAAATGAGTATCTTGGGAATGTTTGACATGACAAATAACAATTTAAGCTTTATATATATATAAAACTATATATATAACTATATATATATATATATATATATATATAACTAACAGTAAAATTACGGTCCATAATTCAGCGGTTCTTTCCACGTGACCTTAAATAAAAAAAGTGGATAGAAAATATCAAGTGTAAAATATATACTGAATTTTGTAGGAAATCTTTTCTAAAAGGTATTTATTTTCCCTGCCATACAGTAAGGGGGAAAAAACCTTTTAAAGTTTACTTCATGCAGAAATGAGTGTATACCTCACCTTTGTGTGGCAATCCCGCTGTATTACTCACCGTATGACTACGTCAGCTGTCAGGGTTTCCATTACTATCCCTTCTCACCCTCTCATCCCCTACATTGCTGCCAACCCCCATCGCCACGAAACTAATGGAGGACATTCTAGTTGATGACGTGGGCGGAGAAAACACTCAATTACTTGTCACAATCTCGGCTAACACACATCACGCGTGCGCAGTAGAGATCACCCTATTAAACTCTCGTTGACCCGGACTCGTGTTGAGGCCCGTAGCCTACACGTCGGATCGTTTACAAACGAGCTCTTAACTTAAAAACTCCCTATATCCTCGGCTGAATTGTCAGGTCTCACCAATCACAAAACTATATTTGGGAAAGGTACAGTAATATTACCATGTTCTTCTCCCCTCTCTGCTGATTGGTCGAGAGGTGACCGTAATTGTTTTATTATGTCAACAATATTTACATATATTTTAAGCGCGTCTTACTACCCATCCGGGCTACACGCATCATATGTACTAATTACGCTAGTAAACCGCCTCGGTGGCGTAGTTGGCTATCGCGCTAGTCGTGTTGAGCTCGACTGATGAGGACGGGGAGATTGAGGCTCGAATCTCGGTCGGGTAACCTGATTTTTTCCCTAAATGGTTTTCCACTCTCCCTCCACGCAAATGCGGGTTCACTGCCTCTAATTCAGCCTTCCCAATTCCTAATCCATTAGAGTAATTAGTACTTAAAGCGTATAATACGAACGGGTAGTAAGACGCGGTGCTAAATATTATTATTATTAATTACGCTAGTAAGTTAGATGTGAAGGAAATTTAACTTCAAGAAAGTGTACTAGGATTTACGTGTGGAGAGCTTGGGTAACCATTTCGGAAGCAAAAAGAACCTCAGTACGTCCAACTGGTATTCGAACCCCAATCTCCACGTCATTGACAGTTCAGACTATTGAAATAATGACGACGTGAACGTGGAACATACGATGTGGTCTTGTGAGGTGCTCACTGCGGCCTTTTCGCGTATTATATCAATTATGTCTCTTAATCTTTTATAAGCTATAATTTCTCAAACTCAAATGGTATTATTACAATATATTAACATGTTTTGTTAACTGTTGAGATGCTTAGTATTTAGAACTCAATATTTTTAGTGAGTTTCTATTATAATTTGTAATCCTTATAACAAGCTGATACATATGCATGCTTGTACAGAGGTGGGAGCGGGGGTGGAACTATTAGACTATCTACGCTGAGGAGAGTGATGGAAACGTGGTGACGTAGGCCTGACGTCCGTTGCTGCTCGCCTGAGTGACATTTATTTTCACAAAAGCGAAAATGTGTAGTATGTAGTGAATATTTACTCTTCAATTAAAGTGTTAGTTTTCAAGTTAATAACCTGTTTCAACCCCACCCTGTATAAAATGTATAAGCTGTTGAATTTAAAAATTGGTCAAGGTCTATGGAGAGAAAACTAGAGAAAAAGTGGGAAAAAAACAGTTTGTCAAATATTTTAGCATTTATATATCATTTATTTAAAAAAAAAAGTATTACTCTATGCTTATATATAATAAATTTATAGATAAATTGAAATTTGTTCTCGTTGAGTAAAAAGAAAAAAAAATATACTAAAAACCACTCGCTCCCTCATGGCTTTCTATTAAGACAATTAGCCTTCACTGTGTCACTGTGGATTATACCATTCGATCACCGCATAGGAGGTGCTTTATTGTGTGTGTGTGTGTGTGTGTGTGTGTGTGTGTGTGTGTGTGTGAACCGCACCCTACTACCCATCTGGGCTATCTGCATATTTACAATAACGGGATTTATTATTATTATTATTATTAATAACACCGCGTCTTACTACCCGTTCCGGTTATACGCACTTAAGCTAATGTGTAATGGTAGGGTGATTGTGATATGAAATGGAGGAGCTACAGTTTAACGTGGAATCCGAACCACGGGGGAGGCCTGGTATTCCACACCTTCACAAGTTGGTATTAATACACGTCTTGTCAGAGGTGAAGGAAGGGTTTTGTAATCAGATAAATCTGTGCTGGGACCGAGGATTGATCTCCGGACCCCCAGTACAGAAGTTATGACACCTTACCCCCTAGACCACCAGGTCTCCCTAATGGTTAGAGTTTGTGGAGGATATCTAAGAGGAAATGCATCAGAGTTAGAGTGAAAATATGTTGGGAAAACCACAGCTAGTAGCATTTACAAATGGAACCAAACCTGCTACTGGTGGATTTTGCCAAAATATGTTTCAACCGATTTTCCCAAAATTTTCAGATCATGTGTAAATAATATAGATTTTGAAAAAGTTTTTGATCGTCTATAGGTTCGTGGGTCTTTTCCTGGGGAATCAAACCGTAAAAGAGCTGTGTCAGTCAAATATTCCCTCATCTCAAAAACAATCTGACCAACCCCACACTAAATAAGTTCCCATTAAGGAACGAATGAAAGTGTATTGACTATAAAGGTTGCCTTTGTCTACTTGCTGATTTCTAAGTTAACTTTCGGAGTGGGTTGCATCTAGCCTTTTGTCTAAGCGCTGATAAAAACTCTCCTTTTCCACTGACGAGTATACACACTCACCCTAAGGGGTGAACCCAACTGTGGGTTTCCTCCCTCCCTCATCACCCTCACCCCCAACCAAGAACGCAAATTATATTAAGTAGAATTAAAATATTTAGCACTGAAGATGTATTAAATGTATAGGTTACATTTTAAGAGCAGGCTTACTATTTAATCCTAATATTTAACAGGTTTATCGTTATGCACAAAATTACCATTTGGAAAGAAAAATAACACAAATAATAGTTTGTTCAAGACCACCTACATTATTTAAGTATATGCCCCTCACAACTCCAAATAAGCTTTTAAAACCATTTAATACTCATAAATGTTCTCGATCTCCAGTGGTAAGGTGTCTACGACCCCCCGACCAACCCACCAACCCACCATCTTCCTCGAAATTTCATCATGGATACAGTTTTGGTTGAATGCTTCCCTCAACATATATTTCTGGTTGCGCCACTGCCCCCTCTACTATTGCTCCTGGACATTGACTTACATTTCAAAATAAATGTGTTCTTATTCCTTATTATAGATATAAATTTGCTTCTACGGATTTATTTTAATCTACTTCCTTGTAAGAAGATTCTTACTGGCCATTTTCATGAATTAACCAAACAGCCTAATTTTAGAGAGTTAAAAAAAGTCTAACAAATAAATGACTTTAAGATAGAAAAATATTGTTACAATTTAGGGCTATTTTTAGATTTATTTAAGAATTTCTGGTTTTTGTTTCAATGTTATGTCTTTAAAACTCATCAAATAAAGCCTAATTATATTATCGTGAGAAATCTTATCTTGACTTGTCGTGACGACACAGGTATTCAAACGTCATTTAACAGAAGGAAACAATTTATTAGAACAAAGAATTGGTTACCTCGGAGACAATGCACGAACCGCAACTGTGTTTTATACCTCACGAGGAAATTGTATGAACCGTAAGGAGCTCTGAAGAGTAAACAACTTGAGATGTTATTAGAAATAGTTTACTAAATCGTGAACAAATTCATTCGAGTCATAAATAATAGAACTCCATCATTTTCAAAGATTATCTTTATAAATGTCTATAAAACTATCTCTATAGGAACTTTAGATCCTGTCAAGAATCGAAGTCAAGACTTTTATATCGTTACTAGAGGGAATTGGAAGGCACCCTCTTCTTTACTGTTGTGGTCTGATAGTCTTCAAGACAGCTCAGAGCGATTTGAGAAGAAAATACCTGAGCGCTCTCTCTATATTACTATTTATTTTCTCTCTCTCTCTTTCTTTCTCAAAACGATTAGATTGAAAGTTTTGGAGAAGCGGTATTAGAATTCAATTATGTACTTATAGAGGTTCGACTTTAGTCCTCTCTCGCTTGAGATCACGTTTCAGCTCCATCTATTTGTTCATTTCAGGGGTTGGGAATGTTATATCAGATAAAATAAGACACCAAATGAAAAATAGTATGGTTTGTCGCGATGACTTTCTCTCTTCTCCATCTGAAAATAGATACTTTATTAAAAACTAGTAAGATCTGTGAAAATAAAATAATATATATTGTTGCAGAAACACTCCACCTAAGGGCAAAAATTAAATAATATATACTGTTACAGGTAATTGGAGGAAATAGGAACATCTCTGTCCAGGAAAGATCATAACTATCTATTTCACGTTTCAAAGATTAAAAAAAAGAAAAAAAAATTTTTTAGTTCAGAATATATTGGTTTTATAAACACATATTTTAAATAAACGATTTTTATTTTTTATAATACTATCATTATTATTGTTATTATTGGGTGTTCTGTCTTACGACCGGTCCATTCCTTTTGTCAGTGAAACTTAGACCGCCAATGCACCCTGTACTCTGCCTCCTTCCTCAGCTCCGAGAATTCTCTTATTTTCTTCAAGTCGTCTAGTATTCGAATCTTTCCTAAGCTCCTCTTTCCCTCAACCTTGTCTTCTATGACGCCGTGCTGAAGAAGTTTTCTCCTAAAGATGTGTCCGATCCAGTTTGCTTTGCGCTGAATTATCACATCCAAAAATGGATCTCTTCTCACCCACTCTTCTTAGGACTTCTTCATTTGTCCCCCTAACTGTCCACCTGATCGTCTAAATAATACTACAATTTAACAATAATAGGTTATTTTGTATCTTAAAATTGTTTGCTTACGCTTGTGTAAGGTAACCTCAAAATTATTTTCAGGGTAAAATGAGCCCTACTATTATAAATGAAATGTTTATCATTGCATATATACCTAATCTAATGAAAATCGTTAAATCAAGTTTTGAGTAAATCAATTGTTTACTTTTTTTGATCTTGCAATTTATTCATCCTTACCATAAAAGTAAAGGAAAAAATTAAATATAGAATGTAACAATGATTGATTATTTGACAATATTTAGAATTAAATTAATTTCAGTCATGTTTCTCTTAGAATGTTTTCAAGGAAAAATTTTTATATTAAAAAAAAGATAGGTTTGAGTAATGACTTACTTACATGAAAACTATTTATCTACTTATATTCCCCTTCACTGTTGTACATTACAGCCTGATATAGATACAAAAGGGAACTTTTTTTTGACAGTTAAAAAAAGCCCTTAAAACAACTTTTTTATGTTCGTACGTCAAGATACGCAAATCTCACTTTTCATTTATAAAACCTAGATTATGAAACATAACTTTATTTTTTTAGAACCGCGTCTTACTACCTGTTCAGGTTAAACGCCCGTGTAGGTTAATTACACTAATGAGCTAGGAATGAGAAAGGTTGGATTTAGAGGAAGTGTGCACTCATTTTCTTATAGGGAGAGTAGAAAATATTTTTTCCCCCTCAGTGCAGCCGATATTACACTATTGCTATTGCAAAATGTTATCAATTTTGACCGTAAAAAAGTGTTTTCTTAAATGTTTCACCCTAAAAAAACCTTGCTGTACAGAATCAATATTTCATCCAGCAATCTTCCTAGAGTGTTTACTCTCACGATAGTTTCACGTGCGTAATAATGATGCACAGAGAGGGGAAGGAACTAAAATATTTAAAGTTTAATTAAAACGGAAAAAGGGAGGTGAAGGGGAGGAAGTATTGCTTGCTTGTAAAACTCATTGGGCTGCGTACTGAAAGCGCGCTGACCGAACATATGTACCCGCCTTTGAGTGTATCAGAAGCTCACAAGGTAGGTGCATCGAAAGAGAACCCATGTTCGTCATTTCTGAGACACATCTGGCAACACCGCTTGTTGGATCGTTCTCGAATGACACATCTTTATTTCAATGTGAGATATATTGTGTTTGCATCCCAAACAACAACCTAACGTAACCTAGCCTAACATAATCTAACCTAGCCCAACTTAACCTAATCTTTCCTAACCTAACCTAACCTAACATAGCCTTAACATGTAGTTTTATTATTTTATTGTAACTTTTGTATAGAGTAAAGTGGTTGTTTACAATACATGTTTGCCATGTTACATTATGCTGGGTTTTTTCCTGTGTACATATATGTGTGCGCTTTTGTGCACTATCCTTGTGATATAGTGTTCAGAGCGCCTGCCTACTGACCTAGAGGTCCCGGGTTCGATTCTCAGCTGGTACACGGGGATTTTTCTAGAAAGGGGAATAATTCCCATGATAACCAAGGTTTGGTTAGCTAGGCTTATGTTGGGTTAAGACATCCATTGGCCTCCCCTCCCCCCTTCCCCCCGTCATATTCTCTGTCACCATCACTTTATCTCATCGGGACGTGGAAAGAGCCCCCAAGTAAAGAATTTACTATTAGTACATCCGGGAGTCCCCTGGACAAAGGTACATTAGTACTGGATAATCTTTCCGAAAATTGGGATACGAGTGATATAGCCTGGACACGCCATTGTTTCTATTATTATTTTTAATTGTATTATAATACCTTATGTATATATATATATAAATACACCTTAACTGACTTTTCCATATTTGAAAACGTCCAACGAAAATTTGCCGCTTCTTGCTATGATAAATTATTTACTAAACGAATTTATTAGGTCTATAACAGAACTCCAAACTTTTTTTGGGCTACAAACTCTCTTCTAACATTCTCTTTATTGTAATGACCTTTTTTTGTATTTAATATTTTCAAAAATATTTCTTGTAAATTTGCCTTTAATCATGTAGGTATTAATATCTCTTCTAGGGCCTCTTGTAATACAAAATTATTTTTTCTCAATAATTCTTATAAGGTGAGCCTTGTAGGCCTTTTTATCCATAGCGGCAATTATAGGTTTATCGAATTCGACTTTTATTACAAAATAGAACCCAGACTGAGAGAGTTATTTAAAGAACTCCCCTATCATAAATTTACCCAGTACAATTAATACCTCTAATATTTAGATTTTAATTATTCTGCTAACGGTTTTTACTTTATGAAATTACATCAATGTTTATTGATTTTCACTACCACTCTTTATTAAGGTAGTGTCGGTGACCTGGCGGTCTAGGGGTAAGGTGTCAGACTTCTATGCTGGCGGCCGGGGTTCAATCCTCGGTCCCGGCAAAGATTTATCTGATTACCAAACCCTTCCTTCACCTCTGACAAGACATCTTGTGAATGTGAGGAATGCCAGGTCTCCACCGTGGTTCGGATTCCACGTTAAACTGTAGGTCCTTCATTTCATCTCACAATCACCCTATCATTACACGTTAGCGTAAGTGCGTATAACTCGAACGGTTAGTAAGTAGCGGTGCTAATAATAATATAATAAAGGAAACTGAAATTGAAAAATTGAAATTCTTCTTCTTCTTGTGCGCTTTAAATGTATTTTTTGTTTGTTTTTAGCACCAAGTCTTACAAGCCGTTCGGTTTATAAGCTCTTTCAATGGTATTCAACTCGTTGAACTTAGCAATTGGGTGGTTTCTTTTAAGACAGATGAGTGGTTACCTTGAGTAAAATTGCTCCTCCACCTTAAGAATATATTTCACCAATCTCCTCCCCCTCTTCTCGACCTACAGTCTGTGTATTTTCGATGAGACAGAGGTATAGTCTGATTTAAATAAGAAGGAACTATTCTTTAACAGTTACAAAAGCTACTAAATCTAATGGCATATATTCATACGCCAAGTCATGTAAGATACATTTGTTACTGTCACGTGTGGGGTGAGGAAGGCTCTGTAAGTGGAACGAATATGGAACAGAATTATTCATCGGCCTGTCGTAGTTTATACTTTAAGCCTGCAAGGACTCTTTGCCTGCAACACATCTACACGTAATAGGAATCTTGGGGTCAGGGCGAGGGGGGAATATAAGGGGTAGTTATGAGTGCAGGCAAGCGATAAGGTTGGTTTCCAAACAAGAGCAAACAAAGGCGATACAGCGCGTTCATTTTTTTTAATTTTTTTTGTAAACCACGTTGAATTAAATCAAACAAAAGAATATCAAATTTGAGTACAGATTTTCTCTATTGAAAACATATTAAAAATTAATATTTATCTTAAGATAAAATAAAACAAGGGCTTATTTTTTTACCGGTTGAAATAAAAGGAAAAATTGTTCACAAATTCTTAAATTCCCTACGGGTGCAATATGGCGTTCGTAATTAAACTTAGAAGGTAATAATTAGACTTGTATACCGTACATACTATCAAGGTTTTGTCATTAAAAAATTGTTCATATTCATATGATAATCCTAGAAGCAGAATTTTTTCTTTTTAACAAAATAATTAAAATATAGCCTACCCAAAAATATCACATTTCAAAAATACTCAAAAGAGAAGCCGTAATTTCAGGATAAGGCAATTTCATTTCAACAGAATTTTATCAAGTTTTACCAAACCCATTTTAATTAATAATAACCCACTTTGGTGGCCACGTGATCTAACGCACTAATCTCGTGTTGGACTAGACTGCAGAAGAGGAGGAGATCGGGATTCTATCCCGGTAGGGTGCACTTAGGGTGGCTTTTCACTCTACCTCCACGCAAATGTAGGTGCAATTCTTCTAAATTCAACTTTCCTAATCTCTAACCCATTAGTGTAATTATTACATAGGCCCATAACCCGAACGAGTAGTAAGACGCGGTGCTAAGCAAAACAATTAATAATAATATATATTACTTTCAATCAATGCTTAAATGATAAATATTTTCTTTTGATACTCCAAATAAATATTCGTAAGTAGAGTGTATCCTTGAGAAACCTCGTCAAAATCATCCCTGCTCTCCAGGAACACAACCGAGGGGATGGGAGCGGCTACACTCAAAGAACCCACGTGACGCATACACAATTTAACCCCAAGAACGACACAAAACATCTTCTCGACATGAGTCGCATGATAAACGCCTGAAAATTAATTCTGTCCCCAACATTCCGCCCCTTCTCTTCGCCTTCCATCAAAAGAAGTAAACCTTTTCCCCTTGGTGGGTACTCCGCCCGCTTTACGAGGCCCACCGTCTGCACTGCAGGGGTGACCAAACAGTAGATCGCGATCTAACGTTCGACCGCGGCCGCTAGTTTGGTCTATTGATTAAAAAAGATTGAAAGAAAAAAAAATTAAAAAGAGGGTTTGCAGATTTTTATCAAATCAATATTATAAAATCGAAGCTGTTTGATGTATGACCATTTACAATCCTGCCTTCGTTTACGTCAGAGTAATTACAAATTCTCATTCAACAAACTATCCTAATGTTATGCGTAGTCATGCAGCAATTTATAAATCAAATGTTTTAAGAGAAAATACCTTTCTCAAGGAAATTATATTATGTTGTTTAATTTCTTTAAATATGTGTTTCAATGTGTAAAAGGACTTTAAATTTTTATTTGAAATATAATTTTACAATTAAAACACAAAATGGGTTATTAATTTTGTACTAATAAAACAAACATTATAAGCCTATGGTTCTGTAGTGGATCGTTATTTTGAGTAGATACCTAGATCAAAAAGTCACTCCTGGTATACAGTGTTAAGTTTGTTTTTTTAATAATTTTAACACTTTTTTCTTGTTCAAATACTAATTTGTGAACATGGTTTGGTTATGTAAAATGTTCTAATAAAAGACTAGAAACTTTGTGTATGGAGTTTAACGTAAAGTATGTATTGGTGTAACCCTCTTTAATGGTACTTACCCGCACCAGTGATCCCATGGATTAAGATGTCAGCCTTGCAATATATTGGATTGCCGGTAACGGGAAGATCGTGGTTTAAATCTCAGACGAGTAGCATTTTCGGTGATTTACCAAACAAAATAGTGAACTTTTGTTTAATATACTTTACTTATTTCTGCCCCTTTAAACTATTTTTTTAGTGGTGCTTGTATGAGTAATTTGGAGCTCACTACAGGAGTTGTCTGAGGTTCATTCACAATACAAGGATTCTTTCATTTATTTATTTTTACTATTTATTTCAAGAATTTACCGAGTACTTTCTGAACCGACAGATTATATCAGCACACGACTTATAAATAAACTTAAATCTAGAAAAGACACAACACCCAGCCCCTCAGCCATTAATTCATCACTGTTAAAGGATAAACCCACATTTCACCAATGCTATGGTTTTTGGCCATGTCTGGAATTGAACCCGGAACCCTTAGTTCAGTTGTCAGACCCGCTACTGAGTGAGCTAAGGTGCTGGACAGTTTATCCCATTTAAACGCAATGCAACGGTAATATTTCCCTCTTGGTAAATCCAGGGTGAACGTGGGATCAATAAAATAGGCATGTCATCCTACCAACAACAGACGCTGTAGGTCACGACATCTTACAACCCCTGTACGCAAATGGCGTGTGGCGTGAGTTATTGACGTGCTACTAGCTTCCTGTATTGGAGGCAGTAATTGACTGGGGGCAAGTAATGGATCCTACATGTCCCAAGGGTGCGGGAGTATTTAGCAGCTCGAGGGGGTGGTTTAAGGGGGTGGGAGTTGTGGAGAGGTGGTTAGGGGGATCTTTGGAGAGGCAACGTTACGAAGTGATGATTGGATGAATTCTGTTTTGTTTTTAGCAATAATAATAATAATAATAATAATCTTGGCCACAACAGATTTTTAGCTCCAGTTTATGGAGTCATTATCCAGCACTAATGTGCAATTGCCCTGGAAACATCCGAATGTTATAATCATACATCCCTTCCGTGGAGGCTCTTTCCAAGTTCCGATGAGATGAGGGGTATTGTGATATTATGATGGCGTGAATTAAATGAAGATCTTAACCTGGCTTAAGCCTAATTAACCAAACCCTGGTGACCACGGGAACTATTCCCCTTTCAGAAAAAATATAATCTCTTGATATCAGCCGAGAATCAAACCCGGGACCTCTACGTCAGAAGCCAGGCTCTGACCATTATATCACAAGGCTGGTAGACGTGTTTCACTTATGTTTTTAATGTTACAAAGTAGAACTGAGAAGAAGGTTTCACTTTTGGGGATAGTTCTGAAGGGACTTAAGCTCACTAAAATTAGCGGTCCGCTTTGGCGCTTCAGTCACTCGCAAACTACAGCTTGTAGCACAGCCATTCGTGAGCTACACAGAAGCCAGTGGCGTGTCGGGGATTGTCGCTAGGGTAATCATATCTCATTAAAGTACCTGTGATAATATGACCTACTTCACACTGTCCCCATGCGATCAATCATGCATAGGCTCTGCTCTACACACTTCACATGAGAGTATAATGCGTGCGGTGTGTAGAGCAGAGCCTATGCATGATTGGTCAAATGGGGACAGAGTGAGTAATAGCATATATTCCCATTGAGATGTGTAGAGCAGAGTCTATGTATATTTGATCAAATAGGGACCGAGAGGTGATAGCATACATTCCCATATTAATATCATTGTTAAAAACAAAAAAGGAATTGGTCCAACAATTATTTCGTAGCGCTGTCCCTCTAAATACTCCCCCACCCCTGTCGAAAAGTAGGATACATTACATGTCTCTATTTGACCAATCATACATAAGATTTGCTTTACACCTCACATGGGAGTGTATGTTATCACCCAATTTGTCTCCATTTGATCAGAAATACATAGATTCTGCTATACACACCTCACATGGGAATCTCCATTCATTTATACCTGAACAATGAATTTTCTAGTGACTGATGAGAAAATATCACAGCTACGGTTCAAACTAACTCTGTCTACCCTGGTGACATTACAAGACACGACATTGGCAATGAGTGTTCTATTGAAGGGTGAGATCATATCAAAGGTACAGTTAAACTAACTTTCCTTACCCTGGTAACAATCCACGAAATGACACTAATCATACCAATTATATATAAACATGTTTGTGTTTATTTTGAAGTATTTAACGTGCACTTTCTAAACCGACTGATCATATCAGCACACGAGAATTTCTATGAGTGAGAGCGAAAGTGCCTACGAATTTTGCCGGGAAAGGTATTTTAACATAACTTCCGGGGTTATTTTACATGCCACAATTTCATGGATCAGATGGCTTTACTTCCCCTCTGAAGGAAGATGTGCTACCGATTTTTATTGCTCAAGAAAAATCTATCGACCCCGGCTGGGGTAGAGCCCACTGGCATCGGGTCCCGAGACCACCAAGGTCAATGATATACACAAGAATAGATATTGTCAACAGAGACAAATAATTGGAATAATAATGTAAATTGCTTGGATCTATGGTGAGGGAAATTAGGTAGTTTTGTTGGACTAGGGAAATACCAAACAATGAACCCCCTTTTCAACCCACACAGATCCGACATTAACTCGTGGGAGAAGCTCGGCTTTAATTTGGCCGTTGACGTATACACCGAACGGGTAGTAAGATGCGGTGCTGAAAAAAAAACTAGCTTTGGTTGGAATAGTCTCTCAATTTAGAACTATTATTTTGTGAACTACACATCTCTAGTTCAAATGTACTTACTTTATTAACACAAGGACAGCACACACGACTTATAAACATTTAACCACTCAACTACCCCTATTCGTTGATCGAATGGTCTAAGGTGTATTTCTCGCCATAGACTGGGAGTGTTGATGATTGAGAGATAGGGGTTCGATTCCCGGTCAGGCGTACCTAGAGTAGCGTGGGGCATGTGTCCAGCCTTAATATTATAGTGGGATTTGCGGACGTGGCAAGTTTTTTTTTTGTAGGATGGAGCATTCACCATGATGACAAGCGAGACCTTTTCAACATACGAGGTGCGTCCAGAAAGTAAGAGTACTCGATTTTTCTATTTAAAAAAATATGTAATTAAATTATTATTATTATTATTATTATTATTATTATTATTATTAGCACCGCGTCTTACTACCCGTTCGGGTTATACGTACTCACGCTAATGTGTAATGGTAGGGTGATTGTGAGATGAAATGGAGGACCTACAGTTTAACGTGGAATCCGAACCACGGTGTAGGCCTGGCATTTTGACACATTCACAAGATGTCTTGTCAGAGGTGAAGGAAGGGTTTGGTAATCAGATAAATCTGTGCCTGGACCAAGGATTGAGCCCCGGACCCCAGCACAGAGGTTTGACACCTTACCCCTAGACCACCAGGTCACCGATAATGTATTTAAAATAAAATTACAGGATTTTGTTGGTAAATATGTCAGTTGTTTCTCCACGTAGTCACCTTCCCGTTCTATGCAGGTTGTGAGCCGTGGCACAAGCTTTTTGATGCTCTCCTCAAATAATTCTTCCACCATCTCCTTCTTCCAGTTCAAGGTCTCTTGTTTCACCTCCTCGTCGGTGGAATTTTTTTTTCCACCCATGTGAGTCTTGAGGGAGGTGAAAAGGTGTAAGTCTGAAGGCGCCAAGTCAGGGGAATATACGGGGTGGTTCAAAATGTCCCAACCGAATAAGTGCAAAAGCGCCTTGGTGACGTTGGCCGTGTGCGGGCGGGCGTTGTCGTGCAACAAGCGCACTCCCTTCGTCAACATTCGCCTCCGTTTGTTTTTAATTGATCTCTTGAGCTTTTTAGGGTTTCACAGTCTCGTGCTGCATTAATCGTCTCCCCCTGAGGCAGAAATTCGATCAAAATGATCCCTTTTCGGTCCCAAAACATAGTGGCCATGATTTTTTTTTGCCCGAAATTGAGGTTTTGAATATTTTGCCAGATGGGGAACTGATTTTACACCACTGTGATGATTGTCTTTTTGTCTTAGGAGCGTAATGATCCACCCAGATTTAATCTCCAGTCACAATCGAGCTCAGAAAATCCTCACCTTCCAATTCAAATCGCTCAAGGAACTCGTGAGCGCTAGCGACTCGATTCACTTTGTGCTGCTCTGTCATTTGTTTTGGGACCCATCTTGCGCACAATTTTCGGAATACCAGAGTTTCTGTAATTGTTTCGTGTAAGAGAGATCTGGAGAGTTGTGGAAACATCGCAGAAATTTCATCCACTATCAATCGGTGGTCTTCACGAACACTTTTCAATTATTTTTTTTGCACCAACTCATCGGGAAAAATGGAAGGTCTTCCACACCTCTGATCGTCATGAACATTCGTTCTGCCTTCATTAAACTCACGACACCACTCAAACACGTTCTTTCGGTTCATAACACCTTCGCCGTAAACAATTTTGATCTGTGAAAAAATTTCAGTCGGTGTTTTTCCTTCAGCGAGAAGGAACCTGATGACATCGCACAACCCGCACTTGGCGGGATTTCTTATCGACATATTTCACACAAACGGACACTACAAGGCGAGTTTTCATACTAACGAGGTCTGCCTGTGCTCGTTGTATTCAGAAGAACTCCCACTACCACTCAGTATTGCCAACATTTGAAAAAATTTCTCACAGCACAAGAGAGTAACCAGTTCTCTTACTTTCTGTACATGCCTCATTCGTACTTAGGTGGGAACAGGAACAAAGCATCAAACATTTAGCATATTAGTTTTTATTTATTTAGTACCACGTCTTACTACCCGTTTGAGCTATACGCTTAAGTACTAATTACGATAATGGGTTAGGAATTTGGAAGATTGAATTTAGAGGAAGTGAACCTGCATTTGCGTGGAGGGAGAGGGTGAAAAATTAGGAAAACCACCCAAGTTCACCCGATCAAGATTCGAACCTTGATCTCCCCATCCTCGGCAATCAGGTTCAACACGAAACTAGCGTGTTAGCTAACTATGCCACCGAGGCGGGTGGCATAAGTTATTAGTTGAATATCCTTTTTCTTCCAAGTAATCTCGCACGAGGCCAATCTCTTGGATTCTCCGCCATAAACTCTTATAATGTCAAATACTAGGGTTGAGGTTAGGTTTGTTAGTTTAGGTTAGGCTAGGTTAGGTTAGGTTAGGGAAAATGAAAGCACGAAAATGAGGCATTTCGAATGTTAGTGCATTGTCACTATCCAATTTCAGGTCCAAGATCAAAATAATGTTTCAAAATATAATCCGTATTGAAACGTGCCTATTGATACGATTTTGAATGTGATGGGCGCAAATCGCATGAGGTCATTTTTTGCGACCGCTAATGCCACCGATAAAAAATCTCACTGAGGGAGGTTTTTTACTAAACTTTTCCCCAATCTACCTCCATGCAAATCTGGTACACTTCCTCTAAATTAAATCTCCTTCACCCCTAACATATCAGCGTAACTAATACGTAAGCATATAGCGCGAACGGATAGTAAGACACTGTGATAAGAAATACAACGTGGAATATTCCATAATCATTTTAATCAGTGCTAGAATGATACGAGTCCATCTAAAACGCTTGTTTTTTTTTATCTTAAATTAAACGGAAAATGAACAATAATCACGATAAGCCACACAGCTCCGAGTTAATCTCCGACCCGGATGGGTTGAGGGGGTGAGGGGAGTAGTGGTAGGTTCCGCTACCCCCCTCCCCCATCCCTCCTGCTATAGACCGATAGGGTGTTAGTCCTACCCCCTTCCCCTCTACGTTTTGTGAGGAAAGGCGGGCAATTAATGAGTGGACTTGACCAAGGCGTGATTTATCACACGATGGAGGAAGTAAGGGGGTAGTGAAGGGGGCAGGAGGTACGGGAGGGGAAGAGAGGTATCGATGGGTGGATAAACGGAACAATCACAAACCAGTGTTTTTTATATAACCGTGTTCGGGCTATATGCCTATGTAACAATTCCTTTAAGGTGTTAGGGGTGAGTAAGGTTGAATTTAGAGGAAGTGAACCCTCATTTGTGTGGAAGGAGAGTGGAAAATCGTATCTGAAAAACCACCCTGAATACACCAAGCCAGGATTTGAGCCTTGATCTCCCCGTCATCGGCAGCCGGTCTATTGCGAGAGTACAGAGCAGTCTTCCCAAAGGGATAATATCCCACTAGTTTACTCAGCATTTTTACTTTAACTTCACCGTGTAAATACTTGTATTTGGGATTATCATGGATGTATAGACGTTTTATACGCCCTGAACCATCCGAAAAACAAGTAGTATAATTGTCAGTCCCTATGTCTGTCTGTCTGCCCACGGGATACAACCTAAACGGTTAATGGTGCATATAGTATCACCACAGCGTAAGTCATATCAACAGTGTGACTCAGGCCTTGAAATCAGCCAGTCCCCGGTTATATCGCTACAGTGTGAACCAGGCTTTGAAAACTGAAAGTACACGGTCATTTTTACAAAGTGTGAACCAGGCTTTGAAAACTGTAAACTTACGGTCATTTTTACACAGTGTGAACCTGGCCTTGAAATCTCAAAGGCTCCGGTTATTATTACAAAGTGTGAACCAGGTCTTTAAACCGTAAGTACACGGTCATTTTTACACAGTGTGAACCTGGCCTTGAAATCTTAAAGTCTTCGATCATTTTTACGCAGTGTGAACCAGGCCTTGAAAACTGAAAGTCCCCGGTAAGTTTTACACAGTGTGAACCAGGCCTTGAAATCTTAAAGTCTTCGATCATTTTTACGCAGTGTGAACCAGGCCTTGAAAACTGAAAGTCCCCGGTAAGTTTTACACAGTGTGAACCAGGCCTTGAAATCTTAAAGTCTTCGATCATTTTTACTCAGTGTGAACCAGGCCTTGAAAACTGAAAGTCCCCGGTAAGTTTTACGCAGTGTGAACCAGGCCTTGAAAACTGAAAGTCCCCGGTAAGTTTTACATAGTGTGAACCAGGCCTTGAAATCTTAAAGTCTTCGATCATTTTTACGCAGTGTGAATCCAGGCCTTGAAAACTGAAAGTCCCCGGTAAGTTTTACACAGTGTGAACCAGGCCTTGAAATCTTAAAGTCTTCGATCATTTTTACACAGTGTGAACCTGGCCTTGAAATCTTAAAGTCTTCGATCATTTTTACACAGTGTGAACCTGGCCTTGAAAGCTTAAAGTCTTCGATAATTTTTACGCAGTGTGAACCAGGCCTTGAAATCTTAAGGTCCCCGATAATTTTTACACATCGTGAGCCAGGCTTTGAAAACTGAAAGTCCCCAGTAATATTTAAACTGTGTGAACCAGGCCTTGTATCTCTGGTGTAGTTAGTTAGATTGGAACAAAAGGAATCAAAATGTCCGGTGGTCGGTCTGGGATTACACTACCATTCCCTTTTGTCCTTTGGTTGAGTTATACATCCCACTTACCCCGTCCTGTATCTTAATAAGTCCGGTACAAGGAACCGAACGGGGACGGTGCTTAAGAGTCAAACACAACACCTACATTAAACGTGGAGCGAGAATTAAGGTGAATATAACCTTCAGTTACCCCTTAGCTAGCAATATTACCTCGCATTATTCCACTAGGGTATATACTATAACATGGGGTAATAGTGTAACTAATAACCGACCCCGTGGTGTATTGGTCAGTGCACGTGGCTACGAACCTAGGGGTCCCGTGTTCGATTCCCAAATCGTACCTTGGGGATTTTCCCCGAAAGGGGAATCACCCCAACTATCCCCAGGGTGTGTTTAATTAGTCTTAGGTTGGGTTTAAGTGTGGATTGGTTCCTCGACCCCCCCCCCCC
>CABEEJ010000019.1:606411-627148 GCA_901482245.1 Timema douglasi | reverse complement strand
TTTTTTTTTTTTTTTAATTTTCGAACGTCTTGATACCGCCTTCCCTATTTCACCAACTCAACTTTAAAATCTAAAATTTTAAGATCTGTTTTGTTATTTACCTAAATACAAAATTTCAACTATTTACCTTCCCTAGTAGCCTTTTTATGTATTATTTAAACCCACCAATACCCTCAAATTCCCAGTCTCCTATTTTATAATTGTCCATGCTTAGATTTTTTTGTTTTGTTTCTAGGAGGCAATCTCTCTACCATCCTTCCCTATCCTAACAAGTTTTCTGCTTAGCTATATTTTGTTCTTTATACCACTCTTGTAAACATGGTCGTACGGATGATTTAATTTCGGGGGGTGGGCGGGTGGGGTCAAAGTCGTAAGTTTATGCTAAGACTTACTATTCAGCCCTAATAAATATGAACATTGTTACTTAATACAGTAGTTGTGGAACTTTATTTGTGTGAGAGGAGAAAAGGGGGGCAAGTAACAAAAAAGTATTTTAGGGTATTTCTACCCTCCTCTTCCCCAGTTAATGTTAGGAAATTTGATGCTCCTAGAAGCTATTTGTGGTCATCATCGTTTGGAGAGTTTTTGAAAATTTTACTTTATAAAAAGCTATTTATAATAGTGATATAACTAAAAAAAATTGAAATTTGGATAATGCTAGAGGCTGTTTGGCAAATTTTTGAAAATTTAATTACTTAAAAACTATTTTAATAAATACTTTACCGTATTTAAAAAAAAATAGATTCCCTATAAACTATTTCAAGGGGTCTCCAATATGAGGGTTTTTTTTAATTTGGATGCCTCTAGAAGCTATTTAAAATGTTCCTTATCGGATTTGTTTTTAATTTCTCTCACCCCGCGTAGTTTACTGAAGGACAAAAAGAGAAAAAATCGATTCTCTTGAAATTGGCGCTAACGATTTTGATTAAATTTTGTATCCAGATACTTATTATTATTAATTTAGCACCACGTCTTACTACCCGTTCGGGTTATACGCCTTAAGTACTAATTACGCTAATGGATTAGGAATTGGTAAGGTTGAATTAGAGGAAGTGATCCCGCATTTGCGTGGAGGGAGAGTGGAAAACCATTCAGGAAAACCCAACCCCAGTTCACCCGACCGAGATTCGAACCTCGATCTTCAGCAGTCGAGCATCTCAACAATATCTAGATACGTTTGCTATTATAAACAAGATGGAAATTCTCATGTTCTCATGAAAATTACTTTTAGGGTATTTTACTTGGGGTAAATTTCTAAATTTCATCATTTCTACGCAATTATTTGAGATAAAAAATAACCTATCATTGTGAAGTTGTTCTATTAAAGATTTTTTTTTTAATCTATTTTTACTAAACCAATAATTTCTGAGACATAAGCAAATAAATATACTTTTTAATTAAGTTCCTTGAAATGAACTTGATTCTTAATCTCTCTTGTAAACAAAGATATTTTTCTTTCCTCACTTTTTCTTTAACAGTGTTCCTAGTTCCTAATGTCAAATATTAAGTATGTAACAATGTATGTATGTTATTTCGTTTATGATCTTTGTTGTAGTGTTTATACAACAATGTATTTCGTTCCACAAATAGTACGAGTTTTATTAAATGTCTATTTTAAGATAAAAGTGGGAGACAGTCTGTGCAGTGCACTGCACCATTAATTGTTTTCAAAAATCAGATATACTTAAAAGTTAATTTAAGTGGTCTTCGCTTGGATTAAATATATATGTGTTTGTATGTATATATCTATATATATATATATTATATGCTTATAGAAGCTTTTTGAAGTGGCTTTCAGCGGGTTTTTTTAATCGGAAGACCCTAAAAGTCATTTAGAGTGAAATTTGCTTGAATTTTTTTACAAGGCCATTTTTAAGCTTCATATAAAAAACTTAGGAAAATTTCGAGAGGGGGGGGGGAAGGGTTAAACCCCATTAACTCACCTCCCTTCACCCATGCTTGTAATTTATATTTTATGCTAGTTTTGAAATTTTTGAACCCTACCTCCTCACCATTTCACCCACTCCAACTAAGAAATCTCAAATTTTAAAACCTATTTGATTATTTGGAGTGGTACCTCTGGTTATTTGAGGTAATCCCTCCATTATCCTACCAAATTTCAGTTGTATAGCCCATCTAGAAGTGGTTAAGATTTTTAGGGACACAGACACATGCTGACGTTATGAGATATATATACATACACACATGTATTCCAAATAAAAACTTTAATAGTACTACAACTTTACAATCATCAATTATTTCTTACCTCAAATAGTTATGGAGATCTGATCAAATTTTGAAAATTCTGCTTATGTAAAGTATCCTTAAAGTAATTTTTTGGGGAAAATAAGAATGGTCACTTTATTTGTAAACAATACCTGGATATAAAATTTAATAAATATCATTTGAGTATATTTGGATAAAATCTATTGTTAATTATTTCATCCTTCATTAGATTACCCTTAATTTTAGGGCTAGACCTCCAATTACAAAAAATCCTTCTGGGCAACCCCTTGAAAACCCTAGATACCAAGTTTCCGCCCAATCGTTAAAATGTTTTAGGTTCCAGGCCAAGGTACAGACAGACATACAGAGAGACAGAGAGACGCCATCTCAAAATCAACTTTTCGGTTTTAAGCATTCGACATTTATCAAAATATCTAGATCAATTTTTTTTTTTTACAATCACAATACTGCTTTCTTCGAAAGTTCGAGATAAATAAAAAGGGGTAAACCAATATGTTGAAAGCATAATTCTCGCTAATACACTGTGTCTATTAGTTCTTGATATATTTTAATAATTAAGCATTTGAATAGCGTTTTATTAATAAATGGTTGTTCAAACAGTTAACTAACACATGAATCTACATCGATAATTAACGTGATTGTGAAACGTAACAACAGGATAGTAATGCAAGTAATTAATAAAAAAAATATCAGTTGCGCAGTTGAGGACAGGGTGTAAATTTTAATATCATTTAGAGGTTCTAAAATTATAATTATGTAATTTAATTAGATAATTACTTAAAATGCATTAATGCGATTTTATCTCTCTCTAACCATCAGGTGTAAAACTAAATAAATATTTTATTTTCGAGTTTAAAGGGGTATTTTTGTAATCATGAAATGATTAAATAAAATCATTTTATTATAATAGATAGAGAGAGTGATAGATATTTATTACATCTATTAACGTTAAAATTGAAATACACAAACAAAAATTTTGTTAGAAATAATTTGAATTAAATGTATTCCCAAACAGCATTGTCAAGCTGTTAATGTCATAGATTAAGTTAGTTCTTAAGTCACCTTGGGTGTGTTAAAATACGTTTAAAAGGTTAACTTATATAACATATGAAAATAATAATATTTATAATTTTTGAATGGATGGGATTGTATTAAATAACATTATCTGACTCACTTCGTTGAACATGAATGAAAAATTTCACAAGTGAATTGTAGACCCTAGAACCACGTGTTACCCGCTTCAGTGGCCGAATGTTCTAAGATATAAGACGTCACTTCTACAATAGAACTGTCGCTTACTAGGAGACATGGGTTAGAATCCCGGTCGGGTGTAGTAAGTGTAGTTTTCCCTTTCCACTCTTCCTCCAAGTAAATACCGTTACACTTACTCTAAATTCCTCATTCCTCATTCCCGTTATTTGTACACAACGTTTACTCTGAAATGTAACAGTCTTACCTTGACATATTACACTATGGCCCTATCTTATAAGCTATACCATAGTGGAATAATGCAAGGTAAGCTTACTACCTTTCAGGGTAGACGAAGGGTACATAAGCGTACAACCCAAACGAATAGTAAAACGTGATGCCAAAATAAAATGCTGATATAATTATTATGTTCCTTAATTCACCTTGAACACCAATGAAACAATAAATAATGAATAACCCGGAGGTTTAAGGGTAAAGTATCAGACTTCTGTGCCGGGGGTACAGGGTTCAATTATTGGTCCTGGCACAGGTTTATCTGATTGATAAACCCTTCCTTCCCCCCTGACAAGACGTTTATTAATCACAACTTATGAATGTGTGGCGTGCCGGGCACGTTAAACTGTAGGTCCTCCATTTCATCTCACTATCACCCTACCATTACACATTAGCGTAAGTGCGTACAAACCGAACGGGTAGTAAGACGCGGTGATAATAATAATAATAATAATAATAATAATAATAAAAATAAAAATAAATGCCGGTCCATTGATCAAATGGTCAGCATGCCTGGCTACTAATCTAGATGTCCAAGGTTTGATTCCAGATAGCACCATAGATATTTTTGCCGAAGGGAAATTGTTCCATTAGTTAACATAGTCCGGTTAGTTAGGCTTAACTGTGGATTCACACCTTCGCCGACAAACTAGCACCAACCACGTGATTTCTGCCTCATTGGCACGAGCTGGTCCGCTAAAGTTCAACTAATCTCTACTTTGTCCGCTCTGTCTGTGATGTTCGACACAGGAGAACCAATCAAATCTCAGAATTAAACATCTCAAATCGATGTGCATGCATATCTGACAAGGCGTGTGCTCTACAGTCAGAAGCTAGCAGAGAGCTTCGTTGTCTTTTATGAGGAAATTAGAAATAACCCGTTAACGGTGTTTGAACAGAGCTAATGTTGAGAAAAATCTCTAAGATAGCGTTTTTGTCGCTGAAGAAAAGGTTAAAGTGGATGCTAACGGTCCGTCCCTTTGAGAACCAAAAAACTTATCTTCGTCGGCGGTGGCATGACTGGAAAGTCTTGGGCTGAGGTTTGTGTTGGGTAGAGAGGGTGGGGGAGGGGGCGGATTAGCAGGTAGATAGTCTTCTCTGGCTTTTATGAATGAAAACTCTAAGTCAGGAAATTATTACTATACTCACCGCGTTTTAATACCCGTTCGCACTTACGCTAATGTATAATGGTAGGGTGATTGTGATATGAAATGGAGGACCTACAGTTTAACGTGGAATCCGAACCACGGTGGAGGCCTGGCCTTCCCCACATTCACAAGTTGTTATTAATACACGTCTTGTCAGATGTGAAGGAAGGATATGGCTATCAGATAAATCTGTGCTGGGACCGAGGATTGAACCCCAGACCCCCAGTACAAAAGTCTGACACCTTACTCCTAGACCACCTTGTCACCCCAGGACCGAGCTAAACCGTCAGTTCATTTTTTAAAGTTAACCTTAACTTTATTTAAACACTAGGCTCATTTAGTTTAGTTTAACGATGAATGGTGGTCAGGGTTCAAATATCGAATGGGTAAACACAGGGTGCATATTTCTAAATTGTTTCCCTTTGTCCCTCTACAGAAATGTGGGTACATTTGCTCTGTTATAGATATTTCTCATCATTAACACACTAGTGTAGTTAATAAAAATATTAATTTTAACTAAACTCACTAAGTGTTCTATAGGCCTATACAGATATGCCGAACTAATAGAATGGAGGGAAACGCGGGGCGGATGTTAAGTATTTAAAGCATTATCTCTACACGATGTCGAATATGGGTATTTGTTAATTACGGTTATAGCCTCATATACATATTATTTAAATTAAAAAATGACATCTTGACGCGGGAATTGAACTTGGGACTTACAAACTATGTTTTATAGTTGTTATAAAACTAATTCGTTACACCTGAACAAAGGGGAGAAAAGATATTAGAAAAAACATTTGAGGATAAAGGATATTAAAAAAGAGAGAATGAAATTGTAGGCCTGTATATATATGTGTGTGTTATTATTGTGGAGGTGGAATATTGATGTAAATATCCTGTGTACAAATGCACATATTGTTGGTGTCCATCTGGACATGTCTGTAACCTGAACCTAGCTAATACATTAGTGGCTCTCAAATTATGTTACGAGATGCCATTTTAGGTTGTCGGTGCTATTTTTTTTTTAACTTTTTTTTTATCGCTGCGTGTCTTACTACCTGTTCAGGTTATACGCCTTTGTACTAATTACTCTAATCTTAAATCTAGGACCGACACAAAATCCATCTCCCGGTCGTCAATTCATCACTGTGCAAGGGTAAACCCACATTCCAACAATGATACATTTATCGGGCATGCCAGGAATCGAGCCCGGGACCCTTTAGCTCCGTATGTGAACGCACTACCGACGGAGCTAAGCTTCATAATTTTCTAGCATGATTTTTTTTTTCTAAGCTATATCCCCAATCAATTTTTTTTTTTTTACAAAAGAGCTCATTTGTTTTTAAAGAAGGATGGAGAGGGTGCATAGCATAGATTTTCTCGCTACTGTAAATAAAAAATAGATATTTACTTAAAACTCGTAAAATAATTATTTCAAATGAGTTAATAGATATTGTTGCACATTCTACCAAATAACATAAACCAATTACTATAGACTGTTAGAAAAAAAGAGGAACATCACACCCACTGAGCATTACAGTAATTTCTTAATTCAAAGACTTCCGTAATATATATATATATATATATATATATTATATAAGTGTATTATATATAGAAATATAGAAATATATAGTTACCAATAGTTTCTGAAATATAGGTATAGAAAGAAATATTTCTTTGTCTGTGATCATGGGTCAACTTAAAGTGTGTGAATAACTGCACAGATTCTGCTTTTTATTTTCTGCAAACATGGGAATCAAGCTTAAGTTAGGTTTTAGACTTCTACAGACACAATATAATCATCATCATCTTAATCATCATATCCCCCACAGCCAATAGAAGACCAGGAATGTCAAACCGACAAACCCTTACGGCATACGCTTGGAAAAAGAGTAATAATAATGTTTCTTACCCTACCGTTGTGACAGTATAATATACAGTTTATAAACATTAATCTTATTTTGACACTAATTGATCTGGCTCTACGAAAGCCACTGACTCATTTCACCTTTTAGATGAGAGAAAAATTGCTCAGCTTATTAAATTGAATTGTTAATGCGTATGATTCAATTTGTCTCCACGTGTATACTTTGTCTGTAAGTTGAGTGTCGGTCTGTCTTCGTCTAGCAGTCTTGTTTACCCTCACTTTACTAGAAGACACTGTCTTATTTAGCCTAGGTAATTCAATCGTGTCATCAAAAGGCTTCCTCTACTGAGATGAAACTGTGGAGGTATGAATATTAATTATCTCTCTTTATGTATGTTACAATTTCTCGAGTAATTAGTACGCTTATTTTAAATCTGACAGTCGTGACCCGACCTTTGAACAAAGGCTTAAATTATATAATCACAAATAACAGTTTTAAATTAAGTGCTTATTGTGATTGATAAGCGGTGTCGAAATAAAAGAGTAGATTTCTAACTATTTTGCTAAGAGGGTTTCATCTTAACTTGATGCACTTAATAAGTCGAATCACTTGGACGCCAATGTACCAAATAGAAAGAGAGAGAAGTAAATGAGTAGATATCATTGCAAAATCTCTTGTCTATGTGCTGAAAGCGTTTCCCCTCTTCCACTGACGAGTATATGCACTCTACTATTTGCTCCCGAACAGAATTTACTTGCATTTAAAAATTATCTTTTCCTGGTTTCCTCTTCTAGATATACATTTGCTTCCAAGAAGGACTTTTTAATCTACCATTACCGAGGAATATTTCTACAATACTTTCTTTTTTATTCCTTGAGGCCAGAATCCCAGTGGATCTATAACTTTCCTGTGTGGAGCTGTCTGGTAGTAGGATAACAAACAGGGGAGGAGGAAAATACAAATGACAATAAACTAAATCAGCTAAATTCAGTATTGCTTTTGATTTAACTTTAATCGTTTAAAAAACTAAATTAATCATATGTTTAAAAAACATGTCGCTAAAATGAACATGTGTATGATTATTAGAAGGTATCTGATGAAGTGGAATAGCTGACGTCAAAGTACTACCTCCTCTCAATCCCTCAACCCCTCAACTCACCCCCTCAAAACCTACCCTCCTTCCACTCAGCCCTCACCGCTACATTTCCATCTTGTCGACTCTGAAATAATTGTAAGCAGACCTCTTTCGACGCACTCTTGCGGAGGTAACAAAAAAAACACACCATGAAAGTGCCTTTTCCAAAGAGTGTGGCCACAAACATAATGAGCTGTTTTCCTTCTTTCTCACTCGAAAATAAAATATATATCTCTCTTTAATGTTTTTTTATTTCAGAAGGATAAAAAATTCAGGCTTTCAGCATAACGTGTTTTTTTTCTCCTCTCTGTTTACCTTTACATCATATTTTTAAGAAGAGAGAAAAACCTATGTGAGCAATGGTCTTTACTTCTTACATTTTACTTTCGAGAAAGGATATGGCTTTCTTTAGGATTAAAATACTTTCCAAAAATAACTTATTAACAGGTTCTGAACCCACTCTTGAGATTACAGTTATAAATAAACTTAAAAGAAAAGCCTTTCTAAAAAAAATATCTTTTGTACGTAGTTATAATAAATTTATATATTCTTTCCAAACATCTGTTGGAGATGTTATTAGTTCACAAACACACATTTCAAAGAGGCCACGAAATCAAATATGAATATAAGCTACAAATACAGTAGTTTCAATATGACAACGATAACACAACTAAATAGTACGATGCACCGCAATGAAATTCTCTTCCTTTTATCTTAAAATAGAGATATTGATTACTAAAACCTCGCAAGATTTGGTAAACAGACTAATACACATTGTTGTAGAAAGACTCAACAAAAAGAGCATAAATGAAATAATATACTACTGTTATCAAAACATTCTTAAAGATCACCATAAAAATATTTGTAATTTGCGTTTAGCTTATAAACTATTGATGTTGTAAAATTATATTTCAAATAAAATATATTTATTTTTAACATTAATACAACCTTACATTAGTAAATTATTTCGTATCTGAAATAGATGCGTAGATAAGATCAAATTTGGAGTTTCTGCTTAAGCAAAAGTACCCTTTGAGAAATGTTAGTGGGTAAATTAGTTTCCATTTGGTTTGTAATTTTAAACAGTGATTCGATACAAACTTTAATCCAATTTATAAAGAGCGTGTATTTAGTATAAAATCGGTGTTATATCTTTTTGGCCTTCAGTAAACTACCTTTAATTTTAGGGTTGAATATCTAATTCAATAAACCTCTCGGGGGAGCTTATGAAAACCCTAAATACCGAGTTTGGGGTAAAAAGGTTTCGGCTCCAACCCTAGGCACAGACAGACAGACAGACAGATGTAATCACGAAAACCACCTTTTTAGTTCCACGTCAACATCCATCAAAATTTCTATTTCGATATTTTTGACGATCAAAATAATTTCTCTCACAGCGAGGTCGAAATAAAGTGAAAAAAGAAAAACCAAGTGGACATGCTAACCAAGGTATCGATATCTTATATTATAACTATCTATTTACGGGGAGATCAGGGTTCTAATCCCGGTAGGGTGTTATGGGAATGGCCTATTAAATGGTTTTCCCACTTTCTCTCAAGGTAAATGCGGATACACCTCCTCTAATTTCTCGACTCTTACAAATTAGCTTGATTTAGTACGCATGCGTATAACCCGAACAGGCAGTACAACCTGGTGCTGAAAAAACTATTCCGCAAATTATTATTATTAGCACAGCGTCTTACTACCCGTTCGGGTTATACGCACTCACGCTAATGTTGTAATGGTAGGGTGATTGTGAGATGAAATGGAGGGCCTACAGTTTAACGTGGGATCCGAACCACGGTGGAGGCCTGGCATTCCCCGCATATTCCGCAAGTTGGTGACAAGGAAAGGACGATGGGCTGGATGGAAATAAAACATTTCAGATAGATACTGACCGGTCTAAAAAAAGTCCGGTCTCCTGAATCAAGAGTAAAAGAGTGATAGTCACTACGTCAACGCTGTAGGTTGATCCACACAGGAATGTTGATAATAATATATTTAATAATAATATTTAGCACCGCGTCTTACTACCCGTTATGTTTATACGCTTTTAAGTACTAATTACGTTAATGGATTAGGAATTGGGTAGGTTGAATTAGAGGAAGTGAACCTGCATTTGCGTGGAAGGAGAGTGGAAAACCATTTAGGAAAAACCACCCTCAGTTCACCCGAGCGAGATTCAAACCTCGATCTCTCCGTCCTCGGCGGTCGAGCTCAACACGACAAGCGCGTTAGCCAACTACGACACCGAGGCGGGTTTATTATTATTATTTTTTTTCATCACCGCTTCTTACCAACTGTTCAGGTTATCCGCATATATACTAATTACTCCAGGGGGGTAGGGATGAGGAAGGAAGCATTTTAGAGGTAATATACCCACATTTGCGTGGAAGGAGAGTAGGAAACAATTTAGCCAGCCTCGGTTAAACTGACCAGCATTCAAACCCCAATCTCCCCGATGTCAACAGGCCAGTCCAGCATGAAAGTGACGCCTTAGACTGTTCGGCCACTGAAAAGGGTGTATTTTTTTTTTGACCACCACAGTCCGCGACTACCGTATATCAGTCTCTGAGAGACAGTGGCGCTCCTAGTGCGGATAAGCCTCCAACTACCCGGCCGGCGAGTGACGTCAGTAAGGTCACACCAGGGTTTTGTTAAACTCCATCCCACATAAGTTGAGAGGGAGAGGGCATTCTCAAGCTAATATTGGAGGATCTCGCATATGGTTTCTTTTTTTAAAAAAACCATTGAGTATTTGAACAAAACTGTTTTGATTTGGTGGATGGATTCGACAAACACAGTCCAATTTTCATAGGAAGACTCTTTTAGAAAACACAAATCTATTTTGTTACTGTCGATATTGATAACGTTTTACAATACTGTGTCATTTTATAGTTATTGATGCTTAATATCAAAAGTGAGGGCTGCAGATCATATGACTTGACGTATGAATACGAAAAGTATATCTACACCCAATATCCACCTCTAAGGCAACTATGGGTCTTATGGAGAAAAAGCTTAATCATTGCTCTTTCACTGAATTAAATGTTGCCAAATATCCTCAGAAGGTGGTATGTTGGGATAAGAAGGAGCTACTGGCAACCTTAACTTACCAGCGTTGTGAAACTTGTCTTATATTTAAAGAAAGATTGACCACACACAAATAAGAGAATGGCAACTCTGTTTCCCCTATAGTAACCATACAGTTACCTCAGGGATGATATCCAGTGCTGTAGCATTTTCTAGATGTCAGATAAGTTTATTTCTATAATAATTGAACTGTACTAACTTTTCTAGCTCTCAGATAAAGTTATTCCTATAGTAATTGGACTGTACTAACTTTTCTAGATGTCAGATAAGGGTCTTCCTATTATAATTGGACTGTAGTAACTTTTCTAGCTCTCAGATAAAGTTATTCCTGTAGTAACTAACTGTACTAACTTTTCTAGCTCTCAGATAAAGTTATTCATATAGTAATTAACTGTACTAACTTTTCTAGCTCGCAGATAAAGTTATTCCTATAGTAATTAACTGTAATAACTTTTCTAGCTCTCAGATAAAGTTATTCCTATAGTAATTGGACTGTACTAACTTTTCTAGCTCTCAGATAAATTTATTCCTATAGTAATTGGACTGTACTAACTTTTCTAGCTCTCAGATAAATTTATTCCTATAGTAATTGGACTGTACTAACTTTTCTAGCTCTCAGATAAATTTATTCCTATAGTAATTGGACTGTACTAACTTTTCTAGCTCTCAGATAAAGTTATTCCTATAGTAATTGGACTGTACTAACTTTTCTAGCAGTCAGATAAAGTTATTCCTATAATGATTGGACTCTATTAACTTTTCTAGATGTCATATAAGGTTATTTCTGTAATGATTGGTCTGTAGTGGACTTTTATAGTTGTCGTATAGGGTTCTTCCTACAATAATTGGACTGTAGCAACTTTTCTAGCTATCAGATAAGATTCTTAATATGAAAATTGGATTATATATATATATATATATATATATAGTTTGTCGACTTGTGAGTGTTTATTTTACTATACAACTCAAAGTTACTGTTATTTACGAATGATAGCAACCAAATATGAGCTATCACACTATCCAGTCTCTTAGGTGAGTGGTAGGGAGGCCAACCAGCACATCTTACCACCCGTTCAGGCTATCCACATATTTACACTTATGAGGACGGTAGGATTTAAAGGAAGTGTACCTACCTTTGCATGGAGGAAGAGTGGGAGAAACTATTAACAAAAAAAATTACCCTCAGTCAACCCTACCGGTATACGAACTTCAATGTCCCCATCTATGGCTAACACCATTCTATACGAGACTGACGCCTTATTTCGTACGCCCATTTATGCGGGTAAATTATATTAGGTATTTTGTGGGGTTTTCCCACCGCGATTCACTACCCGTTTGGGTTGTATACGTCACTATGCTGGGCCCCTAATTTTGAAACGTACGGGTAGCGAGTCGCTAGAGTATTTTTCTCAACTCGCACAAAATCTCGCAAACCTATAATTTTGAAACGTCTGCGCTGCGAAAACTAACGTCACGCGATCGAATAGCGAGTGGACTCGCCAACCTCAAACCGTGCGAAACAAGGCTTGTCTGTCGAGTAGAGCATAATAAAACAAAATGGATGCCATCGATTGCAACCTTCTGAGAGTGATTTTGTTCAAATAAACCTACCATTGTAAAAAATAGTTTTACAGAAGTAAAAAAATATGATTACTTTGGGAAGCATGTAATTTGTTTTAAATATTTTTTTATAGAAGTATACAAGGTAGTTGAGCCTAGGTAGAATGCCATAATATTCTTCTTTAAAAATAATTTAACACGGTAGTAAATTAAAAACAGTACATTAATTTTGAATGTAGGTGATAATTTAAAAAATAAATTAATGGGTTTTATGACATAAAAAGTACACAATTAAAAATAAGTCCAGGCGATCTAATTATATTAATTTGCATAATGAAAGCCTTTAGGGCATATTTATGTTTTAAAAATAGTTTCAAAAATAAGATAATATTTTAGTGAATTCAAACTATTAAAAAGTGATATTTTAATCCGACAAAAAGTGAAAATATCAAAATAGAGATGTGATCGTTCTCGTGAACTTCGGAGTTTCAGACAAGCATAATATCAAGTGAGCTAATGTGGATATTAAATAAATAAACGCTTTAACATATACTTATATAACGTGAGAAAGTTTTGAGACAAACCTAGATGCAAACAACTCGAATATGGTTTCCTAATAAAACCAAACAAATCGTTTTACATTATGCACTCAATACAATAAGAGTGTTTACTTTCAGTTGCGTATCTTGTATAATGTCGCGTTGTGGCATCCCATCACCTCAATTCTTCGGTACGTCACGGTTTTACAGTGTTGTCGGATTGAAAACTCATTCGCAAGCGAAACAACGCCATATCGAATTGCGCGACGGTAGAAACCCTTCAGAATGGACTTTGTTTTGGTAAAGCCTGCGATTTGCGAATTTATTAATTGTGAGTTTGCTTGCTAGCAAGTATTTTCTAAAGTTTCAAAATTAAGGATTCTGGTGACGGAAACCGTGATAGGAGGCTGAATTTTAAGGAAATGCACTAAAACTCTCTTGGAAGGCCGACAGGAAAATTATACTCACTCTTAGATGTAGAGGTGATTAGTTAGTACGCTTTACAATCGGTAAGCCAATTAGACTGTTTATTAAAAGGGATGCAAATGCGTGGGGAGGGGGACTTTAAGTGAGATTAGGCTGGAGAGAGGAAGTAAAACCAATCGGAGCACACCACAAGGACCAATACCCTTGTTTCTTGCGTCTGAAAGAGGTATGCTAACTGCTAATATTTTCCTACAAAACTGATTGGCTTAATCATGACAGAATACCAGTGGCGGCTCGTGTATAGGTACTGCGGAACTGCAGCATCTCCTATTTCCACTTGATATTATCGATAACATTTAATATAATGAGTCTTTTTTCTTTAATTCCTTCTTTATGTTTATAGTACAATATATATTCCTTAAACTTAATGTCAGTACTTCAGTAGCCATCCCCCAATTTATTAAAAATATACAAAAATCTATGTATGGAACTGTGCGCTTCACAGTGCCAGCGACGTGGTGTTTTACTGTTGTGCGCATGCGCACATAGGAGGGGGTGGGGAGGAAGGCAGGACTGCCAGGTAGAGATAGCACTGTTGCTCTCGCAGTGCCGGCTCTGGCGTGATGGTGGAAGGAATTGTTTTTTACTCATTGTGTGCTATGCTTAAAAAACGTGTACCATATTCTTTAATGTAATAAATTGTAGAAGAGTGTAGAATTAAATCATTATTCTGCTTCTAGCTATTCTATTGGATTCTTTTTTTTTTCGGTTATTTTATTTAGCAGAAATATTAAATGCGCTTGCAGTACTTTCAATGGAGAAAAATTTCCTCAATTGTCATCCAGAGATCAAGGAGAAAATTATTGAACTTTTTGCGCAAATTAAAACAAGAAGAATGAATTTCATTTTTAAATGAATAGATCAAGCTTGAACTGTAACAATTTAAGTTAAAGTAAGTAAAAAAGTTTGTTTTTTTGTTAAGATTTTATCTAGTTCCTGAATAAATTTTCTTTTTATACATGTTTTTTCCTTTTACACAATTTTAAAACAAAGGCTAAAAAATATCTGGAATAGCACCCCCACTAATTTTTAGCTTCAAGCCACCACTGCAAAATACTCTGGAACGACGCTTTACCCTGTTCACTCTCGAGCTAATATGTATGTATTCTACCTCGGATAACGCCACAACAGCCCCCCTAAAGCCCAAGCTAATTAGTACGTATCCTTTTCTCCCTCTCAAAAAGCTTCTAATCAGGGCTCCAGTTTTATTTCTGGTATGAAAGGAGGTTTCTGTATAATTACGATGTTTGGGTCTCGCCTTCACTGCAGAGCACTTTTAACCAGAGATGATGAAAGTTGAATGAGAAGGGGAAAACTGTGTCACCTCTCCCTTCACCTACTTTATTTCTCCTCGTATTTATTACACCTATATGACTTCAAGGGGGCTGCCCAGGTAGCTCAGATAGTGCTTGTGATACTCGTATGTTGCGCTTAGGTTAAATATTATTTAAACCTTTAACACTGTACGAGTTTGGTGTTTACTAAAATTAACACATGGCTATTATTTTTCTATGGATGTGTACACATTAAAAATATTTTTTAACATACTTTAAAAGTTGACAATTTCCACTCTGAAAAAACCAAATATCTACACCTTTCTGTTGATCGTTAAGCCCTAAATGGCCGTTAAGCGAGAGGTAACTTGTGTAGAAGCATAGAATGGATCTTTGTGAATCAACTGATGTGATTTAAAGCCGCATCCAGACTATAACAGAACACGAACATGTTCGTTGTTCTGTTCGCTGTGGCCTAGTTCACCGACATGAACAGAACATGTTCGCAACGTGTTACCATAGTAAGTAATTACATAACTATTCCCATCTAGCTAATTTGTGCTTCTATATCGGTGGTGCGAGGATCACGACTGTGCAAGAAGCACACATGTTTGTTCACTAATACCAAAGCAAAAAATATATACTAAAATCACGTTGGTGGTGCTTTCCAACTGATTTCTGTATGTTCTGTTCGGGGGAAATGTTCGTGGAGGCGTCCAGACTAGAACAGGACCGAACACGAACCTCCTTTGATGAGACGTTACGGGCAAAATCTGACAAATGGTGGGCCGGTGCCAAACAGACCAACGAACATATTTTGGTACAACTTTCTGTTCGGAAAATCGTCCACACTTGTCGCGAACATGTTCGTGTTCGTTGTTCTGTTCTAGTCTTGACTGGGTTTTATAGATAGATCCATAATACAAATGGTAGTGCTATTTGTAACTCCCTCCTCCCTTGTTAGTTCTCCTACTGACTAACAGATCTACTCAGAAACTCTATAGACTCTCTTGGTTCTTGACCCATGCGGTGCTAAAAACAACTCATTCGTGTCAGCCACAGGTTGGTTTCTGTTCAATTTCAAACGTTTCTCGAAAATCTTAGTGTGGGATGGAAGGGGAGGGATGCGAGAAAAAGCCAGAGTTTTTGCAGATCTTATAACAATTTTTTTTTCTGGCCAAAATAAATAGAATATTGTTTCAGTATATACGTTTAGTTTAACTGTCAACAGATGGTAGTCTCAACAGTTATCTTTTGTTTGTTATGGAGCATCACGTAATTTGACCAGGATTTTTTCCCTTAGTTTAAAAAAGCTTCTGTTTAAATCAAACTATGCCCATAATACAAATTCAAGCGCTGTTAAGATTATTAAATTTAGACAGTTAAAATAAACGTGTCTACTGAAGGAAAAAAGTATTTAATTTCGGACAAAAATTTTTTTTTGTCATGAAATTTAATTAGATTTATGCTCGCGTTACTTCAATGAACTTTTTTGACAGTAATAAAAGTTATTAAAAACCAATTTCCATGCATTTATACCTAAAGTCATATGATCTCTATATGTTACTTTTCATAAATATTTATTTAAAAATACTATGAATTTTTTTTTCTTCTGAAAATAAACTAAAATGCTACACTTGAGAGCTGATGCCATGTGTATTTAAAAATTTATATTTTAGTTCAAGTTTCTTACACTCATACTTGTTTAAATGTACATTCCTAGCACTCAAGCAAAAATGAAATGCACTCCAAACAAATGACGGGTGTTTGAGAAACTTGTTTGCGTGATCTGATATCCCATATTTTATTCTCCAGAGTGCGTCACTACGATATATCGTGATCGCATGACTTGTTTATATCACGTACATATGAAGCACACATATGTGGGGTTTCCACGTTGTAAGAAAAACGACGGAATATCATGCACGCAATGTGAGAGCTATTTCCCCTCATCTATTTCCAGATAAACACTTTGTGTTGATTAATATTACCTGTGTTTTGCACTCAATAACACGTGACTTATAGTTTGCACTCAATAACACGTGATCTATGTGTCGCACTCAATAAAACGCAATTACATCAATAAGTTCAAACCCTCAACAGTGGTCGCATGTTCTAACGAATCACTCCCGTGTTCGACTAGGTTGCCCGCTGACAAAGAGGGTCGGGGGTTGGAATCCCAGTCAGAAGTACTAAGGCTGGTTTATTCTAAATAGTTCTCCACTCTACCTCCACGCAAATGCGGGTATATTTCCTTCTAAATTATACCTTCATCCCATTATATTTAGCATGGTCAATATATGCGTACTACCCGAACTGGTACTAAGACGTGGTGAGGATGGGGGGAGGGGGCGGTGTTAGTTCAAAAGTATATATGGGAATAGAAGCAGATGTGCAACTAGTTCTTGAATATACAAAAATAATTTTAAAATGTTATGGTCCACAGTCACCCGAACTTGATGTGACGTCAGACTCGATAAAGATCGTATCAAATCCTCAAAAACATTCTGTCATTCGAGGAGAGAGGGGATGTGATAGGAGGGTGAAGGGGTTGAAGGGTGTCAGTATAGAGAGGTTTTTCTGGGGTGGTATACAGGGGTAAAGGGGTGGATAGAAGGAGGGGTTGACGGAGGGCTCCTTTTATAATAGGACCAGCCCCATTGTGTCGGCGAAATGTCCGTCGTCAAACTTTGTCAAGAGCTCGTGTAGTGCTTTTAATCGGTAGTTTCATCGAACAGGGGCAACTCAAAGGGTGGGAAGGGCGGGGGGCTTTTTCATAAGTGGATACAAAGTGGGGGGGACTGATCCCTTTCACCTGTTGCCTGGTTTCATGCAAGACGCAAAACTGCCTTCCTAGAATGAGAGAAACATTTTTTTAATTCGCGTGCTTTTTTTTTACTTTCTTGAAGAGAAAAAGTATTCTTATCGTTAAAAGTGTTGCTCCTTAGCCCACGTGGGGGGGCACCGGTGTGGCCTTGGTGTATATTACCCAAATGAAAAGTTCGATGTTTAATTAAAAATTGTGTGTGGTTAAAAATTCTATCTCCCATGGCTAGGGTTACCATATTTTAGGAAATATAATCCAGGACACTTAATGAAAAATTAATTTCAATTTTTTTTAGTACAAATTTTTGTTTTTAATAAAAGCCTATGATTTATGAGTTGTATACACCCCTATATTACAAACAAAAGGATTTATAAAGAAATTAAAAGGAAATTATAGAACAAGGAACTTGATCAACAAAATACTCAAAATATTAAAAAGTAAAATGCGCACCTTCTAAGGCAGTTTTATTGTGAAGAAGTAAGTAAAGTAAGGAATAAAAAAATAGAAAAGTAGTACACTTCAAACATAAACATCTGACCCCCCAGGGGAATTAATAATCACTAGTCACGTAGGTACCAGCAAGCCGGGTGAGTTCAGGCAACTTACACAATCGAAAGGCGCCCCCATATCAGGGGCTGCCAATGCCTGTTAATAAAACTACCCGAAAATAACCTCCAACCATTAAAACATTACTAAGATTTCTTTATATATATATAAAACTTAATAATGTATTCTTCTTCAACTTTAAAATCACTCATTTAAAAATCCCGGACTTTTTTCAATCATGGACAAAGTTTTGAACGTAATTACAAATCCAGACCTGTCCGGGCCATTCCGGGACGTCTGGTGTCCCTACCCATTACCAATTTTGAGAAAGAAAGAAAATATAACTAGTGAAAAAAAATGTGTGTGTTTATTCCCAATCTTGAAAGTACAACTTCCCTGTTTCTTTGTCCAGAATATTTTTCTATCCATATCTTATCAAATTAAATTACTTTAACTTACAATATAATAAATTAACAAGCCTATATTTCCTTAAATAATAAACAGACAAATAGGTCAAAAGAAATAAAAATATATTTCAATGAATAGCAATACCAAACATTTTGAAAATTGTTCTAGAAAACTAAGTCATCCATGAGATGGATCGATATGAAACATCAAAGCATGATAAATATTCAATAAATGATTTATTTTCAGAAATGCTAAAATATGATTTTTAAAATAATTCAAATCATAAAGCATTACTGCAAATGCCAATATTTGTAACATCCACGCCAAAAAAAACTAGAACAGTCGCCAGCTATATATTAAGAAGACGAAGAATTAGAGAAGTAAAGTCTCCTTTGCATTTTTCAGTAAATTTCTCGGAAAAAGATTTATGACCATTAAAGCAAAAGGGAAGAGAATTTATTAGTTAAGGCTTTGATAATAATATCGAGTTATTTTATATCATCTCTACAGCAGCCTTGAAGCTAGTGACAGATTCATCCAATGAGCGCTGTAATCGATATGTGAGCGTGTAGAGAGATCTAGAATCATGGTTATTGTAGGTCATTTGATAATGTTTCTAGGGTTATTGTCCTTAAATAGAAGTGATTTTTTTTAAACTTGATTATCTAAATGTAGACATTTTATTTAAATATTTGTAAAAATAAAATCCGGGGAAAAATCAAAGGTAAGTATTTCTGGGAACGTAAAGGTTTCTTTGGTATATTTACCATCTTGCATCTTAAAGGAAGACTTTAACAAGATTGATCGAAGGAAAAAGAGAAAGTTTAAAATTGGCTCGGGAATGGAAACAGAAGGAATATAAACTCCCAGGAGTTCTTTATAGTGTCCTTAAACTGTCACATCCGTAAACTAGGGGGAACACCAAGATTTGCGACTAAATGGATTCTTCGTATGACGGAAAGTTGTGACGTAATATTGAATTTTTAATAGCGGGATCTAACGTAAAGATTAGGTGAAAGGTTAGCACATGTTATCAGGCCCAGGAAAACAGGGCATGAAGAGAATGTTTGAAAATTATTCCCACAATCCACTCCGAGCCTGTTTAGAGTAAATAGATTGCGTAGATGAGGACCATTAATAGTATTATCGGTATTTTTATTTACGTTTATTAGCACCACGTCTCACTCCCCCTTTCAGGTTATACAAATAATAATTTAACAGAAGTGGACCAATATTTGCGTGGGGAGAGAGAAGAAAACCATTTAGGAAAAAAAAAGCACCCCTCAGTACACCCGACCAGTAATCGAGCCTCGATTTCCCCGTAATCGGAAGTCAAGTATTTTATGAAAGTGACGCCTTATACCATGCGGCCACAAAAGTGGGCCTCTATCAACGTAAAACTTATCAAAGATCTCTCAATCACCCATTATTTATCCTCTCTCTCTCTCTCTCCTACAATCAGATCAGCTCTTTAAGTCTCTTAGCACTTTTTTGAGGAGGACAAAAAACTTAATCTATTCAAAATTAGAAACCTAAAATTCTCTTTTATATTTTCATTTTCACAAGCTACGACGTGAATTAAATTTGAAATTTATAATCCAAGAAAAGCTCTACACTCTAATTTGATAAAATGCCAATTAAGTACGTGCTCTTTTTTTATTTAAATTAAAAATCTTACGAGCCTACCTATTTTTTCATCTTCCTCAATGGCCACAGGTTATAAGGCGTCAGACTCACAATATACTGGGACTGCCAAAGATCGGGAGATTGGGGTTCAGCTCCCGCTCCCATGTACTGTTGGTTGTTTTTCTTAAATGGGTATCCAATCGCCCTCCGCGCAAATGCGGGGATTTAAACTTCCTCATCCCTAGCATATTAGGCTAATTAGTACATAATAGGCGTAAATCCCGAATGTATAGTAAGAAGCGGTGCTAAAAAAGTACGATACGAAACTGACGTCTTTGTCCACGTGCTCACTAGGGCTGGACTATTGTGAGTCTGACAGAATATCTAGTGAGAAACTAAACGATTGTTTGACCAGTGTGATGAAAAAATATAAATGATAAATCAAATGAGAGTTAGGCCCACCAAAATTACAGGATTTCCTTTTTGTGCTCGTTT
>CABEEJ010000019.1:579206-606300 GCA_901482245.1 Timema douglasi | reverse complement strand
CTGCTTGCTATACCTCATCTACGGTAGGAGTGTTGGTAAATGACAAAGTAAAAGTTACCAGATACGTTTTCATGTGTCCATCCGCAAACATGTGTTGTGTTACTATCACTTTTAACGGTTAAAACTTTAATAACAAACAATTTTGCTTTTAACCATATTTTTCTTTTAACAGTTTTTATTTTTACATCTTCTTTTAGCAGTCAGCTACCACCACTCATATGGCGAATGGACTCTAATTAATTACACATGTTCATATTAAAAGTCTTAACTGATTAACAACCATAATATAAACACTAATAAAAATACGCACACTAACAGCACTAACTACACTATGAGCACTAACTACACTATGAACACTAACTACACTATGAGCACTAACTACACTATGAGCACTAACTACACTATGAACACTAACTACACTATGAACACTAACTACACTATGAGTACTAACTACACTATGAACACTAACTACACTACTACCCACCACTGTATTTCCAGGCCAGAGTGTTGTTCGAGGTGACGTACAGTGTCCCAGATGGCTCGGCCAGCTCCTGGACAGGGAACGAGGCGTACGAGGCTCTGGACGACGAGCAACAGATGCTCATCAACATCGAACAGAACATCGCCAACCTGGAGAGGAGTCTGTCTCAAGGTCGCAGGGGGTCCTGGCAGTCGGCAGAGGGAGGTGACAGGTCACGGCAGGAAGGGGGCAAGGCCCTCAAGAGAGGGGGGTCCCTTAGTGCACCCGAGAAGTCACCGGCCCCCGAGAGGAAGAGGTGAGGGGGACTGGAGGGATGTAAGGTTTAACCTTGACTGGTAATAAGAGGAATATCGGGAAAAAGAAAAAAACTGTCTACTTTAAGTGGGCCCTTAAAATAATGCCACCTCAATGTGTCCTTCAAAAGTGTGCCACTGAAAGTGTATCTTCAAGCCTCTAGAAGGATTACCCCCAGAGCTATGCCCTCATATGTGTGCTTCCATTAGCGTGTCCCCTGAAGTGTGCCGTAATTCCCGAGTGTTATTGTCTTCAGGAGCTCGACGCTGAAGAGCATGAAGAGTCTGATGCGTCTAGGGAAGCAGCGTCCTCCGAGAGAAGAGGACGCTGATGAGAGTCGCGCGCTGCTGTCTAAAGAAGGGGGCGAGACCCCCAGACACCAGATGGGCCCCGGAGCCCCGCTATCCCGCGCCAGCAGCGTCACCTCCTTCTCATCTGACGAGAGTCAGGCTAGCGGCCCAACGCTCGACAGACCACGGTCCAGGAGGTGAGGACACCAAGAGATGACGAGCACACTTTAAAACAGATCACAGCTCTGCTGTTGTACAGGAATCTTATATCCAATATCCCGGTTAAGTGATTGTGAGACGGTTTCTTAAGGTGGAAATGTAGGGGACGCGAGGAAAATACACGTTTTATAGCGAAACATTTTTTTTGGCCAAAATAAATAAAATATGGTTCCAGAAGAAACATAGTGTTTAATTTTCATTACATAAAAACAATTTTTTAATATCCGTAATGAACATATTAGCATTTGATGAGAATCTTTTTAAATGAAGAGACAAAATCATTAAATTCCAGGACAACCTTGACATAAAATATTCAACAACTGTTTATATCATATTGTGAAGAAAACTAAACGCTACGTTTAAATTGGGGAATTATTTGATTTATTTTGGCCAAGAAAATGTTTGTCTATATAAACTGCAAAATAGTGACCTTTTCTCGCGTTCCCTACACTCCCACCTTGAGGCCCACATGTATGTACATCTGAGACAAGGTGATGACATGTCTCGCAGTGGGCTCGTAGGTTAGTCATCCCGTGTTTCTGTTCTGAACTAGCGGCCATGGTCTTGATGGTCCAGATAACATTTCAAGCGGTGAGACTTGAAGATTTACCAGCCAGGCTAGTATTAATTTATTACACGCCTAAAGCTATATCTCGCCTTCGTCCTCATTATCATCATAAACCTGTTTTCACTCTGTGACCAGGTCAATTTAGTATAATGCCTCCATAATCTTTTTTCCTTCCACCATTCCTCATCCTTTATTTGCTTCCGATATTCTCCTCTCACTTGTACCCTTGTTGATATCTGCTCCTTCTATATTTATTAGGTAGGTGACCTGGTGGTCTAGGGGTAAGGTGTCAGACTTTTATGCTGGCGGCCGGGGTTCAATCCTCGGTCTCGGCAAAGATTTATCTAGTTACCAAACCCTTCCTTCCCCTCTGACAAGACATCTTGTGAATGTGAGGAATGCCAGGCCTCCACCGTGGTTCAGATTCCACGTTATATCACCCTACCATTACACATTAGCGTAAGTGCGTATAACCCGAACGGGTAGTAAGACGCGGTGCTAATAATAATAATATATTTATTAGTCTATCTTGGAGTATTTTCCCTGCATACTTAGTCTCCAGCATTATCGTTGGTATTATCTTATTTTCCTTCTTCATTACATGACCATAACATCGCATCCTAACTTGCTCTACTATCTCATGTACTCCAACATTCTCATTTAAAGACCATACTATCTCATCCTTGTTTCTTCTACTATATCATAAAATCCTATTTCTCCTGGTGACATCTGGCATGATCTCGAAGGCCTCCCCTTTTCTTTTCTCTCTTACATTCATTGTCCATGTTTCTGATGAATTTGTAATTTGGGTACAAAATATACCCTGATTTTTGTTGGAAGCACAGTAGAGAAAATTCAAAGATTTTTTTACAGCCAACATTGATAACATTTTACTATATTATTTGTGTTATTTTCTAGGTATTGATAATATTTTTCAAAAGTGACAACTGCAGATAACATGACTTGAAGCATCGAATATATTAAAATCGTTTTAGTAACTTACTTCTACTGTTCTTCCTATCAAATTCATACTATACGCTTTATATCACAAGTTATTAAACTTTTGTATTCATGCCCCTTTTTCATTAGTCAAAATTACGAATGGCCTCGGACATTAAATTACATTACATTGTATTGCATTAAATTGCATTACATTACATTACATCGAATTGCAATACATTACATTGCATTGCATTACATTACATTACATTACATCGCATTACATTACATTGCATTACATTATATTGCATTTCATTATATTGCATTGCATTAGATTACATTGCATTGCATTAGATTACATTGCATTATATCGCATTGCATCGCATTGCATCGCTTTACATTACATTACATTACATCGAATTGCAATACATTACATTACATTGCAGTGCATTACATTACATCGCATTAAATTACATTGCATTACATTACATTACACCGCATTGAATTATATTACATTTCAGTGCATTGCAGTGCAGTTTATCGCATTGCATTACATTACATTACATTATATTACATTTCATCGCATTACATTGCATTATATCGCATTACATTGCTTTACATCGCATTACATCGCATTATATTGCATTACATCGCATTGCATTATATCGCATTACATTATATCACACTACATTGCATTACATTGTATTACATTACATTGCATTACATTGCATTGCATTGCATTACATTGTATTACATTGCATTGCATTACATTGTATTACATTGTATTACATTACATTGCATTGCATTACATTGTATTACATTACATTACATTACATTGCATTACATTGCATTGCATTGCATTACATTATATTACATTGCATTACATTACATTGCATTGCATTGCATTGCATTACATCGCATTACATTACATTACATTACATTACATTACATTACATTACATTACATTACATTACATTACATTACATTACATTACATCGCATTACATTACATTGCATTGCATTACATTGCATTGCATTGCATTGCATTGCATTGCATTACATTACATTATATTATATTACATTGCAGGGTAGGCAAGAAATTGTGCATTTAACTCAAAAAACAATTCCGTACTTCCATCCTCACTATTTACACACTTCACTATCCTTGCATACTACCTTAGCTTCAACAAAATTTATAGACTGAGTTATACATACATGCTCTTTATTCTAAAATCTTTGAATGTTTCTCTTCTTCACACACTCGTCTACAGCATTTAACTACATCTTACATGGCCTAGCCCTTCCTTTTGATCCACACACATCAGGTATCACTTATCACAACATGCATTTGATTTGTGAGTTAAGTTTTTTTAATATAAACTAGTGTGTTTTTTAGCAGTTTTGAATCAAATGACAAATATAAATAATGAACATAATTTTTACAAAATATGGAGTTATTTCTATAAATCACAAACTATATATATATGCGAACAACCAATGAAAACTATTAGTGTATCTTAGTTAACTGCACAGATGATTATTAAAAATTGAGTATAACCTGAGAGGGAAGTAAGACGTGGTATTAAAATAAAGGATTAAAATTGTGTTTGTGTAATCATGTTGAACGCACTAAACAAAGTATAATGAAACGTTGTAGTATATTATAATTCCAATTGTTTTATAATAACTATTTAATTTACTCACGTCTGTTTAATGTTTGCTGTGAATCATTTTCACGACCCCAAGATGGGTTTTGGCCCACAGTTTAGAAACCAGTGCTCTATAGTCTATATAACACTTACTATGTTCCATAGCGGCTCTATTACGCGCCTGTATACTATCTCCCCCTGCTGCCCTCTTCTCATTAAATACTCCATACTCCCATCCTTCTTCCTCGCGTTTTAAAATTATTTCTCTCTTTCTATCCCATGAAATATATACTATCAGAACACCCCGTGATTGAGCTACTCACCCGCCACACAGATATGTACAACCTGGTTGACTAAGAGATCTAACTCACGGCGCTAATACCACCTTGATCGCGTATAAATTAACGACTCGGTAAAAAAAAAACCAAAATTAACGATTGCTGGAATTAAGAATAGTTTACTGTGTGTGGTCTAGTGATTAGAGTTCCAGCTACAAATTCAGAGGTCCTGGGTTCGATACCTGGTGCTTACAGATCTATCTGTGAAGAGGAGGGTCTGGAACATTGGTCAATTCAGCATCATGAGGTCAAATGAGGAGATACTTGAATGGAAAAGTAAGGGTTCTGGTCTAGTAAACTGAGATTAACGGTTGGAGGGGTCGTTGTGCTGACAACACGACACCTTATAACCACATAAATTGGCAATATCTTCGCTAGCATATGGTGGTCACTCAGTCGGTATGGCTCGCTTGTAGGCTCACGTAATGGAGGCTTTTTTAAGTTCCTCAATGACCCGCCAATAAGGATATCTGTAATAAAATTTAATGCGATTCCATGTATACACATTCTAACGGGTGGGCATGAAATCTAAACGTCAAGCTCATATAGTCTGACGTTTCATTGTCGTGAAGATCGTGGGCCTATGTACTGAAGATCCCCCCCCCCCTAAATGGTTTACCGCTCTACATCNGAAGATCCCCCCCCCCCTAAATGGTTTACCGCTCTACATCCACGTAGATAAAGGTTTACTTCTTAGAGAGTCTACCGTACTAATTTATAGCTCAACTATGCTGATAGCCCGGGTGGGTAGTAATACACGTTAAAATATCAGAGTAAAATTAGTTATTTTTAAAATGATATATTATTCCTCTGACAGACAGGCCCTATGAGAGGGGGTTGCAGGGGGTAAATCGTACCCGGTCCCGGGGGTTTAAAAGGGGCCTGGGAATTTCCCGGGTTCTCAGAAAATGTTTGAATATATTGAAGACTACTATTCATATTTTCACTACTAGTACTTTTACTAAATTATTAGTGTAGGTATAATATTGTTGTCTTATTGGTTTTACCTTATTTTTTAGATATAAAGGACATATTTTTTTCTTTTTTTCCAGATAGGATTTGTTAGTTAATTCTTTTTTTTAAGGCAGGATTAATAGAAAATGGAAGGGGGACCCGAAAAAACTTTGTACCCCCTTATAGAATTCCTCACAGAGTCCCTGCAGAAAGAGCATAGTAATTCATCAACAGCTCTTAGAAAGAGCTAAATCGTGTTTAATAGCAACATTTGTTGAGAGAAACGGAATAGAAACCTTCAATGAAGTTTCCTTACAAAGACGCGATATGTATTGTTCAGCAAAGCTTAGAGAGTTTCGCGCTCTAGTTAATTCTCCGTTTCATAACGTTAAACAAGTATTTCACATTTAACCTGATATCTCTCAACTCCAGTTGACTTGACGTAAAACCACAATGGCGTCATAAAACACTATGCAATATTATAATAGAGCTCCCTTTTATCCTAATAGCACGTACCAAGATAGTTTTTATGCTCGAATATGTGTTGTATCAAGTTAGCTGTTTTGTCGAATACAGTTTAGATCATAAATTAAATTGTTCGTCTCGTATCGATTTGCCACGTTTGTTGATTCGATTGTTCAGATCTGAGTTTGACATCTCATTCTAAAAAGAGACATCTAAAATTGTATTTGGAGCCTGTTGAGATTAAATTATATGCTCGATGTGTTGCATCCGGCGTGTAATGGTGAGGTAAACTTATTTAATTTTAATAGAATAGCTATCTGAAATGAGTAATTTATAGCTATCAATCTTTAAGTAGGCCTACATAGTTTTAAGACTAGCTCGGAATATAATTAAATTATAAGTTATAAATATGATCATATTGTGTAACCGTGTATTTCTACCCGTTTAGCTTATTTTCGTCTGGACTAGCTACGTTTATGTGTCAAGGATGAGGGAAGGTTGGGTTTTGAGGTAGTCTACCGGCATTTTCATGCAGGGAGAGTGGAAAAACTATTTAGGAAAAAGTATCATCAACACATATGACTAGGATTCTAACCCAAAAGTTAATCCAGTCTATTGCGAGACTGATGCCTTAGATGATTAGAACACTGAACCGGGTAATTATCACTAATAACGTTGAACATTACTTACAATACAATTTATGAGGAATTTTATTTATATTTTTTATTTTTTATAAATTTTAGACGATGGCTATTATGTTATTTAATGCATTTATTTTGAATTTGCCCATGGTTCTTACGACAAAATATTTGAAAAACAGCAAAAAAAACCCCACCTATTTTCATTGTTTTGGTTAAACGATAAAGGAACAGTCTTGGAATTATTTACTTTAAACCTTTTATTTTTATTTTGTTTAACTTAGTACTTTGTAAACTGTAACAATAAAATATTGAATCTGGACACTTTATTTTTTGATAAATATCCAATGGGATGGCTTAAATATTATTCTTTTCGAACTGTATCACGCCAGTTTAGCAGAAATTTTAATATATTAAAATTATGTTGAAATATTCAACAATTTATTCTGAAACATTATAATTTCAACATGTATAATTTAACACACCCCTTCCACTCTTTTTCCCTTTCCTAGTCCTACCTCTTCTCCAAACAAGAAAAAATAAGATTGACCTTCCATTTTCAACCCATTTGAAATTCGAATGCGGTACTAGTGTAAACAATATTTTTTTATGATAATATTCACAATGGGTGAATGAGGGGCTCCATCTCCACCCACTACCCCCTCCCCCTCCTCACCCCACTCTTTCTGTCAACTCTCAAAATATTGATTAGGTCATATATCATCATAACTCTAGAGCTTCTATACAGGATTGACAATCTCGCCATCATGAAAGCTTCCAACATAGGACTTTTAAGAGGCCGGTTGGACCACAATAACGAACTTTGAAAAGGAAGCAGAGCTTTTATAAGTACAAAAGTGTCCCGATTATCCGAGGTTAGCGGTACCAAGGCGGTCTCGGATAGCCAAAAACTAGGATAATACAAAATATTACCTTTAAACGCACCAGTCTGACAATTGAAAATAAAAGTAATGAGAAATCAATAAACTGAAGCTATGACGCTAAGTGACAGGAAACAGACTTGACAGTGGCAGACAGTAATATTTACGGTGCCACATTACATTACAAACAATGAGTCACCCAAATGATTCCCTTCGCTACTCATACCAGACAAGTGAACCAGTTTAATGAGGATCATTTCATAGACATTCACAAGAAATGCAAATTGTGCTACCACCTTAAATAATAAGGAACCTTAGATGATCGTGTCTTGGATAATATGGAACCTCGAATGATTGGGCCTAAATAATATGGAGTCTCGGATGATTTGGTATGGATAATATGAGCTCTCGGATGATTGGGTTTGTAAAAATATGGAACCTAGAATTATTGTGTCTGTAAAATATGGAAACTAAAACGATTGGGTCTGGATAATATTGAACCTCGAATGATCATGTCTCAAATAATATGGAAACTTGGATGATCTGGTTTTGGATAATATGGAACCTAAGATGATGGTGTCTCGGATAGTATGGTACCTCGGGCCTAAATAATATGGAATCTCGGATGATTGGGTGTGGATAATATAGAATCTCGGATGATTGGGTGTGGATAATATGGAACCTCGGATGATTGGGTGTGGATAATATAGAATCTCGGATGATTGGGTGTGGATAATATAGAATATCGGATGATTGGGTGTGGATAATATGGAACCTCGGATGATTGGGTGTGGATAATATGGAATCTCGGATGATTTGATGTGGATATGGAATATCGGATGATTGGGTGTGGATAATATGGAATCTCGGATGATTGGGTGTGGATAATATGGAACCTCTAATGATTGTGTCTGAATAATATGGAACCTCGGATGATTTGATGTGGATAATATGGAATCTCGGATGATTGGGTGTGGATAATATGGAATCTCGGATGATTGGGTGTGGATAATATAGAATCTCGGATGATTGGGTGTGGATAATGTGTAGCTTCAGATCATTATATCTTGGATAATATGGAACCTCGGATTATCGTGTCTTGGATAATATAGAACCTAGAATGATCGTGTCTGAATAATATGGAACCTTGAATGATTGGATCTAGATAACATGGAACCTTAGATAATCGTGTATTCCATAAAGTGGATCCTCGAATGATTGGGTCTCTATAATATAAAACCTCGAATGATTGGGTCTCTATAATATAAAACCTCGAATGATTGGGTCTCTATAATATGGAACCTAGAATGATTGGGTCTGTATAATATAAAACCTCGAATGATTGGGTCTCTATAATATAAAACCTCGAATGATTGGGTCTCTATAATATGGAACCTAGAATGATTGGGTCTGTATAATATGGAACCTAGAATGATTGGGTCTGTATAATATGGGAACTAAAATGATTGGGTATCTATAATATGAAACCTTGAATGATTGTGTTTGTAAAATATGGAACCTAGAATGATTGGATCTGTAAAATATGGAACCTAGAATGATTGGGTCTGTATAATATGGGAACTAAAATGATTGGCTCTAGATAATATTTAACCTCAGGTGATCGTGTCTTGGATAATATGGAACCCTGGGTAATCGGGTATCTACAGTAATTCTCAGACATTTATTGAATAGCTGGTGACCTGGCGGTCTAGGGGTTAAGGTGTCAGACTTCTATGCTGGCGGCCGGGGTTCAATCCTCGGTCTCGGCAAAGATTTATCTNGTAGGTCCTCCATTTCATCTCACAATCACCCTACCATTACACATTAGCGTAAGTGCGTATAACCCGAACGGGTAGTAAGACGCGGTGCTAATAATAATAATAATAATAATAATAATAATATTGAATAGCTATATTAGTATTCTGGTAGGAAGGAATGCATAATATGAGAGTTAAATGACAGCTTCTATAAATATTTATAAAATCACACTAATCAAATATTGAAATGATATAAGTGTTCATAAAAAAAGATATAGTTGTATTTTCTAAAAGAACCCTTGTTTTAGAACCCTCCTGCAGCTGGTCCATTGACACAATTTAGATGTCTCGTAGTACCGTCATTTGGCGTCTCCGACTCCAAGTTCATTACGTGGAAATACCTGTCCTGTCACCATCTACAGTCTGTATAGTTTTATACCTGAAGATATAAATAACCATATACATTCAATATTGTTGAAAAATTACTCCAGGACGGGTCTAGGGTTTAGTTCCTGTGTGAAGGAGACAATTTTAGGCTATATTTAATACACATGTATCATTGATAATACGTAGTTTAACCAACTTAATTATATATAACGTCCAAAAATTTTCTGTTTGGTTTAAAGTTAGTAAATGCTCAGCACTGACCGACCATAAAATGGAACCAAAGCATCATTCTTTATTCTGGAAAGTTTTAAAATTGAGATTTGATAATAAAAAAAAAGGTTTCTTCTAAGCTCTTGATCAGTATTGGTTTTATGGCTGGCTATTGAATTGTTGCAGAATTAAATCTCTTCCATGACTTCCAACTCTCTGACAGTGATTGCAGACAGTTGGTATATCTGAAGTGTGACATTGCTACCAACTGTTCCGGGTTAAAATCTCTCCTGTTGGTGACCACTTCCGCGCTGAAAGCCCAGGACTTTCAAATGTGTCTAAATGACCTTGCAGACAGTTGGTGTAACTGCGGTGTGACATTGCTACCAACTGTTACAGGTTGAAATCCCTCCCGTCAGTGACCAACTCCGCGCTGAAAGCCCAGGATTTCCAACTGTGTCTTACTGTGATTGAGGCCAGACAGTTGGCAGGACTGAACATGGACCCAGTGGTTTGCGTGCAGGTTGGGGAACAGAGGAAGTACACGAGCGTGAAGGAGAGTACCAACTGTCCTTATTACAACGAGGTTAGGACTCAATATTACAAATAACAACATTAACAACTACAAAGCTTTTGTTTTACTTCAAAAACAATCATTTATTACCAATTTAATAATATTAATTTAAATTAGTTGAAAACTTACCCTTGGACAAGGAAATCGAACAAGGAACCGTTGGCTTAGCACCAATGTTCTACCAATGAGCTCCATCACTCATAGTCTGGAGCTGAGTTTGTGATATTAGCTAATTAAAAACCAATCTTTGAAAGAAAAAACTAATTAAAAAAAATTGGTATCTGGGAAATATTCTATACGATAAATAATAATATACTCGTATACTTGTTTTTCTAAGATAAATTAATTTAAGAGTACTTTACTTTTGACAAAATTTTAAAATTATTTGCAACGGGCCTTTTAGATTTGGTTCAAAATAGGTAGCTGTGAATTGGTTTTTACTATAGCTAAGCATATATTTTAATTTTTACAAATATAAATATTTTGAGAAAATATTAAAAAGAGCTCACTTTGAAACTTTTGATTTTTCTCTTAAAATGGATTAAACAGTTTTGTTTAAAATATACATAGGAAATGTTTATTATGATTAACAATATGATGTGTTTGATTAAGGTTTTTTTATATAAATGTTTTCCAATCTCCACCCACGCAAATTTAATCTTCCTCATCCTTAACGACGTTGCCTACTCTGAGATTTCGAAGCTATTTTGCAAAGCGGGTTGCATCTCAACTTGGCGTTCCTAAGAAGTCTAAGCACAATCACACTTAGACGCCAATGTACAAAATAGAAAGAGAGGGAAGAAAATGAAAGGTTCACCCCGAGAGGGCTTTTGTCTATGTACTGATAAACCTTTCCTTCTTCCTCTGACGAGTTTACACACTCACTTTAATACCAGTGCCCTGAAAATATTTACTTTCTTTTTAATTTTTCCTTTTTCTTGATTCCTATATCCTATATAGACATATTATGCTACCACGTTACTACGTTTACAACATAAAGCTATTTTAAGATAAAAATAATAATTTTGTTACGCTGTAGGACTATTTTTATTATTATTTAATAACTAATGGTTTTTGTTTTAACATTATATCTTTAAAACTCACTGAGTAAAACTTTTTTTTAATTGCCCCAGTAGAATATTTTAGTTTAATTTTATACAAACTACGATCTCAACCCATACTTGAATACCTGTCATGAACATCATTTGTACAAAAAAAATGTCCTTCATTTAAAGAGTCCTAGCAAAATGTCATGATACTCATGACATATAATCAGGAACTGTTTAGATTACCACGCGCAGAAAATTAAACTAAACGTAGGCCCCATCTAATGAGGCAATATTTTATTTTTACCCTCCACCCCCTTTTTCCCTACCATCTAAAAAATAATAATTGAAGTTTCTTGTCAAGAAAACTGTAAAAAAATAATTACATTTGCATACGTTCCCTTTTCACCCTTCTTAAAAGAGAAGTCAAAGTTAACGAAATGTCATAGCACAGTGTTCCCCGTGTTTGAAATGAAGCTTTGTGAAAGCTCTCTTGAGGTCATATCACAAAATGTCACGGTCCCTAAACGTACTCTTTCACTTTGTTAAAATACACAGAAAGGACATAGAGACAGATGACTCCCATGTTTCTATCAGAGTGACGGACATAAAGGAAAAAAGAAAGAAAGAAAGCTAATAGCTATAAGGTTAGTTTTTATTTGATTGCTTTAAAGAATAATGGATAGGTATATTTACAAGTATATTCAATTTTAGAACACTTTTATTTTAATTAATTTTTTTTTACTTAGTACATTCAAAACATAATTTGAAGTATTTAATGTGCGCTTTCTGAACCGATTGATTATATCATCACAGGACTTATAAATTAACTTAAATCTAGAAGAGACACAAAATTAAGTCCCTTGGTCGTTAATTCATTACTTTGAAAAGGATAGCCCTAATTTAACCAATTATAAATTTTTTGTCCAGGCCAGGAATCAAACTCGTGACCCTTATCTCAGTGGGCAGACGCGCTACCAACTAGGGAAAGGTTTCATAATTCTGAGGATAATTTTTTTTTTTTTTCCTTTCCATTTCTCAGTACCCATTCTGGCTATACAAAGACATAAATCACGCTAATGAGATAAGGATTATTAAGATAGAATTTTAGAGGAAATGTACCTGAATTTAGGTAGAAAGAGAGTGTAAAAACATTCAGGAAATAAACAAAATCAGGACATCCAACTAGTATTTTAACGCCGAACTCCCCGTTTCCACCAGTCCAATCTAACAAGAGTGTGACGTGCTAGATCACGAACATTGATGCAGATTACTGATTATTTAATCAAATAATCGGGAAGATGGATTAAATAAGTGTTTCCAAAACATTTGTCAGTCACGGGGTGACCAACTTTATAAAGTAAGAAAATACCTTCCATCTTGTAAGGAATGAACCCCCCATTCCAAAATTGAATAAAGCTCCAGTGACAAGCAGATTGTGTCCATGAGTTTAAGAATAGATATGATATAAAAAGGTGGAGTGATTGGCTTGGGGTGAAAAGCTCGATTTTTGTCGTCAAGGTTCGATCTCTGACCAGTTAAAAGCAGGAGTGTCTTTTTTTTTCTTCACACCATAGGGTTCACCAGACTTTCTTCCAGGCGGATGAAATTCTGGTGCATTTTCTTGAAGTTCTCCCTCCTTTCTCTGTTCCCTAATTATGTCTTACAATGTATAGTTAGGGCTTTTTGTTTAAACCAGTGTTGTGCCCTGAAATGTTGCCAACATAAGCACAGTAAGTCTAAGTTGTACTTGCAGTATGTTCCTATCACTCAGTACAACACTAATTGGTCAGGTATCGACAAACATACATTCCCATGTGAGGTGTGTAGAACTAGAGCCTGTGTATGATTGGTCAAATGGGGACAGAATGGGGGAGAACATACATTCCCATGTGAGGTGTGTAGGACAGAGCCTGTGTAGATTGGTCAAATGGGGACAAAAAGGGAGAAAACATATCACAGAGATAATTTTAATAAAATCTGCTTACGTTGGTGACACTCCACAACACAGTTTTCAACTTAAAGCCCTTGACCTTGTCGAGTGCAAGTCTAAAACCTAATTTGTGGGATGGTGGGTGGAAGGGTGAACGGTGTGACGTGGCGTGGCTTCACAACTGACCAAAGTATCCTTCCGCGCCAACAAGAACAGATGGATCACGGAAACTGTAGATGGCGTTAGCAAACGGACAGGTCTTGCAGAAAAATCACACGTTTGGAAATATCAGCTTTCTCGAAAACGAGTAAAATTTTTATAGTAATATTTTCAACACCTTTACTAAGATAATGTATTAATGTTATTAGCTGTTATATTTTCTTTTTTTTTTGTTATGAATCCCACAGTTTTCTATTGAAAAATTTCAAAATTATTGATATTTGATCACTGTTCAAATAATAAAAATAATAATAATATAACCCGCCTCGGTGGTGTAGTTGGCTAACGCGCTAGTCGTGTTGAGCTCGACTGCTGAGGATGGGGAGATCGAGGTTCGAATCTCGGTCGGGTGAACTGGGAGTGTTTTTTCCTAAATGGTTTTCCATTCTCCCTCCACGCAAATGCGGGTTCACTTCCTCTAATTCAACCTTCCCAATTCCTAATCAATTATCGTAGTTAGTACTTAATGCGTATAACCCGAACGGGTAGTAAGACGCGGTGCTAAATAAAAAATAATAATATAAAAAGTATAGCTTAATCAACATGCTCCTATGGCTTTGCATTTCCACACCAAATGAAAAGGGCTAATCGCCTTAAGCTGTCATGTCACAACTTAAATTCATATTAATAAATAAAAAATCTTGAAAGAGCAAATCTTGTCTAAAAAAATCTACTAAATTATTGTGACTGTCCTTTATTTTACTTTAACCTTTAATGTAATCTCCGAACGTGACATTCTTTTACCTGTCCGTCTTGTTTAACACTGCATTGGTAATTTATTTTTGATTAAAAATAATAAGTTTCCATTTTGTTTCACTCTAAATTGAACAAGTTTGTAACGAGGAGCATTAAATTTGTTTGGACTCATTACAAAGCGAAAACATTTTTCTCTTTAGATGTTTCATTTTTTATTCTATTTTATATGAAGAAAGCTATCTCTCAAACAAAAAATTTAATATAAAAACTACTGAGAAGTTAAATTATATTCTTGGGTTTTTTTTCTCTTTTTTTTCAGTACTTTGTTTTTGATTTCCACATGCCACCAGTGATGCTGTTTGACAAGATCATCACATTGTCGGTAAGTGTTGACTAATATAACCCATATTTAATCTCAATCTTTGAATATAAATAATTTCAATTCTAATGATATCAATTAAAATAGCCCTTTAAAAGCTTTGTTCCAATAGATTATTTACCGGAAATTGCACTAAAAAGTACTATGTATTATTAATAATAATAATAATAATAATGATAATCTACTTTAATGGCAAACACAAAGCCAATCCAATTAAAATGGAGTTCAACAGAATGATACACATAAAAACACACAAATAATGAAATATAAAAACTAGAGCTAAATTACACATGGATTACATAATATGAGAACCAGAGATAAATTTAACACAAACATGGTAACCATAGATCAATTTAACACAAACACAAATAATTAATGTGTGCACACTTACAATTATTGTTCTATACATACGTTAATAAAATTGAGGCCATTAACATATTGCCTGCTTTAGCAACCAGCCATTACAGTATTAAATCCAAAACACATTTATAATCCAGTAGCATTAATGGTTATACCAATTTTAAATGAGAAACATATGAGAATAATTGATTAATGTTTGTGTAAATAAAATATAATATTGGGCCTATAGATAGATATGTATTCTTAAATTTCTCGCAAATATAATTCTGTAAATAGATCAATCATTTAATAAAATTAATTGGAAGCCTGTTGGTGGTTTCCAGGTGAAGAAAGTCTTGACAGGACCGTACTGATATATTTTACCCCGCCTACCACACTATCCATTTACTGAACCACACACATACCATAACATAATGAATGAATGTTTATTGGATTTTGAGGTCAAGATTGATAGTGAATGGGAAGGGACAGTTTGCTAGTACAATCCAGTCAAGCATTTCTTGGCTTGGCAACAACAGATGGTTTATCACTGGATTAATACAGTATAATATAATGTAATATACTTATTTGAAATTTAATTATTAGTATTTTATTGAAATGCAACTGTTATTTTTGTTAATTTTTTTATAAGATTTTTTACTCAATATTCCAAACCCTTTTAAGTAGTCAGACCACCTCTGTAATCCAGCGGTCATACATAGTTCCTGGCAATAGATCCAGAGGTCCCGGGTTCGATCCTTGGCGCTTCCAGATTTCTCTGTGAAGCAGTGGGTCTGGTATGGGATCAATTCAGCCTCGTGAGGAAAAAAACATGAAGAGCCAATTGAATGAAAAAAAGTAGCGGCCCCAGCTTAGAAAACTTATATTAAGGGCCATAGGGTTCATTGTGCTGATCAAATGACACCTTCTAGCCACCCACGGCTGCCACTAGGTTGGTATGGCTCGATTGGAATATGCATACTAATTATTGCTAAAATTGACAAGTTACTTTTAGTGAATTTTTGTTTTTAAATGGCTTTTAGCTACTCAAGTAAACAAATGTTTTTGTTAAAAAAAATTACTTGTTACCTGTGCATTCATACCAAATGCTAAAATGCCATTCAAAGTTTGACAGGTGTTTCGATCTTCTTGGGGAAACATCTCATCTCTGATTGGAAAATCTCTTTATCTTTCTTTTTCTAGGTGTTGCATTCTAGAAAGTTATTGTGCTCAGGGACTGTAGTGGGTTCCTTCAAGATTGATCTGAAGACTGTGTACGACGCTCCTGGTACTGATATCGTGATTAAACACAAGCTGAATTCAGCACAAAGTTTGCTGAGCGAGAACTCTTTCAATGGATTTGGTGGCCATTTGATATTTTTCAAAAATTCTACTGGCTTGCAAAATAATTAAATATAACAAGATTTTTCACTCACAATTTTTACCCGCATCAGTGGTGCTCACAAGATTTAACGCATCAATCTCATTAAATACTGTTTTAAAATGATGTGAAGATCTTGGTTTGCAAACTTAGCTCGATATAATGCAGGTGCATTTTTTCTAATTTATCTTTATCCCTGAGAATAAGTTGTTGATATCCCTTAGTATTAATAGCACTTATTTTAAAAAAAATGTAAAATGTCAGAAAAATTAATGTAAAACTAAATATCACTTTGCTGATTTCAGATTTTATTTTATTAATGGGTATGTCTGGGTTATATGAAGGACGAGAGTGAACCATTTAGGAAAAACCACCTCAGTACACCCGACTGAGATTCAAACCCAGATCTCCCCATCTTAAGCAGTACAGTTTATAGCAAGAGTGACGCGTTAAGAATATTTGACCACCGAAGCGGGTTTCAAATTCATTCAAATTGGTTATAACCAATAGAGTTTCGTGATGACCACAATTTTATTCAAATTTAAATATAAAATTAAAAAATCTCTTTAAAGTATTTTTGCTCAGTCGCTTTGTAATGCTCTTGATTTGATTATTTTTTATCTCAAGAAATAAATTGCACAAAACCATTTTGTTTCATTCTATCAACCCCTTTCTCATTTTATGTCTTGCTCAAATTTTGTATGAAAATATATACCTCCACCATTTTACTTTTTTTTCTTATGCTGTTTTTTTTTACTGTATGCAAGTTTTTTCTTGTTTTTTTTATTTTATTTTTTTTCAACCTGTCACAGGTTCTTCAATCAAGAAACATACTCAGATCAGACAAAATGTTGGGGAGCTTTAAGTTAGATGTGGCAACAGTGTGGGCCCAGCCAGGTATGGTAAATCTGGCACACCAGTCGTACAAGTAAACCAAATAATTATTTTTACTCCCTCCTCCCCCCTATCCATCTCCCTTCCACAGAGATCTGCATATTACAGTGTGCTGCTATGCGATGCGCAATTTCAAAGTCCGCCATATTTAGAGTAGTTGACCCTTAAACCCATTTGTATATAAACCATCTCATTTAAAATAAAGTCACAACATATTGAAACAGTTGGCAAGTCACACATCGCGTACAGTTTTCAACAAAAAAAAGTTTTTTTAAAAACATTACATAGTTGTATAGCTCAAATTTGTGAGATTTGAGTATTGAAATTATTAAAAAATATCTAGTAGAACTGACAATTTTAAAAACTACTGGAGAGAATAAAATAATAAATAACTTACAAACATTTATTTAAAATATGTATTTAAATAATTTATATATCAGTAAGTATATTTGGTACCAACAACACTCGTTAATTTTCAATCAGGGGCCTAAATATAAATAATACATATTAAAAATACTGTTTTATGAAAACTACAGTGAAATCTCCCTTAACGAACACCTCTGAAAAGCGTTTTCTTCCCTATTATGGACAATTTACATTTCAACAGCATAATAACATTGGTTTTTAAAGTGAAACAACTTCCCAATAACGACATTTCCCAATAACATACATGAACACTGCTTGAGACGCATATTTATAAATAAAAATCTCCAAACAGCGGATCCAAATTGAATATATCAGTTCATATACTGTAGGAATGTCAGAGATGCCACTGTCTTGTGTAAAGTGTGAACAGTACCACCTTACACCTCTAGGAAAATTTTCCAAAATAGTGTGCGTAGTAATGACTGCAGTACTTCAAGGTTGTACCTCCCTCCCCTCCCAATGAGGGTTGTTCCATCAGCTTATTTTGGGCCCAGGAACCGCATATAAGACTACAGTCCAAAAGGTCTACTGTTCACATTCAATTTCATTTGTGTATTATTCAGTGTATAATGCAATCTGTACAGCAAGCTACGAACAATATTTATTACCTTGCCCTAATTAACCTGCATACAACACTGCACAGTGCAGTAATTAGACTGTTGTAGTTAATATCCACCATATGTAGATTCATATTGATTAAACTGTGTTCAAACAGTATTATTTGAATACAAATTTATGTTTTTTACAAATAAGAGACATTTTTTTAACCACAGACAACTTTTTGATCCAGGAAGGTATCCACTATTAAGAGATTTCACTGTATTTATATTTTAGAAAACATTATTAGCAGATTAACAGTGAATGAACATGCAAATTAAATATGTGCTTTCTTTAAAATCAACTTTGAAAATATATTGTGTGACATGTGAACTACATAAGCACGATGCTAACTTGCTATCAAAGGAAGTGTGAACTTATAATGGTTATACACTTTGACCTTTGCACTTTGAAACTAGCAACATCTTGTCAAGTTAGAAGTGTGCCTATATTTGAATTTAGTTTTCCTCTCCTCGTGACAAACCTCTGTGTACGAATAATGTCAGTAGAATAGAATGTTATTGTTTCTAGACTCTTAAAGTACATTTGATGCAGTGCACAAAATTTTAATTGTGTCTATAAGATCATTTTTATTTTCTAATAGTAAAAGTTGTTTATAAAATCAAATATATCAGGACCTAATACAATGTAAAGTTTAACGTTTAATCTTGATGTTAGTTTCATTTGATAACAAAATAATATATATTTACAATTTTATCTTATGGCATTTTTACACCTGTCGACATTTAAAATACAAATTCACAGCAATACATACTGGTATCTATTAATTATTCTGAAATTATGTAAATAATCTTAAGAACATAATTTATTTCGCTATTAATAAAATTTATTGTATTCAATTTTTTTAAATAATTAATCATGAAAAAGAAATTCTGGAAGCTTTTATGTGAAAGACACACATCATTGAATTAAAATGGTTCCACCAATAAACTTCATGGAATATAAAAATTGCTAAACGAATAATAAAACATAATGAATCCATTCCTATAGAAGTAATGAATTTGAGACAAATTCTTGATTGTGACTTCTCAGATGGATGCAGATTTTCAACAGATAACACCTAAGAAATACAGTTCATTATAATGTAAGTGAAAAATAAAGTTTAAATTTAACAACAACAAAAAAATTAAACCTTGACAGAAATACATCAAATGTTTCACTAGTTATTTTTTATTTATTTTACTCTCTTTAAAAATTCTTCATAAATTTAACTCACTTAATATGTTTTTGATGTGCACTGATCAATGTAGGCTGTAATTCATACTAAGCACGCATGGCCTATTATGTTTGTTTATGTTGCTTTAAACTTTATAAATTGTGTAACGATGTTGCTTTGAAAATGACAAAAGGAAGACTCGCGATATGAATAAACCTTCGGGTATCTCTGTAGTAACCAAGACAAACTGCTCAAATTATCAAAATTGAGGGGGATGGGTTAAAAATTGTACAGTTAAAATTAAATTTGTGTGTCTTAAGGCCACCCATATACATACAGTTCTCCCTTCAAGTTTAACTGACAGGTTGAAATGTGACAGTTCTACCTGTACCGACTCTCCAACCCATCAACAGATCGGTAACACAGGTTATTATCGTAGGTCTGTTTTGTAATCCAGTAGAGTGTAGTTGCATACGGGTTTTACGTGGGGAATTTGTTATCAGTTGATAAATTGCATGTGTATTAAAGAAGAAAGTATGGAAACAAAGCAAAGTGTAGAGGAAAGAGGAGTTGAACTGGAAAAATCACATCCATATAAATGTTCTGCACAATGAAAGGAGATTTCTGAACTTGATAAATTATTTTATTCATTTGACAACGTGGCCATGGCCAAATAGCAAATGAAACATGTTATGTCACTTAGCATGTGGAAAGGGGAAATTGAATCAAATGAAGAATTGGCCCGCTGGACGTTTGCATCCCCCGCTTACGAATCAGTTACGCGTAATAGGCATCGCAGCCTGCATGTAGAATTGTCAGAATTTCCATCAACTTAACAGTTCAAACAATTGGCCACCTGGCCACCCCACACACTGTCAGACTTCAACTGTTCATGCTAAACAGAACAGTATGTGTATGGAGGGGCCTTGTACAAGCTTGAACACTTTTATCATAAACTAAATTCCTAAATAATGCTTGGACACATTTTTTTTTGGAACATTTGAAATGTGTTTAAATTTTGTTTTTAGAGAACCATACCCGTATCATTGGGCAAGTGGACTAAATGTTAAGCTCGTCTAGGTTGGTTTTCTGGTGAAGGGAGGGTCGAGATTCAAAACCCAGCTAGATTGATAGGGGTTTATAAACAACCTACTTCATTGGCTGTGTGGTCTAAGGTGTAATTCTCCCAAAGGATTGGACCGCAGATGACAGGAAGATCGGGGTTTGAACCTTGATCAGGTATACTCATGGTGACGTTTCCTTGAATAATTTCCCACTCTCCTTTCATGCAAATGGTGGTATATTTCCTCTAAATTCTACCTTTCTCATTCCTAGCTGATTAGTCTGAATATTCAGATAACACAAACAGGTAGTAAGACTCAGTGTGGAAACAAACTCTTAAATAGTTTCTCACTTAGCATTTACAAAAATGTGGGTGCATTTACTCTAAATTATATATATATATATATATATATATGACATCCCTGTCGTATTAACATAATTAGATGTATGTAGTCCAGATAGGTAATTAGACTATGCGCAGTAAAAATAAAGTGGTCATATAGAACATGAGAACCAAAATATACCCATACATATTATGGTGTTGAATTAGTAACTCCTAATTCACTCATTTACTTACTTACTCTATGGCATTAGGAACTCAAAAGTTCAATGCAGCACTTACCAAAGTACACCACCTGTCCATATATGGAGCTATTTCCATCCAGTCCACCTCATTACAACCTATTCCTATCTTAAGCTAGTTCTATCCATTCCATCTCATTACACCTTATCCCTATCTTGAGCTAGTTCCGTCCAGTCCCCCTCATTACTCTCTCTCTCTCCATTCTAATGTTAACCTCCAAACCGCATCTAGGTCTTGCCAATGGTCTCTTCCCATTTGTTTTGCCAGTCATTGACCTGAACACGGTTCTAGATCCTCCCATTCATGGTGCATGTCCTGTCCACCGTAATCTATGAGACCTGATCATCCTAACTCTTCTCTAAGGATAATGAAACTAGCAAGTTTTTCTTTAAGCTAAAAATTCAAACGTTCATTAAAATTAAAGTTTGGATAATAAAACCTAATTTAGGGTCATACAAGACATATTAGGATATAGGTGTCCAAAGATGTGTAAACCACCCCAATATTTGAAATATTTAACCCCATCATTTTTAAAACACCCAACTTGGTAATGAGTCTAATGATCTGATAAGGTGACTCAATAAAACATTACTAAAACACAAGTGATTCCTTTTGCCATAACGGCATGGCTGATGAATGTATTACTGTTACGATACATTATGACACAGAGTTGTATTGAAATTTACATTAGGGATGGGTGCAATGTGAAGTGTTGACAGAGTAAGCAGAGCTTGTGATATTTTCCTCTCCACTCGCTCCCCATTTTACCGATCACAAATAGACTATTTTTTTTAGATTCCTCACAAGGAAATGTATGTTTGTTGATACCTGAACAATGAGTGTTCTACTGAGTGATGAGAACACATTACAGGTACCTACAGTCTAAACAAACTCTGCATACACTGGCAACCCCTTACAACATGGTACTGTGCATTAGCATTGTAGTTACAGTAGGAACTTGGTATAAAGGACAGTTTAAAAGAATCAATCATATATTTTTGAGGATAGCATTTAAGATGTTACTATATTTGTTGTATAATTTATAGATAGTAATACTACCTTTCAAAAAATGAGATCTGCAGATAACATGACTTGTTGTCTGAATATGTGAAAATAGATTTAGTAACACCCGCTTAAGTAGCCCAATGGTCAAAGGTATTGCATTCATATTAGACTGGCCTGCTGAAGACAGGGAGATTGAAGTTTGAAACTCAGTTGAGTCTACAAAGGGAATTTTTTTCCTCTATGGTTTGGATCACTGCTTTCAAGCAAATGCGAGTAGATTACATATAAAATGCTACCTTCCTTATACCTACCCCTATTAGAGTAACTTTTATGTATGCATATAACCTGAATACTAACTAGGTATCTAGTTAGACCTGGCGATAAAAAAAAATCTAGTAGCTTTTCAACTGTCTAGCCTCTGCTTATCATAATCGACCTGTACTATACACTCACTTAATTGTGAAACATTATACATTGAGCCCTGTAAAATATGATTATATAAAAAATGTGTATTTTAGTGATGGCTTTATGCATAGTGAATCTTAATTTTTGAAAACATTATTTTGGGAAATCATTAGCCAACACATTTGCTCAGATGGTAGCATGACTGTCTAATATGTTAAGGGTCACTGGTTTGACTGCCGAAATGACCGGAAGAAAAATAATTGAAATTCGGGGTTTCCCGTCACAGATATAAATCTTGGGGGATTGGGTATCATGTTTGTTCTAGAATTAAGTTAGTTTGTAAATTGTGCGCTGATACAAAAAGTGCATTGTTAAAAAACCCCACAATGAATGGTTTATGTTTGTCTCTCGACTGTCTGATGACTGGGATATTGGAGTATAAATCCCGGTTGAGTTTTTTTTTGTTACGCAAATGCATACACAGTTCTTATAAATCCAACCTTATATATCCCTATATCATTAATTTAAATATGCAAATATCCCCGGTAAGACGTGGTAGGAAAATAACAAACAATAAACAATCTCAACAGGTAGCTACAGTCAAAACTTTGGTTGGAAGAAACTTATAAAAAATACAAACATATTTATTTTAATTTTAGCACTGATAACATTTTTTTTTTATTCAAGCTATCTATTGAAAGTGACAACTGAAGATCAAATTACTTGACTTATTATTACTAGAAAAGTGATCTAGTAACTTTTTCTATCGGTCAGATAAGGTCCTTGCTACAAACAACAGATTGTACATAATCACCCAGAGCCTGTACCGGCCACGATAAAATGTACAAATTTATATCAAACAAGCTATTGCCCTAATTTCTCCCGCGGTAATTGGTGCCTTGGGAGTCGGATCTGGCCATCCTGTTTATCAACGGCCTTTTACTCCACGATTAACTGTTAAAATATAATCCTGTAAGCAGGTCTGTGGAGTCAGTACGCCAAACATTAGACTATGATTCTTCTATTTTTCTACTATCAGACTCCAACGACTCCTTCATAAATGTCTAAAACAGGTGTCTTCAACCATTTTAGGTCCAGATTACTTACTTCATGGTAAACTTCTTTGGCATTGTGAACTGATACTTGAATAAATCTCTCAATCCAAATATTGGGCTTAAAGAATAAAATAGTATAAGATTAAAATTATATAAATTACCGTATGTTGTTATAGTACTTTACATTTTTATTTTGAAGCCGGAGCGAGAGTCAGTATATTTTTACTGACTCCGGCTCCGCCCAAAATTGCTTCCGACTCCATGACTCTAAATATGACTCCACAGCGTTGCCTGTAAGTTTATGTTGTATCGCTTTGGAGAAACGCCTTAAATACTGATAAAATAAAACACACCTAAGGGGGTATATCAAAACTTTTTTAGAGAAAACTTTTTTTTTTTCTCGGCTTAACTCGTTATAACTATCCTTCCTGTAAACATTAGACTGTAAGTTCAAAGATGTCCAATGATGATGAGGGTGTGTCCACAGACCACCAGTTCTACCACAAGTGGGCCCTGCTCACGGACCCAGATGACATCGCTGGGGGTCCCAAAGGTTACCTCAAGTGTGACATCAGCGTCATCGGCAAAGGAGACACCGTCAAGGTGCCGCAGAAGAGTGAAAAGGATGAGGATGACATTGAGGCGTGAGTCGGACATCTTGTCTGCACTATCGTGGTTCATGTTAAACTGCGTTATCATTTGATAAAGATTACCTCATACATCATGGATACACTCATAGTTGGGCAAAACTGTTCACTGTTTGGAATAGTTCAAAGTCACTCAAATGAGCAGTTTGTTTATCTAGTTCAATAGTTCAGTCTTTCATGAACAACAGCCTATAGTTAAGTCAGTGGTAGCCTACAGAATGTAGTTCATATGTCCACTGGTTTGCAGCCAATCTACAATTTGTATTTCAGACACTCAAAGGTTTGCAACAGCTAGTAGTTCAGATGTTCACTAGAGAAGAAATAAGAGCTTTTCCTTTATTTGATCTGATACCCGTCAATCTGGATGACAGGAACTTGCTGCTACCAGATGGAGTGCCCGTGGAGCGACAAAGGGCCCGCTTCATCGTACGAGTGTATCGGGCAGACGGTCTGCCCAAAATGAACTCCTCCATCGTCGCTAATGTCAAGAAGGCTTTCACTGGCGAGTTTAAGGACCTTGTGGATCCTTACGTCCAAGTATCCTTTGCAGGACTCACTGTGAGTTGCATTTGGAACAGATTACATTATCTTTCTTCGGTGATTAAATGATCTAAGGGTGTCACTCTCACAATAGACGGAACGTCCAATGAAGGGGAAATCAGAGTTCAAATCTTGGTTCAGATGTACTAAGGCTTTTTTTCTAAATAGTTTTTATCTCTCCTTCCACACAAATTCAAATACACTTCTTCTAAATTCAACCTTCCTTATCCATATTAGCGTACAACCCAAACAGGTATGCGATGCTAAGAAACAACAACAGTAGAATGCCGATAATTCAAATTGTCAACTAACCTAATCCTCACAAGCCTTTCCCCTTCCTGATTCAACTGTCGTATCTATCTCCAGGGCAAAGAAGTCCTGCGAAGATCACCAACCATTTTGAAATCATTTTCCAGGGCAAGACCAGCGTGAAGAAGCATAGCTACGCCCCTGTGTGGAACGAGCAGCTGGTCTTCACGGAGATGTTCCCCCCTCTCTGCCAGAGGATAAAGATACAGCTGAGGGACAATGACCCTGTGAACAACACTGTCATTGGGACACACTTCATCGACCTCAAGACTATCTCCAACGACGGAGAGAAGGGTGAGCCTCATCAGGTAGTTCCCTTCTGTTGAGACCTTCATATTCTCACGGTCATTTTCGGAGATGAGGAACTGACATCCAAAGGATGAAATCTGTTCCAAACTGATTTTTTTAGTTTATATATATATATATATATATATATATATATGTATATATATATGTATATATATATGTATTTAAAACGGGAAGCAATTCATATTGATAATGATCCCCTAAACTCTCCACAACCAAGTTTCATATTTTTTTCTTTAATTGAATATGCCCATACATATTAAATTTCAAAAGTATTCAGGAGGGAAGCAAATTTTTTATTAAACGACAATTTATCTTCGAAACAATGTCTTGAGTCCTATCAAACCAATTGATTCATTTCTTAATAATTAAATCATTTACTTTATGGATATCAAAGTTTACCAATCTCCAATAACAAAGCCGCAATATATAATTTACATATATTTTATAATGTATTGACGTGTGGTAGAGGTCTATGAAAAAAATGTCTTGAGCTGAGGACCTGAACAAAAATCATAAAAAGTGTGAACTTAAGCTGGGATTTTTTTACAAATCCTGGTAATTTGGAAAAGCAATAAAGTTGACTAAAGAGACTTTTTTGCCTTGGTACAATTCGTTATACATTATTTTGCAACAAGGAAATGATCAAAACATTTCTAATATATTTGGTAAGACACGCTGTACATATGAGAAAGAAACTCAGGAATAATATGAATTTAAACAGGAATTAACTAGTGTTTCCTTGGTGAAAGAAAATTGAATTTAAGGGAAATATTTCCCTTGGTGTGCCCCTTTAGGTGTTGAGTCCCAGTATCCCGAGTCAGAATCAAACATCAACCCTCCTGATTGCCCTTTGCATTGAAAAGTAGAGGTGTGTGAAGCTTCAACACTTTTATTTGACTTCGAAACTTATATAAGCTTCGAATTTGCTTGGAGAAAAAAAATAAACAAAGCTACTAATACAATTTATTCAGTATGCCAACATTATTATTCCTCATTTTACTGACCTATGTTTTTAGGTTTCAAACTAAATTAAGCATACAACCCAAACAATTAGGGAAACCTGTTTTTTTTTTAAATATATAGATATTGAGCCCTATTTAACTGTTCACTGACAATTACTAAGAACAGAGGCTGTAGTACTGTAAAGATCACTCGTGTTGTTTTTTATATTTCACTTATTAACATTTTTGCAAAAGCACTAGTTTAATATATTTGATCGTATCTCCTCTTTGATTTAAGTACTGGGGTGCTAAAATAGGGTTTTTGTGCTGAATAAAGAAACCTGGGGGTTGATTCGTGAGAATATTCCGAGAAAGTTCTATACTGTTCCCATTTACCTATACAGGCCGGACCAGTCTAGCTGGTCAAGATTGCACTTAGTGATATGGGGTTTGTACTTTGATTAAACACAGTGATAGTGAGCGCTGATATTGCCCCCCCCCCCCCCCC
>CABEEJ010000019.1:567291-579147 GCA_901482245.1 Timema douglasi | reverse complement strand
CCCCCTGCTATGTCATGATAAATCCTCCAAACTGTGCAGTATTCTGTAGTGTATCACTCACATGCGCTGACTTTGTGTTTTATTTTGAGAGTGCTCTGTTGTTCCTCGTGACTGGGTTGGGTTGGGTTACACCAGAGGTCAGAACAAGAGATATCCTACTTCTCGTGATGGTGTAGCCAACCACAGGAAATGGTTGTCTAATCTTTCTCTAGTTCTCAACCGGAACTGGTCTCTAGTATGGGGAATACTACCTCCACAAAATACTGCCTTATGAGCAGTCAGTTGTCAAGGGACGAGTACATATTAATTATGGAACAATGTGTTACTCATGCAAACAATAGACCAGACTCCATCAACAGTATTATATGGTTAATTATTAATCATCCACTTCAGTGGCTGCTGATGTAAGGCGTCACTCTCACAATAATCTATACTCTCAATGACAGGGAGATTGGGGTTTGAATCCTGGTCGGAGGTACTGAGGGTGGTTTCTTGTATAGGATTTGCTATTTTCCTTCGATGAAAATGTGAGTACACTTCCTCTAAATTCAACCTTGCTAATCCCTAACATATTAACATAATTAATAGGTATGTGTTATCCCGGACAGGTAGTAAGATGCGGGGCCAAAAAAAACCCCCTTGGTTTACATGTTTTCCCACGATCCGAGTTGATTAAACAATCACAAGAAAGTAAACAAAACAAAAAAAAGTTATTTCAATTGTTGTAGGCTTCCTGCCTACCTTTGGTCCCACGTTCATCCACCTGTACGGCTCTACCCGTGACTACAGCCTCATAGACGAGCACTCTAACCTCAACACAGGTCTGGGAGAGGGTGTGTCTTACAGAGCCAGACTGCTGGTGGCCATCAGGACGGAGATAACAGACAACATCGATCTGGCGCCGTCAGAGGTGGAGGTGGAACCGACTTTCCCCATCAACGAGGTGAGACGAGTCAGAAGTCTTCTCTTTACTCCATCACCTTCATCCTGATAGTCTGACAAACCACAAGGCAGGGCTGAGGACAAATTAACTGTGGATTTACAAGTTCGCCGGAAAATAAAATTAGAACTGAAATATGGTCACGTAACGAGCTCTTATCCAACCAAAAAATAACAGCACAGACTTTGTAGATCTCTCTGCACTGGTGAAAACCATTTTAGCTTTGTCTGGGATTCCCCATAAAATATGTGTAAAAAACCAAATCAAATTTCTAAACTAAATGACTCAATTGAAAATTTTTATTAGTTTGATTCTTGGACTCACCTATTTGAACTAATAACAAAATATATTTACATTCACCAATTTATGTATAACCTCTTTCACTATCCATACAATGTGTTTTCGTATATTTTTAATGTTTTTAAATCTTTTCTATTATCACTTTAGCACACTAAATATCAACTTAAATTAATACCTAATATCTTATAGTATACAATTGATTATTTTTCTAACATAATTTAACCTATCAATTTATAATTATTCTTTATCAATCTTTTTCATTTATCATTTCAGGTTCATTATGAATTTATAAATTTTACATCAATTTACATTTATTTAATTAGTTTGTTTCTACTTTTCAAATTCTATTCATAAATTGTAGCTGTATGTTATTTCACTGTTCATTACCCTTTTTATAACCTATTATTATGTAGATTTCTTATCAATGTCTTTAAAATAGGTTTTCTAAACTAATAAGTTACAAACATTACCGTGAAGTACAAGTCTTATTTTATATTTACATTTATGAATATTTTCATTGATGTTTCAAGACGGCGTACGGTAAGAACGAGGAGTTCTTCATGTTCACAACAGTCCTCGATGTGACCATGATTGACAAGAAGTTGGGAGACAAACCCATCTACCTGGAGATCAGCATTGGCAATGCCGGGAATACGATAGATGGTCACAACCAGACTACCAGGGAGCTGAGCGACTCAGACAGTGATGACAATATAGGTGAGTGTTTGCCAAGAAGGTTGTTTCGAGAATATATTTACTGTTACGTCCTCCTTGGACCTGCAAAAGAGTATGATAATGACAAGCTCTTGAGTGTTTACCAAAGAGGTTGTATTTCTAGAATATATTTACTGTTACATCCTCTTTGGACCTACAATGGAGTATGATAATGACAAGCGCTTGAGTGTTTACCAAAGAGGTTGTATTTCTAGAATATATTTACTGTTACATCCTCTTTGGGCCTACAATGGAGTATGACAATGACAATAACTTAAGTGTTTACCAAGGAGGTTATATTTATATAATATCTTTACTATAGTATAAGGGGTGAAGATTACAGATCATTATTGGTACCACCTCTTTGGATACATATTCCTTCTTTTAACGCCCATCATGTGTTGCATCTGGTAGAAGTGGTGACCACAACAGAAGCCACGTGGCAAAGCACCACTCCGCCAGTAAAGCCGATGACCAATGACCACCTATATTACTACCTACCTTACTGGGACAACAAGCCCTGCATGCATGTTCGGTCCATATGGCCGGATTATAGACGGAGAATGTACAACTCCAACATTATCGCTAAGATCGTCGACAAATTGGTGAGTATTGGCTTAGTTTGCCTCTCCCAATCATTAATACTTGGTTGAAATATGATCTATTGTGTCATAAGCATTTGTTATAGTACACATTAGTGCCAGACCTGAATTCTCTAAATAATAAACTTTGAATTAAATATATATTACTATTTTTAGCATTTTGTTTTACTACTGGTTCTGGTTATACACACATCATAATTACTTTAATGTGGTAGGGGTGAATAAGGAAGCATTTTAGAGGTAATCTACACGCATTTGAATGGAGGGAGAATCATAAACCATGTAGGAAAAAACAGCCTCAGTAGACCCATCCAGGATTCAAACCTCGATCTCGCCATCATCAGCTGCTGAGTCCAATATGAGAGTGTTGCCTCAGATCGTTCGTCCACTGTAGCAGGTTTAAATGTAATTTCATTCTGTAATTGAATACGTGCTGTGTAAGTTTGTGGCTATGTTTCTAACTCAATCAATTGATTCAAAATAAAAATAAATTGATGCATTAACTTTGGAGAAGGAGCAAATATTTTGTCTGTACATGACCTATTGTTAACCCAAGTGCAGTCCAGTACAATTTTCATAGGAAGATTCTTATCTGATAACTATAAAGTTACTAGATCTACTTTTCATGTATTTGTACTTCAGGTTAAATGATCTTCAGCTGTCACTTTTGATAGATATTATCATTACCTATAAAATAACAATAGTAATATAGTAAAAGGTTATCCACTTTTTTTTACATCTATTACTGTTTCCAGCCTGTGACCTGGGTCAGTTTTTTATTCAAGCTATATATTTTCCACTGCCAGCTGGCTAGGCCTGTCGCAGCTTCATCTAACTTAAAACTAGGGCAAGCACAACATCCAGTCCCCAGCCATTAATTCAATACAGTATTGTGAAAGGGCGAACCCACATTTCACCAATGATACATTTTTTGTCCATTCCGGGAATCTAAACCGGAGCTCTTATATCAGTAGAAAGACGTTCTATCGCCTGGGCTATGGTGTCAGATTGTAAAATGTTATCAATGTTGATAGCAAAAAAAAAGGTTGTGTTTTCTACTAATGACAGGAGCTCTAAGGCCCCCCCATCAGTTTTTGTAAGGTTGAGCTTATCCCCAGGAAGAAGGCCTGAGCGAGGTTCACAGCCTGATGGATCTGGAGGACCCCGGAGGGGAACGTAAACTGCGCGTTGTGCTGGACGAGGTGCACACCAGCTGTGCGAGGTACTCTTCCATCGCCAAGGGCAACGGTTCGAGCGCCGGCATGGGCAAGACCAAGTTGGACAAGGAAAGGATGAAACTCTGCCTCAGAGAAATCGTGAGTTAGAGGGTCATTGGTTTGAGAACATGTGGCACCTAAAATTATTTATAACCAACCTCTTTCCCCATCATGTCTTACTATACTTATACTTAGCACTGCGTCTTACTATCCGTTCAGGTTAGATGCTTAGGTACTATTACACTAATTGGTTAGGAATTGCTAAAGTTGAATATAGAGGAAGTGAACCCGCATTTTCATGCAAGGAGAGTGAAAAACCATTTAGGAAAAACCACTCAATTTCCCAGGAGCAAGATTATAACCTCAATCTCCCTGTCCTCGGCAGTCTAGCTCAACAAGAAACTATTGCATTAGCTAACTATGCCACTGAGGCGGGTATATAAATATTGTTTTTCAGTATAAAACTTTGACATACGCTGTTACACTATGAAATTAAATTATAAATGGTATACAGTGCAAGCCAGCCAAAATTTCAAAAGAAACTTTATAATTTAATAACCTTATATACATTTCTGTACTTTCAAAAGAAGTTTTCTCACTTCTAGATATTTTTTTCATTTTCTAGTTTTGATATTGTCTTGAATTGATAAAGTAGTTCTCGCACATCCCTACACAATTTCTATGACGCAAGTGGTGTTGTATATGTAATTGTTTCAGGAGCAAATAGGAAACATGGCCAGGAATTTAAAAGCCTTGGTGACCAAACATTCGTTCAAGGAGAGGTACAAGACAGCTCAGACATATCTACAGAAGTTGAGGTTCCTCATTGAAGATGTGAGTAGCCCCCATCATAAACATGTTGCTCCACTAATTGCTTAGACAACTTTTAAATTTATATTGACATCAAACACATATAATTCCTAAGTTTAGTTCACTACTTTAAAACTATCTCACCTCTAATTAACCGGGATATTAGACACAAGATTACGCCTGTATAGAAATCGTAATGAAGTGCGGTTTTTTGAACTCTTTACTAAACGACAACGACAGGATAGTGATTAGTTTATGGTTTTCGATTTTAAAATTATTGTTTTTCAATCTTGTATTTTTTTTAAATATGCTAAAATGACTCACTGATCTAAATTCCACTGTTTTTTAAAGTAAAATAAATAAAACCACACCACAACGCATTGTCTAGTTAAAGCTGTATTACCTACATACAAGGGTGTAGAAAGTTTATTTTTATAGGGGGAGGAGCATCCATTAAAAAATTTGAGTTTACATTTGTCGACCTCGGTGATCTTGGGGTAAAGTGCCCGCCTCAGGACCCGATGTTCGTAGGTTCAAACCCAGCCGGGGTTGACAGAATTTTCTTGAGCGATACAAAACCGTAGCACAACTTCTTTCGAAGAGGGAGTAAGGACGTGAGCCCCATGTTAAGTGTGGCATGTAAAAATAACTCTGGGATGTGCGTGAAAATACATTTCCTGGCAAAATTGGTGGACCTTTTCACTCTCGCTTATAAAAATCAAAGGGTTCAGAAAGTGCATGTTAAATACCTCAAGTAAATAAAATAAAATACCATAGCATTAGACAGTAAAAAAAAATTGATACATGTTTATGAGCCCAAAGTGTCCATCAAATTCCCATTTATATTGCCCTTGCCTACGAAAGTGATGAAAGAAGCCAATGCTTAAACCCTTAATTTACCCTGTATGGTTAAAAGCTTACTTTGAATTATTCCACTATGGTGTAGCTTATAATATAGGGTCATAGTGTAGGACTGCTACCTTTCAGAGTAAATAGAGTGTACAGTTAATGGTATATGAATAGCAAAGCTTAGTAAATGTAAATTACCTTTAGGCTAAGGATAAAGCCGCAACGAGTATTATATTCCTAAATTGAAAAAAGACACCTGGAAACAGGAATCAAACATGGGACGATTTAGATTTGCGTGCCAATTATTCTCTACCAATAAAAATGGCCTGATCAAATTACGTTATGTCCTTGGCAGATATCTAAGAACTTTTTGAGATGAAAATGTGTAGAAAATTAAACTAAGCATATCTGCTGAAGATGTGTTTTATTTATTTTGATCGAAAGGTTGTTTGTTGTGATAACTGTATGAATTAATAACCTTAACTTGTGTTTCTTTTACCCTACCCTAAGCTAAGATCTGTTTCCCTCTTCTCCCCCTTCCAGCCTCAGCACGCGATGCCCGACGTATTCATGTGGGTGATAAGCAACAGTAAGAGGGTCGCCTACCAGAGGATCCTGGCGCGGGACCTCATCTACTCCATAGTGGACGAGGAGTGCGGTCGGGACTGTGCCAAAGTGCAGACGCTATTCCTCAAGGTACCTACAGCAAAGGTAGCCTTAGAGAGTTAAACTATTACTAAGCAAGATACATTTCCCCCGCACTTGGACTTGCATCTAAAAATCATTGCCGCTGACGCTGTAAGCTAACCTCACGCTCACTTAATATTAAATATTTGTTTATTTGTTTGTTTAAGGCTGTGCTTACCATGTTTTAAATTATTTTTTGCATTTTATTTTTTTATTGTGAGAAAATGTCTGTGCCTTCTGGACTTTTAGTTGTAATAAAAACTTTAAGGCCTTCACAAAATATTTCCATTGTTACACGAAAAGGTTCCCCACATTTATTGAAGTTTTATAAACTATGTAGAAAAAATTACTTACATTTACCAGAAATTGTAGGACCAAAAGTTTAAATTTAAAACACAACAAAACACATTGTGGTAATTTTAAGGGCCCCTTCTTAGGCACAAACAAGTAGAATTATTGTGCACTTTAGGACCTAAATTATTCTGGTACATATGTAGACCTTTGCCCTTCTATTCACCTTTAAAAGTTCATTGTAGGTGGAGAAAACCATTGGAGGATCAAATATCAAAATATGTTGAGAAAAACTAAAATGTGTTTCTTTACACTTATTTTTAAAAAAAACCCATTTAAGTCATTATTCTGATTCCTAGCTTGTAGAGGTGTAGGATGTAAATTATCAGGGTTATTTTAAAAGAAAACTTAACAACATAGATGCACTTACCTTTCAAAATTTCTTTAAACTTTGCTTAAAATGTAGTGGAAGTCTTTATATAAAAATTTTGAATGATCAGCTTTATTAATAAAAATGTGTCTCATGCTATGCATTATAAAATGGTAATATATTATTATTATTATTATTATTATTATAACTGTATATAATTAATTAGTACTTGGGAATCTTAACCAAAATTAAACTCTAAACACAAAGCATGCATATCTCACCAAATATTTGGTTTATAATAATTGTATTAGCACTATTAAAGTATTAATGTAATTCACTAAATTGCTATGTACATATTTTTGTGGACAGGATACTTTTTTTAAACTATTTTTTCCCAAATTAAAGCCCTCCTATAAAGTGTGCAGGAAATGTTGTACCTTAATCAGCACAATTACTTATGTTGAAAGTAAGACATTGATTGTACAACTAAATTGTAAATAATTAGCGAAGCTTATGAAATGGAAATGATCTTTAGGTACAGAAGTACTATCAATAATCACACTTGTAAATTCAAAAAATTACTCCTGGACATGGAAATTAAACCTGGGACCCTTGCCAATGCTCTACCATTGAGGTATCCAGGATTCTTCAATCACAGCTTAAGGCAGAGCTTGTGATGGACATGTGGAAATCATTGGCTACAATATCATTGATGCCACAACTACAATTCCTGGATAGCTCAGACTTGGCTTAGAAACAAATATCAGCTAGAAAATTACTTAGAAAAAAATTCTGGCTTTGACAACTACAAAGTTTTGCCAATAAAATTATCGACAACTAAATCCTCAATTTATGGTTAATCATTTTCATTATATATGTAACAAATATATATTTATGGGAAAAGTTCGTATCGAAAATTGTGATGATAACTTGATTTATATGGATAGAATAAAATATTAAAACCAAATGTGATATAAAACATTTTCCAATTGATTTTAGTTCATAAAGATATATAAATAAACACAATACTAAATTTTTTTCAAACTTAAATAAAACTAACAAAACATATTCAAAATTCGATTAGGCTTCGAGAGTATATTTCATATATTTTATCAGCGTTTTTTTGTTGGGTTTTTTTCAAATTTAAAAAGTTGACTTTGTAAACTCCTAGATATTATTATTATTATTATTAGCACCGCGTCCTACTACCCGTTCGGGTTATACGCACTTACGCTAATGTGTAATGGTAGGGTGATTGTGAAATGAAATGAAGGACCTACAGTTTAACGTGGAATCCGAACCACGGTGGGGGCCTGGCATTCCCCACATTCACAAGATGTCTTGTCAGAGGTGAAGGAAGGGTTTAGTAATCAGATAAATCTTTGCCGGTACCAAGGATTGAACCCCGGCCGCCAGCATAGAAGTCTGACACCTTACCCCTAGACCGCCAGGTCACCAAACTCCTAGTTAAAATTGTGGCAATAATGTTTTTATTTTAAATGCAGTCCAACCAGTATTTTCAATTTAAACCTTAAGATCAAAAATGTTTGACATGCCTTCTTTAAGGTATATTTTAAAAGGGGCTCATGTTCAAATCCTGGTTAGGAGTCTTCATAAAAATATTCGAAAAGATGCTGATTAGGGATGACAATGTTTTATATAGATATATATTTATAAAAACATCATTATAGATAAAAATTAAAGTTACATAAATATATATATCATCGTTTTATTACACAGTATATTGATTAATTTATCTATATATTTAATGTATCGCTTTACACTTTAAATATTGTAAATCAAAATAAAATGATTGATTTTTTCTCTATTTTTTATAATTGAAAAGATGTTTTTTCTTTATTTACAAACTTGTTTGCTATCTTCAACAGCTAAATATAACATTAAAAAGTGGAAAGCTGTGACAAATAGGATTACAAAACGGCAGCCATCTTAATAGCGCTGTTTCAGTTAGCCCAAACGACCTGCAATCCAATATATTGGAAATTACCGATATATCGATATAATTTGATTGATATAGCCTAGCTTTTAATATATAGCTGTTTTATATGTATAAAATGATAAATATATTGATATATTAGAGAAATTTGGCAACCCTAACAGTGATACCGGCTAAATCCTCGACTGAAAGGTATCACCATTCCTTGCAGCTGCCGGGCAAGAAGGGCATAGGTCCCAGCGGGTGGTCTATACAGGCCAAGCTGCAGGTGTATATGTGGCTGGGACTACTCAAGCACAAGAAGAACTTCGTCAACGGACTGCCCAAGGGCTACGAGGTGTCCCACGAGTTGAGAAACGCAGAGAGGCCCAGGGCTATGCCCCCTTCTACCATACACTATGTGGAGAAACATGTGAGGAAATAACAGAAACTTACTATGACATTAGGTATAATATGTGTGGGTAAGAGTCGCGTGGTTAGGAAAAATATAAAGTAGGAATGGAGCGTGCCCCTAATTTGATGAATCCAAGTTTTGTATTTATCTAAGAATTCTGAATCTTATAAAAATTTGTAAACATAACCAGTTTTGAGTTCTTGAGTTTACATAGAAAATACAAATCGTAGATAAATATGATCTATGTTGTTATTATATGTTCAATTATGTGATAAATTAATTATATTGGGGCATAATTGTTAATATGTTAAGATATAAGCATCACTAAACAGTATAATAGGTAACTCTAAAACAATTTCTTACTCAAAATTTGAAGGAACACCATTATTTTGTTAAATCTTGAATCCAATATTTTCTCAAATACGAGGGTCACAAATATTCTTAAAGCTTATAGCGTATTGAGGATTCGATAATTCAAAAGTCTCATATTTAAATAATATATAGCTTTAACAAGGATAAGATCATGGAGCCCACACATCAATAGGATGGCTGAAATATATTTTATTTGTGTCATGTTATTTTGTATAAAGCTTCCCGCATTCCTGAGAAATAGAAAGTATAAAATGTTTTATTGGAATAGCAATCAATATACTTGCAGCAATATGACTGTATTGACCCATGATGCTTTGCGACACAAATTCAGTCAGATTTTCATAAGAAAAGCCCTATTTAACAGAGAGAAAAGTTAATAGATCTACTTTCATGTATTGATATGTCAAGTCGTGTGATCTGCAGCTGTCACTTTCGGTAGACATTATCAATATCTATAAAATAACAATATTAATATACTAAAATTTGTATCAATATTAGCTGCAAAAATATGTGTTTGGCTTTTCTAAAAGGCTCTTTCTAAGGAAAATGGACTGTAGATTAGAAATAGATGATTACTCAGTAAGTTTGGTTCTCAAGTGGATAAACAGAACTTTTATACTATTAACCCTACTGCTGTTATTTCAATGAGCATTGTGTCAGTGCAAAAACTGAATAAATAAGAGAATTGATATGTTACTGTTACATTGTGTGAATGTTAAGTTGATCATAGTCTTTGAATAAAGTAGAAAATCTTAAATTTGAATGAAGTTTAGAAGTCGCTCTCCCTCCCCCTGTTTAAAAAAGATTTGTATGTTTTCTTGAAGTACGGTGACACCCAAAAATTTGTCAACTCAATAATGTCCTCTCCCACCCCTCAGACATTTCAGATGAGAGCCCACATGTACCAGGCTAGGTCGTTGATCGGCTCGGACGCGTCGGGCCTCTCTGACCCGTTTGCCCGGGTCATCGTTAGCGAGTACTGCAAGACAACGCAGGTCATCGACGAGACACTAAGCCCCACCTGGGACGAGCTGCTGGTTTTTGAGGAGATCCTGATCTACGGAACCAAACAAGAGATCAAGAGTGAACCTCCCGCCATCATCATTGAGATCTTCGACCAGGACAAAGTGGTAAGGCACTGCACGCTTAATGCTCTGAATCAACTATGACATGCACCACTACCAACTAGTAGTTCTGTGATTGATTGACCTGGCATCGTGTTAAGAATATTGTCATGTTCTTATCGTTTATACGGTTTTATAATTTCTCTTTGGATTTAAAGTTGAATTATCTCCTATAATTTATCTTTGGATTTAAGGCGAAATATCTTCTATAATTTATCTTTTGGAGTTCAAGTTGAAATATCTCCTATAATTTATTGTCCTATTTCAAGTTGAAATATCTCCTATAATTCATCTTTGGAGTTCAAATTAAAATAGCTCCTGTAATTTTTCTTTGGATTTCAAGTTGAAATATCTCTTGTATTTTATCTTTGGATTTCAAGTTGAAATTTATTCTATAATTTATCTTTGAATTTCAAGTTGAAATGCAGAAAATAAGTTTAAATTATTTTCAATAATACCGTACATTATTTTCATCAAGAATCGCAATAGTTTATGGAGCTTAGAAAATAACACATACATACGTTGTTTGAGCCAGTATTAAAAAGTGTCCTTCCCCCTACCCCCAATTTTGTTAAAATTATTTCACGCATTCGGCAGTAGTGGCAGAACAAGTAGACAGACAAAATGCTAAATGTTTGAGTTAAAGAAGGAGCTTGCTCTGTATGGCCAACAAATTTATGCACAAGTTTTCATTGTTTTAGATGCAAAGCTACTCTTTAAATCATCTCATTTCCATTTTTTTTTCTATTTAATTCAATACTCAACACAATCTTTTTAAAAAATGTAATTTCTACTAAGATTTATTTTAAAAATTAATAAAATATTCAAATAGCCGTTTTGGAGGAAAAAAACTAAATGTCCATTCAATATCCCCCATTGACCAACCATTATTAATAAAATGTTAACAAAAGACAATAATTAATTTTAGAATTGTTGGCCAGTCATTTGTTAGTGAATCTTAACTTTAGTTTATAGGCAAATATAATTAGTATGTCTTCTATTTTTTTTAGAAACAATTGTAGCAAGCGAAAATTAACATTTACCCGACTTCTTCTTGTCAAATAAAATTCCTTGACTTATTCAGTTTTCTCCCGTTTATAAGGTGCATATCAACCCCATTAATGATTTTATTTCAATGTCACAACAGCCACCATAGTTCACACCAAGTCTGTGCAAACAGTGAGGCCGCACAGGGCCCACAATTTGGGTTTGAGTGGTAAGGGGGGGGG